>JARHVA010002343.1:1352500-1485000 GCA_037957365.1 Torreya grandis | reverse complement strand
AGAGGGTTCAACGCAGGCGACTGCTGCTATCCAAGACACTATTGTGAAAGGCAAGGAAGCAATGAAGATGATATTGGAACTAGAAGAATAGTTCCTAGTTCTTATAGTTGGTTTTACTAGTTGGCTGTGATATCTAGTCTTGGTATCTGGTTTTTTGAACTTTTTTTACTATGGAGTTTCCAGGTCTCTGTAAAATTGGGGTATATATTTGGTCTTCCATTTGTTAGCTTAAGTTCTTTGCTTTCCTAGTTTTTTACTTTGATGAAGTAGGTTTAAGGTTCTGCCTGTGGTCATTACTGTTCTATCTTTCTCTTTTTGTTTAGGGTTTTGGGGCCCCTTCAAAACCTATTTTTACCTTAATCTAAAACATTAGAAAATTATAACTCTAATTAACAATATTGAATTAACACAAGGTCGATAAAATAAAATAACTATTGTTATTGACTTAATACAAGATAAATCCCAATTATTTAGAATTCCTTGAAACTTAGTCAACTAATAATCATTTAGAACTCAATGCAATAATGTTCCCTTAAAAAGGTATAAACAAGACACTAATTTTTCCAAAATCATTCGCATATACATCCAAAGGAAATAATGAGGACACTCATAAATTTGAATGAATGAGTTTAAGAAACATAAATATATGAAATAAGATAAGTAATACAACACATATAAAAGTCTAAATCTCACATTAGCAAACACATAACCATACATCAAATATGATGACAACTGAAATCAACTACCAACAATTAAATCTAGAAAAGAAAATAAAATCATATTATACTATTATGGTGTGTGTGAGTTATTATTTTTAATTATGTCATCCCCTAAAGTATCCATCTACACCACCCTCTCCAATGATTCCCTCCTTCCATCATAGTCTTAAGGACAGATCTATCCTGCATCCACCTCAAAATAGTAGAGGTAGTTATCCCAAAATAATATGAATTCCATAATCTATTTTTATAATGAATTAAATAAACATGATCATCATGTAAATACATAAATATATAGAGAAATCAACAAATTAATGATAATGTAATTAAGTAACATATAATTGCCCATACATTAACATACAAAATCCATCTTAACCAAAATAGTAACTAGTCAAATAATAACCATAAAATACATTGCTAATTAGGCTATTAAGTATAAAGAGGAATCAATATGTGACATCCTTCCCCTAAATTTGGTCATCATCTTGATGAAATTTATTCCAACATAAGTTTAAATTAAACATAATTCAATAGAAAATTAAATAATATCCAACAAAATATTAACTAAAAATTGAAAAAAATTCTATAAAACTCATCATAATCCTCTTAGGTGGCACTATATTTATAATATTGGTCCTATTAGACCTTGTACTATGACACTTATCTATTACATAAACTATGTTTATGAGTGTCAAATATTCTGAATGCTTCTACTATGACCACCCCAAGATCTAGAACCTATAAATCATTCCAATCCAACACATGATAAGGATCAAAAACATACATTTTAAGATATAACACATGGAAAACATTATGAAAAAGAGATAGAACTAGTGGAAAATCAAACCTATATGCTAAAATGTTTATCACTTTCATAACCTCAAAGGGTACTACATATTTAGGTGAAATTTTTATTGATTTATCAAATTTAATTGATCATTTCTAAGTCTTAACCTATAGAAAGACTTGATCAACAATAAAAAACTACCTTTCTATTCTTTTCAAATCAATATAAATTTTATATCTATCATTGGCCTTGACCAACCCTTACCTGATTGTTCTAACTTGGTATTCCATTTCCATAAGCATTTCAAGTCTAACTAATTGGTTTAATACACCTCCCTTCATATAATGCCTCAAATGGATCCATTTTTAATGTAGATTAGTATGAGTTGTTGTAAGTGACAACCAATGGAAGGTACTAACCTATCTTATAAGTTGTCTATACTAGTTGGTCTAATACACCTCTTTTCATGTAATGCCTCAAATGGATCCATTTTTAATGTAGATTGATATGAGTTATTGTAAGTGACAACTAGTCGAAGGTACTCCTCATATTTATATTAATGATCCATTCAATAAATTCAATGGATATATTCTTAAACTTGTTTAACCCTTTATGGTTGTCTATCTCTTGTTGGGTGATATGCATTACTAAAATTCAACTACGTACCCAGAGATGAATTCAAAGTTAACAAAAATCTAGAAGTCATTCTTGGATCTCGATTAGAAATGATATTTTATATAAATCCATGTAAATTTTGTTAGAGGTACAATATTTATGGGTGAATCAATGATACAATATAATCAAACTTCAATTAAAATCCTTTCAAATCCTTAACTAATCACCACAAGCATTCATAGAATAGACAAGTCATTCATAACAATTAACAAGAGAACAATGTAAGACTACATACATAACACATGGATTTATGTGGGAAACACTCATGGGGGATAAAAAACATTCTAAATCATAAAAAAACATGGACTAATTGTGCTATAAGATGATAAAAACATGAGACCTTTAGTGAAGCACCCACTTCACAAAGAACACCACTCCCTAAGGATAAACAATCACTTTTTTCCCTAGATGTTAAACACCCACAACACTTATTAAATTAACATATCTTAATATTTTATTCCTACCAATATAATGAAGATATAATGATTAATACTTCTATTTAATAATTCACCCTCTCTTAATCTTAGACACATAATAAATGCATCCAAAACACTCTTTTAGACCACTCTAGACCTCTTCACTCATTTTCAATCTACAAACTTACAAGTACACTATTATGACAATATAACTATAAACAATAGGTCATAAACATAATCCTAAACCTGATCTACTCTTTAATGCATCCACTAGACACACTCACACTTCTCTATCCTTCACATCTCAACTCTAGAACTCTTCACCTTTGATTTTACTCTTTATAGAGTATTCATGATTTCCATCTTCTTGGTTAGCCATAAGAATTTAATTAAACCTTAAGGATTATACCACACTAATAAATATCTTAATACCACCCTCATAAGTTAACCATAACATCCATGGCTCACCCTTAAGCAGCTACACCTTTCAATTGGGCCTTAGTAGCCCTTATAGGTCTCATGGAGACCTATTCACCCCTTTAGTAGTTCACCAAGAAAATTAGGAATGCAAGACCACCTCTAAATGCATAGTTACACTCCAAATTACCCTTAAGACACCTTAAATTTATTATATTCATCCCTACTCACCTATACATATGTAAAGCCTACTCAAATATTAGCCTTGTACACAAGAATGTCATTAATGAACAAAGAGTCAACTTATAAGCATTTGTTCATACTAAATATGGATTTTTCAAACATCCAAAATGTATATAGATAGTCTTCATGGAGTTAAAACACTCTTTAATTGATAATATACATTGAAACATCAAAACACCATCAATACAAACACAAACATCCTTCTTGGGTCACTTGCATAAGAAGGTCAAACCCATAGTTAACTTTGGAGCTCAATAAATATAATTGTTTAAATATTCAAACCTTATAATCAATTTTTATGTATCCCCCTTGGATTATTATACAACTTTACTTTTTATACCACCTTCAAATTCATCTTATATCAAAATATATAAATAAAATAATTAGCATTGGTTTTCCTTCACAAATTTGAATTTTAAAATTCTAATGGTCAATAAAAAATGTAAGATATTTAGACACATGTATTCATCTCATACCTCATATAAAATTTATCAAATTCAATATTTTGATCTCCTTAAGAGCCTCCTACCCTTAAATTTCAATGCTAGCCTTTGATCTTTGATCAAAGCTTCTAAGATTATGACACTTAGTAGTCCTGTGTGCCTTCTATGTACCCTTTTGTTAGTCTCCATTCATTTAATGATATTTTTCCACTTGGCATCCTTACATTCATTCTATGCACCCTAATATCAATTTCCATTTAGTTGACACTCTTATGCCACTTGGTATCCCCACATGCAATCTAAGCTTATTGACTTGTTAACAAGATTCACATCATTGATCTCCATCTACATGGTTGAATGCACCTTATTGATATTTAATCTATATTATAAAATGCACATTGTTGATCTAATAAACATATGATAAAATTTAGGATATTGATCTACTACCAATTAACCATGATTGTGACACATGACACCAACACATTCAATCTCAGGATCTTTTAACCTATTGACTTCATGTTTGTCCTTATATTTCCATATGTACAATCACTTACATGATATTTATCCTTGATTTTATTGATCAAGGTTTTGACATTTGGAAGCTACCAATTGATATCTAAAAAACACAAAAATGGCTAAGTATGGGGGAAATTGTAATCTTCTTAGGAGACCAACTTTGCAATACCATAACATTTTCTATACATCATGTCAAGACCTGAAACTTAGACCACGTGATCTCCTCTCATAGGGAAATTAATACATATACTAAATTGATCTTGAGACATTTACAAATGTGAATGTTGACATCATTAATATTATTAATTAGTTTTATCTACCAACATGACTAAGAGAACCTAAACATTCATATGGATGCTATGATCAATTCCTTTCACCTCCATAATCACTCCAAGAACATCACACCCAATAGGGTCTCTGTAACATCACCATACCATCAATAACATCCATAAACTTCCTCACTAAGTCAAACACTAAAGAACCATGTAAGAAAACTGAAGCACTTTGAAGCATCCTTTATCATTATCATTATAACACACATGACACCTCATCAACATCCTTGGCCACCTAGAGACATCATTTACAACTCTCCAACAATCTCCCCCTTTGTCATTGATGTTAACAATAATCAAAAATATTATGTTCAAACTCTTTCCCTCTATTCAAGCACATTTCCCTCTTTGACACATTGACAAAGTGGGCTCTTTTTATGATCTTAAGGAACTAAAAAGGATTTCAATACAAACAATATAAAATGACCACCTATGAGAGATGATAAAAAAATACCCCTAACACTATGCATACCTTTTCTTACCTTGAATTTATCAAACATGCTTCAAACATAACACTCTTCTTGACCATACATAGCTATATGAAGAAAAAAATGCATGAATACCAAAAAATGGTTAAACTCACCTTTAAAACATTAAGAGGGTCTCCCCCTAAGTCACCTAAGCTTATGGACCCCTTGACCACCTTCAGACCATCTCCAACCATGAATAAATTTCATACTTGCCTTCAAATTTTATCTCACAAGCCACCTCCATGATCATCAATAGATGAATAATCCATTATTAAAATAGGAAATATTCACAAAAATAACTAAATAAATCATTCAAGAACAACCATACCTTTGTCATTTGGAGAAAATGACCAAAAACTACTCTTCTCTTCACCAGCCTTGCCTAGAGGTTTAGTGGCCCTACATGAACCTTAAAACACCCATATCTTTTAGTGTATACACCTTCAAGACTTGAAATTTAACATTTTAATAAAAATAATTTTCCCCTTAAGCATGCCAAAAATCATCATCCAAATCTACCTCTGCACCATAGCTCTTTCACAAACCTACTTGCCAATTAACCATCCATTTATAGAAATACTCATCCATGGAAGACACCACACACTTTCAGATGAATGTGAATCAATTTTTGATAACCCATTTGTCCATTTAAACATATTAAGAAAACTTAGACCTTAACACCCTTTGGAAATCAACTAACCACCATAAGCAAAAATACTAGGTCTTCCAAAAAAACTATGAACTCACCACCTTCCAGTCAAAATCAACTCTTAAAATTTCTTCCACACCTATAGGTAGTCAATATACACTTCTGGACCAACTTTTGAGATATAAAACTTTACAAAACCCATAAATCCATCATCTAGGTTTTTAACTTGCTTCTCTTTAAGCCAAAACTTTAGGACCAAAGTCCCTAAATGTACCTTGAGCACATTCACTTTCTTCTCCACAAGAAAGATGTCTTCTAAGAAGCATAGATAGAGATACCCTACTTCACCTAGTTCCTTAGAATAATGTGAAATTAGGATATGACCACATCTCCTCATATTGTTTCTCCTTCTTAGACATATAAAAATGATAGATATTCTTCTTTTTATGCTTAATATAAATAACTTACTCATCCACTAAAACATTATCCTTCTCTTCTAAGACTATATTGACAACACATGGAGATAATATAGATTCATGACATACCTTTTTAATTAAAGAAAGAACATCATCACTAGGCATTGAAAATTTATGTTCTTTGCATGAATATTTCTCAACAATAGTATGATGTTCACTTGGATCCATACACATCTTATAACTAGCCTCAACTAACACCTTGGTCTTCTACTTGAGCTTGGTCTCTTCATTCACAACATGAGAAGATAATGAGAGATCTTGTCACTCTTCAACCTCTGTAGCATTCTCCAATATAACAAATAGACCACTTAGACCTATAAACTCACTCATCATGACTCACACTTTCCATTTTTGGTTTCCATGGGTTAACTAGCGTTATTCCTTGCACTCTATGAGCCTAAAAAAACTTATTATAACATGATAACCTTTACTTTTAGAACCTATAAATGTGATAAATCTTCTCATAGTTGTAGAAAACCACTCTTATTGAAGGAAAATCAAATTACTTTAGTTTACTTGGATAATGTTTTACAAAGTGTCCCACATCATAATATTTGAAGCACTCAACCTCGCTCACACCACTTAACTAATGATTCCACTCATTATTAGTAGGTGTTTTAAACTCTCTATATCTATGACCAAATTGATTGCAATTGTAACAATAACCATTAAATTTGGCATACCTCATGGCATTTGGTTGCTTGATTTGATTTGTCTTCATTCTATAAGCATCTTTATTCCATAACTGTTGATTGTTCATGTTCACATTAGTCTTCACCTTGTCTTGAGTTGCAATCTTTTATTCTTCTTTGTAACCAAGTTCAATTTTATCACTATCATGATTTTGATTATTTAGAATGTCATCTAGATCACTTGAGCTCTTTTCAAACCTCACAAATGATTTCACCTTACTAGATGTCTTCTCTAACTCATCTTTTAATTAATCAATTTCAATCACATACCTTGAACACTCATCTTATTTAGCTTTCAACATTGTAGATAGGATTTCCAATTAATAATTGAGACTATTGACTATACCTTCATGATCCTTGGTATCTTCATTCATTCTTACCTTAAACACACTAAATTTCTCCTCATAATTATTGATTTGTGACTTCATCTTTCTATTAGTCTTCTTAATCTTTAGTTCTTCAATAACATTCCTTAATTTAGTCTCCCAGTCCTCTTTGTCTTCTTCATTATATGTATCACTCCAAGTAGAATCCTTTTGATATGAAAAACTTCCTTATTCTATCATGAAGAGGAATTCATCTTCAATATGACCATCATATTCATGATCATAATCTAAATCATTGCCTTCACTCACATTTGATGTACTACATTGATCTTTGGTGTAGGGACTCTTATTTTCCTTGATGGACTTCTTCTTATAGTCATATTATTTGAATCCTTTCTTCCTTTTATCAAACCTGAATGTCTTCTTGACTTCATCTTAGCCTCGACCATTATCTTCATCATCATTATTCTTATGTTTATGAGGGTAATTATTAGCAAAGTTACTTCTCCATGATTGAAACATTTAAAGGGTGTATGTAATCAAAATTACATGATGTACATGAATTAATCTTGGACTAAGTAAGATAGAGGACACCTACACTTCTGACTGGGTATATACTTGTTAAGCGGTAGCATGACCAATATGGGGATATACCATACCTAATTAGGGGATCACTTGCATCACCTATCACAACATCTCATGCTAAGAAGTGTTTAAAAGCCTATAGTCTAACAAAATCACATAACTACCCTAAAAAAGTCCTATGATTTGATATTTCACTTATGCTAACAAATAAGAGAGTAAAGTAATCTAGTGTGGACCAAAGCTTATGGTACAAAGTGGGGGTTAGAAAAAAATAAATAAATAAAAACTAAACTAAACATGTATAGGAGACATATACTCACATCAATGTATACAAAATCCTAATACATAAAAGAGAAGAATACATATTGCATTATCTATCTACCCTTACAAGGGAAAAATAAATTTAAGAATACTTGCCTTTGAAGATGAACCTATCGAGCCTCAATATATCCCTTGACCAAGGTGATTCACAAGAGATTATTGTGGTTTTTAAGGATACCAAGATAAATCAGCTCTAAGCTACACAACCTACCTAAGCATTCAAAATATTTCTCCACAAGAGAAGATCAGAGCTCCAAAGAAATTATTAAACACTAAAGATTTAGTTTTCAATTAAAATGGTCAATAACTAGATGTTCATTTACACTTTACTTAATTCTTTGCTTTTTTTCAACTCTTATGAAATGGTCGTAAATGACCTTTTATATATAGTAGTAACTTGCCTAAAAACTTTCGAACATGTTGGATATACTAAGTTAATTAGTTAACCTAGTACATTTTTGGGCTAACTCACTAGATCTGTGATAGATTGGTTGTGATGCTAACAAACCAAAAGAGCTAAAGTGTCCCCAAAACACACTAGGTCGACCAACTTGACCTAGTTTATTAAACAATTCAAAAGCATAACAAGGCAAAAAATGAAGGAATAAAGAATAAAAATGACTAGAATGGATATGAATGAGATAAATAAGCTTAGGGTTTAAGGTTTTAGGATACTAGAGTATGGATGGAAAGTGGTAAAAAGAAAAAACAATCTTATGAAGCATCGATTGTCTGCCCACCCCTTTCTTGGTGTACCCATTAAGGCATGAACTTAGAGAGATTGAGACTTGATAGGTTCTTTAAAGATACAAAGTGTTAGTAATAAATTAAATTTTAAAAACATTATGTGTATACATATGCCCTAGCTGAATCTCATCACGTGCCACGTAAGTACTAGATAGGATGGTGCTTTGGAGATAGAACATGATAACACATAATGTTGATGCTAAGTATAGTGTAGTAAGAATAAAATAAGATAAATGAAAGGAAAAAATTAAAAAACACATAACTTTAACTTACCTTAATTTTACAGATAAAGAAGAATACTGCAAGAAAGTAAAGGTGTCCAATGTAAAGCACACTAGGTGAACCTGTAGAAGTTAGTGCAAAAAATAGCTAAAAATTGAATTTTTTTGAATATATTCATATGATAGTGGAAAATAATCCTTATGTCATCATGATTCTAATGCATTTTATATTTTACAAAATGGATGAACAGAAACAAATATATAAGGAAAATAAGGAATCTAAAGGAAAATAAGTGAAGAATTTGAATTGCTAAAAAGTGGTTTTAAATAGGAAAAAGAGAAGCTATTTTGTTATTTTGAATTTTAAAGGAGAGGAAAGAGAGATTTGACACAAAAAAAAGATATGATGGTGAGAGGATGACATTATAGATGAGGAGGACACCTAGAGGTAGCAATAGGTGCACTACAAGTATGCAACTATGGATCTCAAACCAGTTTTTGAAATTTGTATTGAATTTAAGTGAATTTTTGATAAAATTTAATTTTAAGGATTTATACATGTCAAAAATGAAACAAATTAGATTATAAGGGTAGAAAATAGCAGGATGGTCAATGGGTTGGAAGGAAATAGGGATAAAACAAAAAAATTCATATTTTTAGAAAAATATACTAGGTCAGCACATTGAACCTCTAGGTCAACTAGGTCGACCTAGTAGGTATAGGTCAACCTAGTGTATTTTGCAAGCTGAGACCTAGTGGAAAAGTGTTTAGTTGGTATGTAAGGGATAAAATGGAAAAATAATCAATAGGGGGATGAATATAAGAGGAAAAATAATAAATTAAGGATAAAATAAGAAAAAAATATGGAAACTTTTGTCAAACTAAGTTGACTAGGGAACCAAAATAAGCACAAGAAAGAGTGCCAAAAGCTAAAAGAGGTCTAGAATGGTGAAAAATGACCAAAGAAGGGAAAGAGGGATAAAAATGGGATAAAATGGATTAAAATGAATAAATTATGCTTATTTTTTTATTAGAAATAGAATGTATAAAGAATGTATTATGATTATACATGACATGGAGGAACTAGTACATTAATTTTTTTCTTGATTATAGATGTGGCCACAATTTTGGATGTTGTTATATGTGTCTTGGTTTCTAGATTTATTAGAGAGGTTAAAATATGGAGATAGATCTAGACTAGTAGACATGGGTCTTAAAGGTATATTAGATATGTGTAGGATCCCCCTTAGTAGGGATGTGTTAGTCATGTTCTTTGGTTCTTGAGAATGGTTGAAAAAAACTTTTAGATATGAAGTGGATGGGGATGTGATATAGGTGGATATAACACTAGAGGATTTCCATGCCATCCTCATACTACCCATAGTAGAAGCACCGATGACCATAAGGATACCAAATAACATAGAAGAGAAGTGAGCCTTAGCCATATGGGCTATAGGCTCAAAAATGATATTACCAAGGTGGAGAGTGAGTATGGATGATGTGTATATATCATATATTCTATATATTTGGAAGTTGTTAATAGGCCTTATGATATAGTGAGTGCTCTACCATAATTTAGATGGCAAGGCACCACTATATGTGGTAGCCTTGAGCAGGATGATGATGGAGGATGGAGTATTATATGATTTAGGATCTATCATTTAGGTCTAACTTATTCATGATCTATTTGAGATATAGGTTAGAGGACATTAGACCATGGGACTAATCATACTATTAACAACATGGATATATGAGATATTTCCTATTTATCGATTAGCTAGGTTACCCCATGTGGTCGATGATAGGTCACCTCAGGTGAGGAGATAGAGGGAGGGATAAGTATCATGATCTATGCCCCACATGATAGTGTTACAAATGATGAGATGCACTGACATAGTATGGTGACCATATGCATAGATAATGACTACTTGGGAGAGCTAGCACATAGTTGGAATGACATTAGATAGGAGAGAGGTGATAAGACAGTATACATGGTGGAGAGAGATACATCCAATGGCACGAGTGCTAGGGTAGATGGTTCTAACTCACCTAGTGACACTGATACTCATGCTTGATTAGTTGACTCAGCATGTGGGAGAGACATGAAGGAAGAGGGCACTTAGATAATTGATAGTGAGATTGACATTGAGGCCATGTTGAGAGGGACCATAGACTAGTTTGACATGATGATGGAAAGATAAAGAGGAGGTACAAGTGGAGGCAAAGATATCAGATGTACTACCACTAAATCCATAGAGAGATGAGCCTTGGCTACCAAGGACATGGCATCAATGGAGGCAAGAGGAGAGAGTGAAGACCATGATCATCCTTGGCAAGTTAGTAGAGGAGCCATAAGAGAGACAAATGAGAGAGATATTACTCAAGTACAAGATAAAACATATGCAATCCATGATAGCTAGGTTTGAGTGGAGGAGGTGACCTATAGAGGAGTTACTAGGAGGCCACATAGACAAGGAAATTGTTCTAGGTAGTTGCATGGATGGTAAGACCATAGGAGCTAAGACATAGCTAGCCAAGAAAAATATGATTGATTTATTACTTAAGTTTGTTATTTGGTATATAAATAGATATATGAGATGTGAAAGTGATTAAATATCCATCTGGTGTGATTTTATAGGTGTACTTGAGGATGAGGAGAGATGGGGGTCCCTGGTTAGGGGAACACTCTATGACATCTTAGATGAGACTCTATGATCATATGACCCCATGACACTAGAGGTCTGAGTGTACCATCTACCCTAGCTCAAGCGAGTTGGTTCAAACTAGAGGGAGAAGACATAAGGTAGATATAGATGTAGAAAGAGAGTAAAACCACCAATAGAGATGGGTGCAGGGGAGAAGTAGGCCTAATAGGCCCAAGCCAATGAGAGAGCTATACATCTAGAGATAGTGACATAAATAACACAAACATATATGGTGATGCATACCCAGCTAATGTAGGCACATGCAATAACCCAAATTAGGTTAGTATAGGCATAGGTACATATAACACATCTATAAGGATAGGTAGAGGGATTGATATCTTAGACTACCTCATTATAACATGTAGACACCTAAGTCTAGCCATCAATGACCACCAACCAGGCTCTTGACCAATTTCCACTAAAGTATCCAATTTGGCCTAAAAACACTAAAATACATAACATGAGTTGATATTGATATATTCAAGTGCTCATTTTTGATATAGTATCATTAAATAGGGTAGTGAAATTTATGGGCCAGCTCAATTTGATTAGATCATTTCAAGTCAAATTATTAATTTTGCACCTAGGTGCCCTAGATTGCTCTCTTATATCAAATATCTTGCACAAGACATGTGCCTTTGTTATTTCATGTTGGTAACATCTCAAATGGGATAATGAATCGAACTCATCTAACATTGACTTCCAATTCTGGTCCAATTAAATTTTGGACCAATAACAAGGCATTCTAATCAATTTGAGTAATATATGCATAAAGTGATTAATCATGCTTAGAGATAATTAATCCAAGTTAGAGCCTAATTGATAATTCCATTGAAACTTGTTAAATACTTGTTTTTAGAAATGACTATTAAATATTTACATCATCAGGTGACCTCATTTCTTGGGAAGATAGCCCCAGGCCATAAATGCCACAAATATCATGATTCATGCCTCTCATACCTCATTAAAGCCCTCCATTCCTCTTAATTGCTCCTCTATCCCAAATATTGATGATCTTATTTATCAATTTTAATTTCATAATTAGATTAATGCTTAGCCACACATCTCAATGTTGAGATGGAGGATTCAGGTTGATTCTAGCCTTTTTAAAAAATCTATAAATAGAGAGGTCATGAACATCATTTCTAATCTATTTTGGTGTAAAGTTATAATGCAAAAATATCTTCAAGAAGACATTGAAATTAGTGATACCATGTAAAATCTTTTATTCCAATCCAAGCCAAATCCATAAGGTGTGAAAGAGAGGAGGAGATAGCCAAGCCTCCTTTGATGAAGACTTCATGAGCACAAGCTGAGAAAACCACTACAATAAGAATTTTGGACCATCCAAGGAAGGTAAAAGAAGGTTTATTTTGAATTTTAGTTGTGTGTTTTATTCATGTTTGTTAACTAAGCTCTCCCTAGTTTTTAGGCCTAGAGATGTTATGCTAGTTAGTGTGTTTCTTTCATTTTGTTTTCATTTTGACACTAACATGATACTAACCATCCTCTCCTGAGTCAAATTCCTAGATCACATAATGGCATACCTGATGGGACCAGATGCATCCCAAACATAAATAAGATCATTCTAAAAATTTAAAATCTTCATTTGGATCATTAAAAATTTTAGAATTTGATTTTCCAACTTTGTTTTTCCATTTTTATTTGTTACAAGTTTACACAGTAACTATCATCAGTTAGTAAAACCATCATTAGTTGGCATAGCTATCATTAGTCACTATTGGTATAACCATTTTTAGTTAGTATAACCATCATTAGTTAGTAAGTGTAACCATAATTGGTTAGTATAACTGATGTTAGTCACTGTGTTTTTCTTAAACACACAAACTCAAGAGATAATAGGCCATTTTAAAATGCTTGGTTTGGGGTCATACGAACTCCATTTTATATTTTTTTTTAAACCATGTGTTTTCTCATAGATTTTTAGAATTTGGCATTATTTTAGCTTCAAGTTTCATATATATTTTCACAAAATTTTGAAAATCTATTTAAAATGTTTCTAATCTAACATATTTGCTTTTGGGGTGATACCTTAAGGGTAGAGAGGTAACCACTAGACTTGGAACTTGTTAAAACATGTTATTAAGATATCATTAGAATGATTTTAAAATGAATTAGGTATATTGTTTTTGGTTCTTAATGAAACATTTAGGTACTTAAGTGAATGTTTTCATAAGTTAGGCTTTCAAATTTCACAATCTTAAGATCAAGGGGTCAAATGAACACAACCAAATCTTTCATTTGGGCTTAAAATTAAACACACTTGTCATTTTTGTCTTCAATAATTATTTGATTCAATTTTTTTTAGAGAAGAGAGTGGTGTTTCATTTATGTTCTTCCATTTTTCCACTTTAGAGAACCTTAGGAATCAAAAGTACCATTCCTATTGCAAAAATCCTAGTCCAAAGCTTAAAAATAATTCCACCTAAAGCACTCCCTAAAAACTCATCAAAGTTTGGGTGACCATGAAAATGACCCTAAATTCTTTATATTAGTCATTTATTTCATGTAAACTTGGATTTTGAGGGGGATGTCATTACCTCCCATGAGTTCTTTAGGGAAGATTTGAACTAGGGATTCATATTCTAGAGTTGACTTCACTTACTTATTTTGAGTTACACATGGGATGTATCTGCATTTGGACATCACACTACACTGAGTGAATAACAAGATGTAGTGGTTGTAAAAAATACTAGACCTTTTTATAACTAGCCAATGTCATGGTCACCCAATTTTTGTGCTAATCTTTTACATCATTTGACATGAAATTAAAATTCCAAGTCATCATGAGTAGTATTCTTTTGTTCTTCTATGTATCCAAGACTAGTTCTATCACGTACAAATTTTTTACTACTCATAATGTTATATAGATCAATTGATCCCTTGTCAAACTTCACAAATGACTTCACTTGACTTGAATTTTTTTAACTCATCTCTTAAAGAACCAATCTTAGTTACATACATTGAATATTTAACTTCTTTGTCTTTCAAAATTGCATTCACAGTGTCTAATTGATCAAACACACTGAATTGCCTAAATTACTAATTTTTTCTACTCTTTAAAGTCTTCATCTATTCTTACCTCAAACACACTAAATTTTACCTCATAGTCCTTTATTTGAGACTTCAACTTATTAGTTTTCTTCTTCTCAATATTTATATCTTAAAGGGAATTCATCAACTCAATCTCACAATTTACCTTATCTTCTTCATCATCTATATCACCTAAACCACCTCCAAACCAAGTAGATTCTTTTTAATATGAGAAAATACCTTCTTCATCCATGAAGAGAGCTTCATCTTTAGCAGGACCATCATCTTCATTATCATTAATAAAATCAATTCCATCATTATAATCAGATGAGCTAAAATATCCCTTGGTGTAGAGACTCCTCTTGTCTCTATAAGACTTCTTTTGGCCATTATATCTTTTGAAACTATTATTTATCATATCAGACCTGAATTTATTCTTATCATTATCATGATATTATTCATGTTCTTGATTATCATTTTCCTTATGATTATGAGGAAACTTGTTGGAAAAGTGACTTATCTCTCCAAAATTGAAACATTTGAAGGGCAATTTACCTTAAACTTTCATGAACCTATTTCTAGTTTTCTTGTTAATAAAGATATTAGTTCATCATCATCAATGTCAAATATCTCATCATCTTTTACCTTCTTACCTTGGAACATTTTATTTATATTATTTTATACATTTAAATATGCTTATTTCTTTGGTAATTTGTCCTCATTAACTCTCATCTCATAGGCAAAAATTATGTCATGTAATTCATCCATCTTCATTTTGGTGAGATCCTGACTTTATTCTATAGTAGAATCTTTTGAATAAAATTTGAAATTGAGATAATTTAATACCTTTTATACTAAAATACCTTATTAAATGGCCTTTCCCATGACTTTGATCATGTTCACTACCTCATCAACTCTTAGAAGATAGGAAGCCATGATATCCTCTTCCTTCATTTTCATACTTTCAAATTGCCTTCAGTAGGCTTGTAGTTTGGACAACTTGAATTTTGAATGTCCTTCATAGATGAGATCTAATTTGTCCCAAATATCCTTGGTATACTTTCAATGGATTACCTTGGTGAACTTAGACTCAGAAAGACCACAAATGATAGCATTCATAGCTTTGGAATTATTCTCACTTAGTTTCATTTGCAATACTAGTAGGAGGAGTAGGTGGCATGGAATAACCATACAAAATATATTTACAAGTGTCAAAAACAAATTAAATGATGTATGTATTCATTATTTCACTCCAAAAATCATAATTTGATCCATTAAACATCGAATCTTGCTTAATAGAGAAACCTGGAGAACTTGTCATTGTACCTTAGATTGACTTCAAGTGGTTAAAATTATATAGAAGGTCCTACTCTAATACTAATTATTATAGTTATAATCACTAATATTGTGGGTGAATCAATGAATTAATATATTTAAAAACTTCAATCTAAGTCCTTCAAACCCTTAGTCATACACCATAAGCAATCAATAATCAAATAACCCACTCATAGCAATGAACATGAAAGATAAGCAAGATAACATAAGATATATGAGGGGAAAATTATTAGGGGAGAAAAACCACTCTAAATACTATAAAAACATGGAAAATTGTTTTATAATATTATTACAAACAATATACTTTAGTGAGGCACCCACTTCACAAGGAACACCAACCCCTGAAGATGACAAACACCAACTTGCCTAAGATGTTGAGCACCAACATAATATATATTAAATGAAAAAATATATAAATTTTATTAATTATAAATATAAATTAAAAAACCTAAATAGTGACATAATTCAATCATATTCACTCATTCAAACCTTCACACACAAGCAAGGCATCCAAAACCACCTTTTGGATCAAACTACACACCTTCGCTTATTCTCATGCATTAAACCTATAAATTCAACTTTAGAATTATGAATACAAGGTCATAAATGAAATATACACTCTAATATACCTATAAATACATCCACATATCTCTCACATCCTTAACAAATCATTTTATCATAACACCCTCTGTTAAAACCCTATAAGTACCCCAAATATGCCTTGTACTTATACCACTTTCTTGGTCTAACCCATCCTAGTCAAACACAATGATTATCATAATTATATTACACCTGAAATATGTCCCCAAATTCATTACATGGGTGAAATAATCCATTCCATACGTCAGATATAGTACTTAAGACTCAAATCATCCATTAAGACTTAATGAGACCCAAGACAATTAGGCCTTCACATCCACATGCTACTCTTGCAACCTATTGGACCTCCTTAAGATTTTTTAAAATATTTTAAAATATATAAAATATATATAAAATCCATTTTATCATTATAATATGGTTCCATATCACCTAAAACACCAACTCAATACTTGAACCTACCAATAAGGTCTCCTTGTTCTTCAGGTCTTCATGCACAGAAAACATAGTCTCAAACTTATAAATAAAAATTCAAACCTTTCACATAAACATATGATTAAATCACATGTGTGAAACCTTTAGTACATCTCAAAAACCTCCATGTGATTTATACACTTAAACATAAGCTCTAATTATTAAAAATAACTATCTCAAAATGACCACTTAGACTAGTCATAAATAGTCTAAATATAATCAAGCTATTTTGACTCTCCATATATGATCAAGGGCATATAATGACAATAAATTCAATATCATAATAATTATATAATTATTAAACTTATCCATACTCATTTTTTTACTTAAATCTACTCAGACACCTTCAACTTACCTTTGTAAAATGGTCACTCAAACTACTATTGCATTCAATAAACTTAGTCAACTTCTAAGAAACTATTCACACATAAGATGGATTGGTCAAACATAAAAAATACTAAAATATGGTTATAATTGAGTCTAAAAAACTATTTAATACTATCAATAACAACTCAATTATCCTTATCAATTCACTTACAAAACATGCTCAAACACACAATTAACTTTGAAGCTCAATATCTTTGACTGTACAAACATTAAAATATTATAAATACAATATATATATATATATATATATATATATATATATATATGAATTGAATTGAATTCTTATTCAAATTTTTCTTTTACACCATAAATAAATTTTTCCATATACTCAAGATTTATATCAAAAACCCATTACCAATTTTCTTTCACAAATTTGCATATTCAAATTCCAATAGTCACTGTGTAAATACTAAACATACGACACTTTGTCATCATCTCATGCACTATAGAAAATTTTAAAAAACACACTCCATAAATCTCCTTATCTTTACCTTGTATATCTCATCATTGATCTTAGATCTTAGATTTTGAGATCAAGCCACTTGGCATTCTTGTGTGCCCTCTGCACACCATGGAGTCAGTCTCTAATGCACTTCTACCACTTGGTATCCCTGCATGCCTTCTAATAATAATTTGACATATTTACTCAATATTTTCCATTAGATCATAATATCACATTCTCACTATTTGATCTTCATCTAATATATTAGATGCTCATCGTAGATCTACTGCTCAAACTCTGTGATTTTGATACATGTTACTAACACATGCAATCTCAAGAACCATTAACATTTTGACTAAATACACATATTTAGATCACTAATGACAAGTTTACACACTCTAATATATCCTTATTTAGTCAAATTAAATTTTATTTTTTATATCTATGATCTAATTAAATGTTCTCCTTAGATCTTTAATAATGTAAATTTGGCTATGGAAACTTAGGGAACTCTACCAAAGAAGCCAAATTTACACTTTAATAAAATTTTATATGATCGAAATCATGACCTAAAATTTAAAATACATGATAATATTTCATAGGTTAATCCATCCATATATCAATATTCCCTTGAAACCTTCACACATGTAAAATATGATGTCATCAAATTGCTTATTCAGGTTTATCTAGCAAGATGACTACTTGAGCTTAGACATTCATATGACTATTTTGATGAATTAATTTCACTTTAATAATCACTCATAACAAGCCATAAGTTTTTTTTACTTGACCATACCATCAATAACATCCACCATCTACCTATCCAAGTGAAATACTAAAGAATTATGGAAGAATACTAAAGCACATTGAAGCACACTTTGCCATTGTCATTCTAGCACACATGACACCTCATGAACATCCTTGGTCACCTTGGAGACATCATTGACAAACCTACAATAGATTATTCATGAACATAGTCAAAGATATATTTCTTACGATTTTTTATTTTATTCAAAACTTATTACAAGCTTCCCAAACCATAAATGTACCTAGCCTTTAACAATTCTTGGGCCAAGGAAACTAATTTGATGAACACCCTAGCCATGTTGTTAGAATTTATAAATTGAGTCTTTTCAGACCTAGATAAGAACATTCATATCATATAATTTAAACTATGGGTTAGGATGATTATGAAAATGTTAAAAAAATTATTTGGAAATATAACCACAACATATGTAGATTTAATTGGGTACCCATAGTTTATTTTATTGTTGAAAAGGTAATTATCCCTCCTTTGGGAGAGATAATCAGTAAGTCATTAAGTATAAAAATATATGTAATTAAGAATAAGAATAACACTTAATTTTAAATGATTTCATACCTCTTATATGTCTTATGTGTAACAAAAAATATTCCCAATCAGAAAGAATGGTCTCTAAGGGGAACCCAGACTATTTCACAATATTATTCAAAGATGCACATCTTCAAATATAGGGATCACATTAAATTTATATGTGACTATGTATATCCATCCTTGATTTAATATATAACATCACTCCCATGTGAAAGATAATCCCTTTAATTAATAAGTCTATTAAATCTATGGTAGATATATGGTTTTATCCAAATTATACAGTCACTAGGCTTGAAGGAACTCAAAGTTCTTTTCTCAAGCTACCAATCCATGTTCATGATAATTTATCTTAGTAATAGGTAGCCTAATAATTTTTACATGGTGTATATGGTATTTTTAAGACCAAGAGAAAGGGAATCCTTCATAATATACCTATGACTATTGGCAAAATAACATTCAGGCAATGGTACAATATTAAGGCAACACCAAAACATAAATCATCTTTTAATATAAAAATTGATGAGATTAGGCAATGAGACCCTTATGTAAGGGTGAAAGAGCATCTAAGGGTCAAAATTATGTTTAATCTACCATACAAGCATAGGCCTAGTGCCTATGATCCTATACACACCAAGGCCTCTACTTACTTCGAAGTCACTAAGAGGTTGAAAGAACATAACTTAAGCCCTGAGTCTAGACTAGAGAAAAATCAAAAGGTGGATGATAGATGGTAATTGGGCCCAAGACATTATCATTTGATTAGTCATGAGTCTTCTAGACTTCCATTAGTTAGTGCATAAGTAGAGACACAAATATAATAGAGGCCAAAGGAAAGAAGGCCATATGAGATTGCTTCTTCTTCATCAAAGGTAGAAGAACAAGAATTACCTCAAGAAGAGGTGCATATGATAGCATTAAAACTTAATGATACTATGGAATATCCACTAAAAATTCTATCCTTGACTCATGATACAAATCTAACGAAGGAGAAATAATTTTTGAGGAAATTAAGGAGGATAAGGGGAAATCTTTAGACTTGATGGTTATTGATACTCCAAAGAGGAGGGATGAGATGACCATTATTATAAAAGCAAAGAAACCTAAGTTGAATATCAATACTTCTCTAAGTGAAGTCAATTTGTTCAGTGAAGAGAACTTGTTATATCATACCATTATTCTTGAGTGGTTCTTATATGAACCTAGATTGGAGAGAGTGCCTATTATGAATCATCCTTAGGTAATTATGAAGGCCATTAAAATTATTGTACATCAATAAATGAAACCATGGATAGTATTTTTGAAATATGAGGATATAATAAGACTAGCTACATCAAGCAATTTAGTAGCTTCATCATAAATGGAGGTCCTTATCACACATGTGACCCAATCTATAGTTAGAATTAAGTTTGATCCAAAGACTATTGGCTTGCTAAGGATGACTGAGAAAAAGATCATCTAAGGTGGTGAGTATATGGAATATCAATGGGTAGAGCCTTTGACTAATTTGACACAAAAAGAAGCACAAAAACCTGGGTAAGATCCTATCTTTGAAGAAGATCCCTTAGATTTGGCTCAAGTATAGTCAAAGTAGTAGCAAGGAACTATAAAGGGCTTGAAACATCAAACGAATAACTTAGAAGAATAGTCTATTCTATTTATTCTAAAGGAGATAATAAATATGTCTTACGCCACTTTGTATGATATATTCAAGTCCTTGAAATCAATAAGGTGTAGACAAGATGTGGTGAGCCATCAGAGTACTATGGCCATGAACCTAATGAATTAATGATATGATTCATGCAACAAGGTGAACAACTTAATCAATATTTTGACATAGGATCAGATTATTTGTCTTAAAATAGTCATCTTTTCTCATATAAATATGGCCATGGTAGTATTGGTATAGAAGATCAAGAGTTTGAGCAAATGGTCCAAGAGCTTGGAGGATGTTTTTGAGGATGACAAGTAGTTAGAGATTAGAATGATGCATATATTGGGAAGTATTATCATAGGCCCAAATACACTCAATCCTATTGGATTAATCAATAATGTGGAGTTCAAGCATAGGGATACCCATGTCAAGCAATAAGTAAAGAACCAAATCCAAAGAAAGAGAGGGGAAGATAACAATAGGATCTTAGACATGATCCTATCTATAGAATAAAATATTATAGATGTTAGAAGTGTCAAAGAAGATTTGGATAGAGAAGAATAAGACTTCAGAGGCCCATTGGATCAATAATATTAAATTTTCATGGAACATATCACCAACATAAAGCTAATTGATGATCAACATGACAAATAAATAAAGATCCTACAACAAAGGAAAAAGATTGCATCAATAAAAGAGTCTAAAATTGAATTTGTTGACTTAGGAATATTATCTTGTATAGGAAAATGTACATTTTTAAGAAGGAATATTATTTTTTAAATCATGTGAAATCTTATAAAGTGCATTGCTTATTGGTTAGTCCTTTTAAGTGTCTATTTTTTGAATGTTGTATAAGGGATAACTATCCATGACACTTGTACAATTGTAATTTAACATGATTTACCAACATACCTAATTAGTATTCTATATAAATGGTATCGTCATTTTTAAATAAGGGGGAGTATTTTTTATCAAAAACTTTATGTAACTTTGAGAAATTAATACAAGCAAGGAATTATGCAAATATTATCTTAAATTTATTTGTGTGAATTATTATTATGCTTCTTCCTTAACCATCTAGTTGAATGTTTAGATTTGAATTGTTTTCATGAATTATTTAAATGAACATATAAATGTAGAGTTTTTAACTTGTGCTTATGCTATTTTCATTGAAGGATTTTAATTTTATTTCATTTTCCCTGATTTCTTTGAGGATGTGCTAATGTAATTCTTTTATAGAAGTAAATATCTAAAGTTAACTTGATCTCTTATCTGCATTGTTTCACCTTTCCTTAGACATTTTCCTAGCATATGATAGGATCTGTGTTATAAATAATTCATGCCATGTATTGGTTTGGTGTATGTTTGGATGAAACTTAAACTTTGTCATGATGTTTAGGCTAAAAATCAAAACACCTCTTTTCTACCCTACCCTTTATTTTGCTTATTGTTTAATCAATTCACTCTAGTTTAGATTTCATTGTGAATATACATGTGATTTTAGCTTTAGATCTTAGGCTTTGATCTTAATTCACTATTATTAGTTCAATTACTTCATCTTTCACAAGCAAGTTTTAAGGCCATAGTTGCTCTGAACAACCAATCATATAAAGTTTGTGAAATAATCATTTGCTCTGCCTCTATTCCACCAAAGATATCAATAATATCATAATAGATAACTCGTGAGATGTATTATTTGAATCGAAAAATGATACGTATATTTTAAACACTATATAAACCCTTGTGATACACTTTCAGGCATCAATAAGAAGCATTTCACTGGTGCTAGAAGGACCCTTAGTTAAAGCTTTGTTATTTTTTTCTAATTTTGGTTAAAGATAAGTATCTTTGCTAATTTTTGTGATTTTTAAAGTATCTTTGCTACTATTTATGAAATTTGGTTAAAGATAAGTGGATTCTTTGCATATTTGTGTTTCTTTTAGCTCAGTTGCATAAAGATAATTGATATTCATGGTTTTTAGACTAGTGTTTAGGCTCCTTTAGCTAATTATAGCTATTATTTGAAGATTCATGAGTAATTTGTGTGAAGGCAGTTCAATATTTGTGAATTTACTGCATTTGAGGTTAGTGATAGAAATTTTGTTTAAAGATTGATTGATTCTTTTCAAATTTAAGTTTATTTTAACTTAAAAGTGTAAATATCACTCTCATTTATTAATTTAGATGTATATTTGAGCTTACTTGATTAAAAATAGACATCTTTTATATGTATTTTTGTAAAATTAGCTTAATGTGCAAGTCTAATCATTATTCTTTGTAAAGATAGGATTTACACATCATATTTTGAGCATGATTCAAAGTTCACAAGATAGAATTACCAAGAATTTGGACTAGATTATGATCCAAAACAAGAGTACATCTCCTTTCATTAGAAGTTCATAGGAAATCAAGAGGAGGTAAAGGTAAGCATAGACTTCCAAAGTCTCAACCAACTTTTCCTATTCATAGTGCTCATATGTTCAACCCTTATCAAGGTATGCCTGGGCTAGGAGGGTATTCTATTAATGTGTTAGGTGTATTACATGACTTACCTCAAAATCCTAAGAAGTATTTGCTTACTTTTAGTCCTAATGGTGTTTTAACTATTGAATAACATATCAAGAGCTTCAAAGTTGCTTTAAGACTTGTAAATGTTCTTAATGAAGATGTAAGATGTATATATTTTCCATTTACTTTCAAAATATTCTACATATGAATGGTTCTTTAACCTTCTTAAGAATTACATTTTCAATTGGAATAATTTCAATGATTACTTCATTGATCAATTTGGCAATATCATTAGTCCATGTATCCTTTATCAGCAATTCACCATAGTTCAAAGAGATGAAAATGAGATCATAATATCCCTTAATGCTAGATAGGAAATCAAGAGGAGGTAAAGGTAAGCGTGGACTTCCAAAGTCTCAACCAACTTTGCCTATTCATAGTGCTCATATGTTCAACCCTTATCAAGGTATGACTGGGCTAGGAGGGTATTTTTTTAATGTGTTAGGTGTATTACATGACTTACCTCAAAATCCTAAGAAGTATTTTCTTACTTTTAGTCCTAATGGTGTTTTAACTATTGAATAACATATCAAGAGCTTCAAAGTTTCTTTAAGACTTGTAAATGTTCCTAATGAAGATGTAACATGTATATATTTTCCATTTAATTTCAAAATATTCTACATATGAATGGTTCTTTAACCTTCTTAAGAATTACATTTTCAATTGGAATAATTTCAATGATTACTTCATTAATCAATTTGGCAATATCATTAGTCCATGTATCCTTTATCAACAATTCACCATAGTTAAAAGAGATTAAAATGAGACCATAATATCCCTTAATGCTATATTACATAAGATTTTTATCATAAATATGGCTCTTTATAGACCTGATGAGGCTTTAGCCTTAGATATTTACAAGGTTGTTGTATATCCCATGACTTCTATGTTTCTTAAAAGATCCATTAATGTCATTAATATATTAGCCTTAGTTTATGTTAAAGTTATGATCATTAATGACTAGATACAACCCCAGAGTCAAATGACATATTCCATTCTAAATGTCAATCCAAATTTTCCTATCCTAAATGTCATTCCCAATGCCAATCAAAACATACCTACTTTAAATCAAACACTAGATTTGAACCAATTACCTTTGAGTCATGCACATGTTATGCAACACCTAGGATTCTTGAATAACACTAGAAGTGGATCTCATACACAAGATCAAAGAGATTTTCTACCTACATCTAGTGTTAATACTGAAGTTTATAATTTAGAGGCACCAAAGAATGAAAATGATTTTATCTTTAAAATGGTTCAAAAATTGAGTACTAATTTTCTTTAGTTCCAAAAGCAAGTAAGTAATACTAGAGAAATATATAATAGGAACTACTCTTTTCAAAGGTTTAATAGAAAATAAAATAAGTTTCATAATGGTAATAATGGTAACAATAATTGAAAAAATAGTAATAATGAATCATCTGCTAATAGGAATATGCCTCATATAAATCTTAGTGATGTATCTTTATCATATTATTATAGAGGTCATTACACTTCAAAGCATGGTGAATTAGA
Organism: Torreya grandis; assembly: GCA_037957365.1. NCBI lineage: Eukaryota > Viridiplantae > Streptophyta > Pinopsida > Cupressales > Taxaceae > Torreya > Torreya grandis. The sequence goes on along the minus strand of JARHVA010002343.1, from coordinate 1,459,880 downwards.
TTGTTTAGAGTTTTATAATGCTTTTGAAGCTTTTCAAGAATAATTACATACTTTTGAAGTTGTTCCTAATAAATACAATGTTATAGGTACATTCTATTCTTCAAGGACATCTAAATCTTTAGATCCAACTCTCATGGTGGAGAAATTTGAGTTTCCATTTCAAGAAGAGAATGAGCCTAAAGATGTTACTAAATATATTCATGATATTTAGAAATATTTGAAGAATAATTATCCCTTAAGGAATAGATAACAAAATAAACCATTTATTACTTCAACTCCACCAAATAACTTTGATACTCCTAATCCTATAGCAGATAACAATCCAAAACTGCCAAAGGGAAGTACCTCTATAAATAATGCTGATGCATTTGGTTCTTCAACTATGGTTGGATATAATATAGTTGAGGACATAAAAATTATTAAATCTAATATAATTTTACATGATTTGACTCAAATTACTGAGCAAAGAGATTTTTTACTTGAATCTTTATCTAAAAATCTTGTTAAATCATAAAAGGATCCAAATGCAAATGTAACTATGCAAAAAACAAGGTAGATATTTCACCTTTCTTATTAATAGTTAGAATTTTTGGTAAAAATTTGCATAATTGTTTATGAGATTTAGGTGCGTCTACTAATATCATGCAAGTAGGAATTTGTGATAAACCTGGTTTAACTCTAATTAAGTCTGATAGGGTATTTATGTAATTAGATAAATCAAGGGTTAAAGTAATTGGTGAATTATTAAATGTTCATTTGCAACTTGTTTTAGAACCAAGGGTCCAAAAATTCATAGATATTCAAGTGGTGGATATCCTAGTTGCTTATGGAATTATAGTTAGTAGGGATTGGATAAGGGCAATAAATGGATACATGTCTATTGATTGTTCTCATATGTGGCTTCCATAGAAGGGAGTTCCCAATCAAATTCAAATTGAGAGGGAACCCAAGATGAAACACATGATCACCATATATAATGCAAAAAATGAAAGGGTCAACATGGAAAATTTCAATTTAGGAATTTATATTCTTGATACTCTTAAAGGTATGTAACTCTAAATTTTCTCATGTTATGCTTGGAATGTGGAAATTATATTTTGATGGTGCTAGATGTAAATATAGATTTGGAGTAAGAATTGTTATAACCAATCCCATTGGGAAAGAACTAAATGTTGCTTATAGACTTCAATTTATTTTTACTAACAATTTGGAAGAATATGAAGCATTAATCTTGGGATTGAAATTTACTATCAAGCATAAGGTTGAAGAACTTCTAGTTCATGGTGATTCATAACTAGTAGTTAATCAGTATAGAAGCAAGTACCATTGCAAATTGTCTTATCTTAAAAAATATAAATTTAGAGTATGGGACTTAAATATTTTGATGTTACTTAGTAGGGATTTGACAAGGGCACTAAATGGATACATGTCTACTAATTATTCTCATATGTGGCTTCATGGAAGGGATTTCCCAATCAAATTCAAATTAAGAGGGAACCCAAGATGAAACACATGATCACTGAATACAATGCAACAAACAAAAGGGTCAACATTGATAATTCCAATTTAGGATTTTATATTATTGATGCTCCAAAGGTATGTAACTATAAATTTTATCATGTTATGCCTGGAATGTGGAAATTATATTTTGATGGTGATAGATGTATATCTTGATCTAGAGTAGGAATTATTCTAACTAGTCCCATTGGGAAAGAACTAAATATTACTTACAGACTTCAATTACCTTGTACTAAATATTTGGTAGAATATGAAGCATTAATCTTAGGATTTCAAATTTCTATCAAGCATAAGGTCAAAGAACTTATAGTTCATAGTGATTTAAAACTAGTAGTTAATTAGGTTAGAAGTAAGTACCAATGCAAATTATCTTATCTTAAGAAATATAAATTTAGAGTATGGGAGTTACTTGAATATTTTTATGATTTTAAAATTATTTCAATCCAAATCAAGATTCCCAAAACCTTAGTATTGAATTGATTCCATGCCCCTCAGTCCCTAGCAATGTCAACCATTTACAAGAATTCAGTGATGATTATCAAATCATATATTTTATGAATATCCCAAGAGTATTTGAGTTTAATATCATTGATGAGGTCAATGAGAATACTCTTGATGAAGGTCAACTTGAGACAAGATAGTTAAACTAAATGACAACAAAATTCCTTAAGTCATGATTGCCCTAGAAATATTGTTTGATCAACTCAAACTAGTTGAAAATGTTAATAATCCCAAGGTGAATGGGAAATATTATAATGAATTTGATCTTATATTTCAAGGTCAACCTTAGATGGTAAACATTGGAATATCATGTACAAGAATAAAGTATACAAAAACAAAGATTGCTAACCATATACAAAGATGTAATATCATGGTCCTATGATGACTTAAATATATTTCATCCTAGAGTCATAAGCCACACCATACCATTGAAACAATCTTGAAAAACCTTTAGATAGAAAAAAAAACTAGTTAACCCTATCTTGGAACCATTAATCTATAAATAGGTCAAGAAGATATTAGATGCAAAAATAGGTTTTCCCATTAGACATTCTACTTGGGTAGCTAACTTAGTACTAATCAGAAAGAATAATGGGGAAATTAAATTATACATAGACTTTAGAAAATTGAACATATCTTTAGAGAAGGACAATTATCATTTACCTTCTCTTGACCAAGTCATTTAAATTATTAGTGGGTCTACTATGATGTCTTTTCTAGATGGTTTTTTAGGTTATAATAGAGTACTTGTCAACAAGAAGGATAGAATGAAGACTGAATTCACTACAAAGTGGGGCACTTTTACCTACAAAAGAATTCCATTTGGACTCATAAATATAGGAGCAACTTTTTAGACAGCTATGGACCATGATTTTCAAGGTTTTACAAGTAAGTGCATTATTATGTATATGGATGATCTAACTGTGTTTTCTAAAAATAGGTAAAATCATATCATCCACTTACAATAGGTATTTGAACATTGTAGAAGGTATATAATTTACCTAAAATGTAAGAAGAGTATTTTTTGTATTATTTAAGGAAATTTAATAGGATATGTTATAACCAAGGATGGTATTTGTATAGACCCTGATAGAGTTGATTCCATATCAAATATAGAACCCCCTAATAGTAGAAAAAAATTAAAATATTTCTTTGGGAAAATCAACTTTGTGAGAAAGTTTATTTTTGGTTTTTCAGAGATTGTGAAGCCATTAAATGATATTTTGAAGAAGGATGCCAAAGTCATATGTAATGAAGAGACAAAGAAAGATTTCAAGGACATCATAGAAGTAATTAGACAAACACATGTGTTGATAACTGTAGATTTCACAAAAGATTTATATCTTTGTTATTTTGCTTCAGATCATACTATAACTACTATTCTAACTTAAAAATAGAAAAAAGTGACCATCCTATTTTATTATGAAGACTAATTTTAATAATGCTAAGTTAAACCATTATTTGATTGACAAATAAAAAATTTATTTAGTTAAGGTAGTTAAGAATTTTAGACACTATACTTTTATGAATAAAGTTCATGCAATATTACTAGATACTTACACTAAGTTTATGTTAAGTCGATGTGAACTAGGATAGAGAAGATGTAAGTGAATGTCTATCCTTTAAGAGTATGATTTTGTGATGAAAACTGCTAAACTAGTAAGGTGTCAAGGATTGATTCAATCAATTACTAATACTAATTCTAAGTTGAGTTTCATGCAGGTAGAGCAACAAATTTTTCAATAAAATTATTGGTATGATACCATTATTCATCTTCTAATCAATGGTTCTTATTTTGGAGGATTGAATAGCGAGCAAAGAAGAAATTTGAGGCTCAAGGCAACATATTTCTTAATCAAGGATGGATTAATATTTAAGAAGGACTATGAAGGCATATACTTAAGATGTGTTTCAAAAGAAGAAGTAATTGAGATCCTGAGTACTTTTCATGAAAAGCTTGGAAGTGGACACCCTTATGGAAATACAACAACACACAATATCCTAAGGTCTGGGTATTATTGGCATTCAATATTTAAAGACACTCAAAAACATGTTAGAGAGTGTCATCAGTGTCAAATTTTTAACACCAAGGAACTAAAGGCAACTATTCCATTGAATCCAATTCTGATTGATAAAACTTTTGATCAATGGGGATTATAATTAATAGGGGTCATTAACCCTAAATTTTTAGATGGACATAAGTATGTGCTTACTACAAATGACTATTGTACAAGGTGGATAGAGGTAGTGACAACCAAATAATGTAAAACTAAAGATGTGATCAGATTCTTGGAAGAGAATATTTGTACTAGATTTGGAACACTAGTATCTCTAGTTTGTGATAATGGATATACCTTTGTATCCATTAATATGACTAAATGGGCATATGATAACAAAATTGTTCTCAATTTTTCATCAAACCATTACCCTCAAGGGAATAGAGTTTATAAGTCATCTAACAATAATTTCATGAAGGATATCAAAGAGTGTAATTGACAAACCAAGAACATGGCATAAATTGCTCAAGTATGCTCTTTGGGTAAACAAAACTAGAGAAAATCAAGCCCTAAAGGCATCACCATTTATGCTAATATATGGACAAGATCCAATGTTCCTCGTTATACTCAATCTACCAACCTGCAAGTTCATGAAAGAGTACATGGAAGATGATCAAGAGTATGTAAATTCAAGGCTAATTGACATAATATATATGGAAGATGAAAGAGAGGAAGATTTTGCCAACTTTAGTAGACATCAAACCATAATCAAGAGATGGTTTGATAAGCGTTCAAATATTAAGGTGTTTAAGCAAGGAGACCTAGTCTCATTTAGGACAAAGCATTTGAACCAAAAAGAAAACATGGAAAATTAACTCCTTTGTGGATTGGTCCTTATCAGATTACGAAAACATTAGGAGACAACACCCTCAAGCTCAAAGACTTGTAGGGAATAGATTTTACATTACCAAATAATGGGCAATATCTCAAGCACTACTTCTCTACTAATCCACCACAAGTTTTTATGGAGTGAACTATAGGAATAGTTAGAATTAGTGTGGGTAGGATTTAAATTAGTTTCTTTTATTGTTCCTTGTTTGTAAATAGTGTTTATATATTTATTTTCTTTGTGTTTTTTTCTTTTCTTTTTTGGTGTGTTTGCTTTCTCTAGCTATGTTCCTTACTTTAAATAAGTATTTTTAGATAGTGCTTAGCTGAAATTAATGTATATTTATTGAATGGAAATTCATAAATAAAAAATGTAGGTATGACTCTTAAGCATTGGTTGACTATGGATTCTAGAAACTTGAGCTTGATGTTATGATTTGGAGGAATTGGTAAGGATTGATATCCAGGTTAATTATTCATTAACATATTAAACCTCATTTTGGTCTAAATTTAATTCTAATAAGGATTAAATATGTAGGATCAAAGTTTGAATTATCAAGACAAAGTCATGTTAGCACTTAAAGAAAATTATTTCCTGTGACAAAATTTACAACCAAGGATAATTTACTGAAGATCAAACATTTTAGTAAATCCTAAAAAATGGCTAATCCTAGATCTAAAACTTTGATGGAAAGCAAAGTATATATAGAAAATACAAAAATAAGAGTCTTATTGAAAAATTCAAAAGATTTTTTAGCAAATGTGATTTGAGTAACCTCCATCAGGGTTATGGATGCCTAGATGGCAATGGAGCAAGGCCTAGAATGGAGCCAAAGACATATATATCAGAATTATGGATGCCTAGATAGTAGCAAAGCAATACCCAAGGCTTCTTTGTTATAAAATCATGATTCTTAATGAATATGCCAATATGCTTTAAGTCAATGTTAATGATCAAAGTCATAAAATCTGGACTTTGTTCCCTAAATACCTTGGCAGCTAGTAAGTGGAATTAAAGCACACACATAGTGTGATTGATTTTTCATGTTTGATCCTAATTTTACATGTGTAAAACTTGTTTTAATTATAAATTGATCTTAATAATGGTACTTTATCAAGTGGGATAAGTAGCCCGGTTATTAGTCTAAACTAAGAGTATATAAGTTCTAACATTTTGTAATGTTTCCCCCAAAAGTCACCATTTATTGAGGTCAACAAATCCCCATTTTGAAAAAAATGAGGACCCTTGTGTCAAATTATACAAATTTTTGCTTTGAATTGAAAATTCCACTTGATCAAAGGTATTTATTTGAATATCATCCACACCAGTGATTTGATTGAAATATTTGCATATGATCCTTATTTTATTTTGTCTAATGTTGCTAACATTTGATGCTTCATGTGTTTCTAGGTTACAAGTTTAATGGAGTCCCCATTATGTGAACAATATTTAGGGTTTTTCACTTTAATGTTAATTGACCCCTTTTACTAATCCTTGGTCTTTAATTGCTTATTTGAATTCATGTTTGGATATCCAAAAAACCTTAGTCTAATTACTTTAAGCTTAAGTCCTTTTGAAATGAATTCAAATTTACATGAGATCAAATTTGCACAGGAACATTTTATTATTTATTAAGCTTAGTTCAAATTTTATCCAAAGGTTCTAATCATGTTTATTAACATGACCAAAAACTTAGTCTTAAATTTTATGCTAAGTCCTTTATATCCCAAAACCACACCTAGTTTATTTTATTATTCGCATGGACTAATTAAACACGTGAGTACTTTATTACATTTTAAACTTAGTTTCAAATTTTATCCTAAAGTTTTAACTATGTTCATTAACATGACTAAAACTATTTCTATCGCTAATTCGCTTTCTACATTCAAGAGATGAATAACAGAAACTAAAGAAATGGACAAGGCTAAAAGTACTTGGATAAAGATTGCGCACCGTAATCCAGACGTTTGTGGGCACCCCTCTTTGGCTGTGGAGGAATGACACCTGCAAGGAAAAAGAAAACTTGGACAAGAAAAAGTTAGATGGATAGGCAGCGGGTTGCCGAGCGAAAGCTTGTTCCCAGAAGTGTGAAAACCTCCTCAAGGGAGGTCAACCCACTGATAACAGACAGATAAAAGACTAAAGAAATACAAAATGCCAAAATATAGGAGTGATAAACAAGTTAGAAATGAAAGAAAAGATCTATGATTACCTAAAAGGAGCTGTCAAGCTGATGATAGTCACCGAGGTCAGGAATGTTGCCAGCGTCGGTTGCCTTGTCTGCCGACTTCGGTTATCCTGCCAACGTCGGTCGGGGAAGTAACCGGCGTCGGTCAGGGAAGTGGCCTATAGTCGGGTTTTTGGACTGTGGATGGGTCTGGTTTGTGAACAGGTTCGAGGCAGAGCTCAAGGATGAATTTGAATGGACTGGGGAATGGTCAGGTTCTGATTAGGTGCCCTGTACAGGGTCTTTGTTGGCAGGAGGGATGAGGGAGTTGTCGGGATCACACTGAAAGGGTGAAAGAGTGAAAAGAAGGTGGATAGAGGGTAGGGCCTGAGAAGGCTTTTCAGCCTCTTGGGGAGTAGGACAGAGGGAGTGGAAGACAACAGATGCCAAACAACTGAACACTAAAGAAAAGAAATGAAATGAAATAACAGACTGTGCTTACCTTTTTGCTTGCTAAATGAAGAATGGGAGAGCTATTATTGAGACCACAGAAGACTTTGCAAGAGGAAATCTCTACTCAAGAATCCCTGCACCTGTTGTTGCTATTGCACGAGGTCTAGAGGGAGAAGGAACGAATGCCAAAATGCCAAGAGAATTCTGTTTGCGAGCTCAAGGGGCCGGGGGCTGGAATGGACGCAGAAAGGGGTCTTGAAGGCTGCCGATGCCGGCATTATCGCTGACTTCGGCCGAAGGGTCACCGACGTCGGCGGTGGTAGAATGGGGACAGAGACTAAAAATAGCCTCTGCCCATTCTTGCACGCCACCGGGTTGAGGGATTGTGGGAAGAACGGTCATGAGGATGCTTAAATGGGCGTGGGAGGAAGATAATGAGAAGATTTGGCATAATAAAGGCTAAGAGGAAGGTGGAGGGATCCAAGGTGGCAAGGGTGAGGTGGAAAGTGGGCCACTTAATTGAAATATTTAAGTTATTTTAATCAAATAAGTGGAGGGGACTAAGGCCAAGGGTTAGGATATGGGTTTGAGGTGGACAAGGGGGGAGAACCAAGGTGCAGACACATTTGTGGTGTCTACATTTGCCCCTTTTTGTCTTGTTGGTTGTTCTTGATGAACTATAAGACAAAAATAAGAGTTGGTTGCCTCAGGAAAAGAATGAGGTGTTCCCCCCTCAAAGCGATAGTCGAGAGAAGGGAACTAGAGATCGAATGTCGATTTGACAGAGAGATGGATAGGAGAATGTGAGGGAAAATGCTGCAATAGTCATGATTACGCGTATACCACTTCACAGGATGATCGGGTCAAATTGTCGCATGTCGAGTGTCAAGGAGTGCCAAAATTGAAGTAACCGGGCCCCAGCATTTAGTCATCTACTGATCGGGTTACTCAATCTAAGCTGAAGCTCCAAATGGTCATCGTGTTCCAGGTATCCCAGGCTCAGGAAGTGCTCCCAAAAACATGAAAATGCTAGAAGTAGTAGGGATCAACTGGCTTGCGATCCTATACTTGCAAAGGGTCAAAAATAGTCTGCAAACAATTCTGCTAACCAGCTATGAGGTAGCACACACGCAAAAACAACCAAGGCAACATTGGCTTGGAAGTAGTCGAAGGTTGAAGGAGATACGAATGATCTCTAATGGTCATTGGTCAAGGGGATGGATGGATGAAAGGATGTGGCTGAGCTAACCTCAGAAATCGTCATGTGATCTGAGTGCTGCCTACATAGCCCTTGTGTGAAGGGCCTCAGGCCAATGTAGTTCTCCCTAAAAGGGAGGAATGGTCAAAGAAAATGATTGGTCTTGGTCAAAGAAAATGATTGGTCTTGGTCAAAGTGGGTGGAGTTGGTCGTGGTCAAGGTCAAGGTCGCAGAAGAGAAGGTCTGTCCATCAAAGAGACGAACAAACGGGGGTGGTCGAGCTAACCTCAAAAGATGTGTTATCTGAGTGCTGCCTACATAGCCTTGGTCATAGGGCCTCAGACCAATGTAGTTCAGATGAATTGAGAAGATTGGTCGATGATTGGATGTGGTCAAGTGTCGAAATGATGAGGGTAAGATGAGGATAAGATGATGCTATAGATGGTGTATTCTATAGAATCGGTCGAGAGTCTTTCATCCCTAGCAAGTTTCCATAGTCGTGATGGATGTATGCTAAAAATGAATGGAGGTCTATTTATGCTTCAGCAAGTATTGGTTTATGCTTAACATAAATTGGGTCTGGTCGATAGTTTCCATGTGTACTGGTGTCCATAGAAACTATGTGAAATGGATGAAGATGATGTCTGATGCTATGAAGATGAAAAATAGCTTGGTTTGAGTCGACAATTGATGTGGTTAAATGTGACCAAAGTGTAGAGAAAAGGTGAAAGGTGAATCGCTCTTTCATTGACAAGGACCAGAAAGGGAGCATAGATAGGGGTTATTAGAACAAAAGCCCCGTTCATGCATTACGCCGTTGACCAGTGTTATGTTAGGGCGGTAATCGAATCACTTTGACATTAAAGTGAGCTCGAAGTCCCTTGAGTAGGTAATAGGAGGAGGATAGGGTAACCCAGTTTAAGAGTAGGAATAACCTTGCCCCTTTTTATAGGAGACCCTGAGACAACTACAAGCCAAGTCCATGACTCATTTTTTTTTTTTTTTTTGGAAGATTGATCGATGCGGGAAGTATACATAGAGATGTCATTTGATTTATGGTCATGTTGCGAAGCTGATCAATGTGGGAAGCTTCCAAGAAAGGTTGTTGTTTGTAGCAAGATTTAGTCATAGCCATCCTTCGAGGGAGTGGTCTATATTTTTGCTTTATATAATGTTTGAATAGCTGTCCTTCGAGGGATCAGTCTATTAGCTACAACAATGATAGTACAGCTATCCTTCGAGGGAGCAGTCTATCTTTTTGATTTGATTTTGTGACCTTGGATTATGTTTGGACATCTTTTTTTTTTTGTCATGGACAAGACTGTAGAAGTTTAAGGATGCCCTTTTTATTAGGACAAAGCATCCATGCATCATAAAAGGGTTGTAGAGGACTTGTTAAAGGGGAATAGGGTTGAAAGGAATGAGGATTAGGAGGACGAGGATTGCTCAAGGGACGAGCTCAAGTTACGTGTCAAGTAGATGAGTGCTCGACTAACAGAAGAATGGTCAAAGATGCAACACATTAAGAGGCTCAGGTTCTGGCCGTCCTCGAGGGAGGACAGACGATAAGTCCCTGACCCATACTTGTGTGTGATGATAAAAGGTCCGAGCCAATTAGGGGCGAATTTGCCTCGTTTACTTCACTCCATATTGGTCACTTGCTGATTCTCTTTGAGGATGAGGTCTTCGATGTTGAAATCTCATTCTCACAGATTTTTTTCATAGGCTCACTTTATGTGACTTTGGTAGACATGGAGATGATTGAGGGCAGCAAGATGACGCTCGTCAAGTAACTCAAGTTGAGCTAAGCGATCTTGACAAAAGTTGTCATTAGAAATAATGTCATGTAGGGAGATGCAGAGAGATGGGATCTGTACTTCGAGAGGTAAGATAGCCTCTGTTCCATACATGAGAGAGAAAGGAGTAGCACCCGTAGAGGTTTAGATGCTAGTGCGGTAGGCCCACAAAGTGAAGGGAATATGAATGTGCCAATCCCTTCTTGTGTCATTGACCACCTTTATGAGAATTTTAGTCAGGATTTTGTTGGAAGCCTCAGCCTGCCCATTTTCTTGTGGGTAGTAAGGTGAAGAAAAGCTGAGTTTGATGCCAAATGAGTCGCATAGTTTTTAGACAGTCTTGTTTTTGAAGGACTTGTCGTTGTCAGTGATGATTTTGTGAGGGACACCGAAATGACAGATGATGTGGCTACTGATGAAGTCGACAATTTTGTCAGCTTTTGTGGAGATAAGAGGAATGGCTTCCACCCACTTGGTGAAATACTCAGTGGCAGTGATGATGGACTGATGACGAAGAGACGAGTGAGGGTTAATCTCACCAATGAGATCTAAGCCCCACTGAGAAAAAGGCCATAAATCCTGAGTGACTTGTAAGGCGTGGTTGGGGAGATGAAGCAAGTTAGAGTGTTGCTGACACTTGACGCAATGCCGAACATAGTCGTTACAGTCTTGATGAAGGGTGGGCCAATAATAACCCAGGCGAAGGATGCGCTTAGCAACCGAGTTCCCACTAAAGTGTCTGCCACAAATCCCATCGTGGACTTGTTTTATGGCTTGAGAAGCTTCAGTGGAGGTGAGACAGTGAAGAAGGAGGCCGTCGAAGCCTCGCTTATAAAGAAGACCCCCCCTAGCATGGTATAGCGAGTTGTGCACTTGATGAAGGCTCACCGCGCATTGCTAGAGAGGTTGGGAGGAGTGATAGAAAGAGATAAGTAGTCCACTAGTTGCTTATACCAGTCATCTTGTGGGCTAGAATTGATAGTGTTGATATGGTCGATGTGAGGGGAGATGTATGAAGGAAAGGGTACACAATGCACCGTGACAAAAAGTCAAGATGATGATGATGAAGATGGGATATGTGAAGCAAGAGAAGCCATGGTGTCAGCAAACTTGTTTGTAGAGCGTGGAACAGTCTGCAAGAGATAATGGTTGAAATATGCCAAAAAAAGGTCAGCACGATTTTTATACCTCTGCAAAACTTCATTTTTACAGAGGTATGAACCGTTAACTTGATTGACGACGAGCTACGAGTCACCGAAGATGTTGATAGACTTGATGTGGAGGGAAAGGGCAGTCTGAAGTCCCAAAATTAAGGCCTCATATTTGGCCATATTATTGGTACAATCAAAGTCAAGCTTGAAATATAGAGGCATGGGCTCCCCTTCAAGTGGGATGAGGACAACCCCCGCACCCCCACCGAGTTGACATTTGGAGCCATCAAAGAACATGGTCATTTGGTAGACGGTGTCATCGGTGGAGAGTGTGGTGATAGATTCGTCAGGGAACTCACACTGTGAAGGTTAGTTGTCAGGGAGAGGGGCATCTGCCAGTTGGTCAGTGATGGTTTGCCCCTTGATAGATTTCTACTAGATGAATTTGAGGTTAAACTCAGCGAGCAACATGAGCCATCGAGCCATATGTTGATTCTGATATGGCTTGGAGTGCATATACTTGAGAGGGTCAGTGTGACTGACGACAAAGGTTTTGTGGTTGAGAAGATAATGGCGGAGCTTGGTAGTGGAAAAGACTAATACCAAATAGAGTTTCTCGATATGAGTATACCGAGTTTCATAGTCGACTAGTGTTTGGCTGATGTAGTAAACCGCTTGCTCACGATGATGCTCGTCTCGGTGCGCGATCATGGCACCTAACAAATGGTTGGTGGCAGAGATATAAAGGTAGAAGGGTTGGTCATATTTAGGTGGAATGAGGACTGGTGGAGAGACTAGATAGCTTTTGAGGGCTTTAAAAGCCTCTTAACAGTCCTCATCCCATTTAAAGGAGACGTCCTTCTTAAGGAGATGATGAAAAGGTTGGCAGCGGTCTGAAAGCTGTGAGATGAAATGGTGGATAGACTGGAGCTTTCCTTGTAGACTGCAAAGCTACTTGAGATTGGTCGGGGGTGGCATTTCGAGGATAGCGCAGATCTTGGCGGGATCTATCTCGATGCCACGAAAGGAAATGATGAAGCTGAGAAGCCTGCCTGAGAGGACCGCAAAGACACATTTCTTGGGGTTAAGGTGGACATTGTATTGAAGAAGGCGAGAGAAGATGATTTTGAGAATGGTCAAGTGGTCACGACGAAGCTTGGACTTGCCGAGAAGGTCATCCACATAGTCCTCCATGATTTTGTGGAGGAGATCATGGAAAATGTAGGTCATGGCACGCTGATATGTGGCACCAGCATTTTTCAAGCCGAAAGGCATGACTCGATAGCAGAAAGTCCCCCATGGGGTGATAAAGGTAGTCTTGTGCTGGTCTTCCAGAGTGATCAGGATTTGATTGTATCCTGAAAACCCATCCATGAGAGATAGCATCTCATGGCCGGCCGTGAGATCAACAAGCTAGTCAATGTTAGGAAGAGGAAAGTCATCTTTGGGATAAGCTAGGTTAAGGTCGTGATAGTCTATGCAGATCTGAATCCCCCCAGTTGCCTTAGTAACTGGGATGATGTTAGAGACCCACTGCGGATAATCGATGGGCTGGATGAAGGAGACAGAGAGAAGGCACTGAAGCTCCTCTTTGACAAGGAGCACAACGCGAGGATGCATCTTTCAAAGCTTTTGCCTAACAGGCTTAGCCTCTAGTTTGGTGACAATGTTATGGGTAGCAATGGTGGGGTTGATGCCAGGCATGTCGCTGTAAGTCCAGGCAAAGGCCTTGCTATGGTCGAAAAGGAACTGAGTATAGTTAAGCTACTCCTGAGTGTCTAAAGATTGGCCAATCTTTAAGACATGAGGAACATCAGAAGAAGGGAGGTTAATGTCAATGGTTGATTCAATTAACATAACTTGGGTCTCGGAAGGGAGGGAACGCTGGATGAAAGAGTCATCGGCACCCATGTAGGAAAGGATGGCGTCATCGTCAACGCAGTGGACAGTGTGAATGGTTGCCGACTCATCCTCTATCATGTTAGGAAAGATGAGAGGGAGAGACCTAGACACCCCATTGAGCTGATAGGTCAGGGGTTCCAAGCAGATGGTGTTTATGGAAAAAAACTAGGAGGGATGGAAACCACCAACTCCGTAGGTGACGAAGGAGAGATGGGTGAGTTTGGAGGAGATTGGTCAATCGTTGGCTTGAGACAAAGGTCAGAAGGAGCCTGAGTGGGGTCATGATATCCCAGGCCATACCATTTCTTGGCATCGTCATCATTGAGCAGCTCGATGGGCTGATGGGAGCCCTGCTCATAACGTCCAAAACCAAAACCCTTCCATGCACACCTATAAAGGTAAGTGTCTGCGAAGGCGGGGTTGCCAAGAAATGAGAAATCTGATGTGAAAGGTTGGGGTGAAGAGAGGGAATTGTCATTGGTAGGAGCTTGATTGAGCCCCCCATAGACAAAGTTGGTTTGGAGGTGAGGAGGACCATAAGGCACAACCATCCTGATTCGATGGTCGTAATTGGGACTGAGATGAAGGCGTCCATACTCTTGCAGAGTTTGGAATATGTCTAGGGTCAACAAGTGATATTCCCCAAGTGATAGTCGTTGGAAGATGTCTTCCATGGGGTCTTTGGTCAGCGCTTGAAGAGGAGGGGTGAGGGCAACCGCTGATTGCGAATTGGTCGAAGCTTCCACAGATGGAGGCGGTGCCGGAGTTGATGGCTTGATGGGAATGAGGACATCATTGGGATGGTAGGTTGTGTTGCAAGTATTGAAGGGTGAAGGGTCAGTGGGAATAGTGTGGACTTGCCCGTCATGCTCAAACTTCACACAATGGTGCAGGGTGGAGGGGACACAGGCCATGGCACGGATCCAAGGTTGGCCCAGTAGGAGGTTGTATTGAAACTCTCCTTCGATGATATAGAAGAGCTCTGGGACTGTGCGTGGACCAACGTGAATGTGAAGGATGACTGTGCCAATGGTCGTGGTGGTGGTGTCATTGAAAGAGCGTAAGATCGCGTCAGTTTTGGAGACGCAATTCTTGGGAAGAGCCAACTGATCAAAGGCATGGGTAGAAATTATGTTGATGCTAGTGCCACCGTTGATCATAACGCATTTAATGCGTGTCCGATCAACAAGGTAGTGATGAAGAGGGTGGCGTCCTGATCTTCCGTGTTAGATGTGGAAATCTCAAAATCGCTGAATGTGATGGAGGCGACAGGAGATAAAGAATGGATGAGGGTAGCGAGTGGTTGGGGGTCCTCAGGTTGGACCTCCGCTGCCTGTAAGGCTTGGATGATGGCTTGACAGTGCTGAGGCGAGGTTTGGATAAGGTCATAAAGAGACATCTTTACAGGCGTCTGGTGAAGCTGCTTTAGCATGGAGTCGTGAATTAGCCCAGAAGAAGAAGATGAAGAGGGCTGGGACACGCCAAGGATAGAAATTTTAGGCTTGGGCACAAGAGGTGGCTTGATGAAGGGATAGGTCTAAGGAATGGCAGCTTTTCTTTCGCCTTGTCCTTTTGTGACCTAGTGGTTATACGGATAGCATTGATTTGGAAAATGGGAGGTGAAGAAGGGGTCATGTCTTGCTAGTGAGATGTTGACGCGGTTGAAGAGGTTGGATGGGAATGAGCTGGGGTTTGGTCAAGAGTGTCCTTAAGGAGAAGAGTGTCCTTCTCCATATAGTGGTGGATGACGGCCTTGAGGGCATAGCAAGTCTCGGTATTGTGTCCTGGTGTACGACGATATAAGCAAATTTTCATGTCGTCGAACCAGGAGGGCTTGGACCTGAGAGGTTGGAAAGGCTTGATGGGTGGAAGGGTTATGTTGGAAGTCTGTAGAAGTCGGTGCAATATCAATGAGCATGAGCCCACTAGAGGGTCTGTGCTATTTGATATGCACGAGGTTGATGACTTTTGCTTTGGCGAGGTTGGAAGAGGTTTCCGCACCACCTTATGGGTTGATGGTGCGGTGACAGGCGAAGATGGCACTTTCTTGGTGATTGGTACCACCTTTTTGGGAGAGGGACGGTTGGAGGTAGGTAGAGGAAGCAAAGGAGGAAGCGAGCTTTGATTGGAGGCTGGAGTGGGAAGGTTTCTAGCCAGGGTCGAAGGATGGGGGCCCAAAATGGATGGCAATGGTGACAGGGAAGGAGGCGTTCACTTCGGTGGTCTGGCAGTCTTCTTTGACTTGGTTGGAAGACTACTACTGGTCAAGGTCTGGTCTAGGTCCACCTTCACTTGTGGGTGAGTGAGGGTGGGGATAGGACGAATGCCAAGTGATGAGAGAGATGCAGGTTTTGGTTTTGACAAGTTTGGTTGAGGTTTGAGAGTCTGGTCCTTGTCAAGAGTCTGAAGAGATTCTGCCTTGGGAGGATTAGCAGCATGTGATGAGAGGGCACGGGTGTGTTGAAGGGTTTTAAGATGCTCCCACAACACCTGAGGCGTCACTTTCCTAGGAGGGAGAAGTTTGATTTTCTCCACTAACAAGGAAAATGGCTGAGAAGAAGATGTTGATGGTTGTGGGGTTGAAGACGAGATGGGTGTAGTAGTCTTAGATGCATGGTATGGTGAAGACAAGATAGATTTAGACAGAGACAAAGGGGATACAAGTTCTTCCTTAGGTGGAGAAGAATCTGGAAAGTGAGGCTCCTCAAGCGGGTAAAGGGCAAGGATGATGGTGCCCTCCACTTGCGGTTGAGGAGTAAGAAGGGTCGGGTCCTCCATAGGCAGCAGAAATGAGGATGGCGAGACCGGTGGTGCTGGTAAAGCCGAGGCATCCTCTAAGATGAGAGAGGTCGATGGAGAACTAGCCGGGGAAAGAGGTTCATCCACATGTGATGGACTAATTAATGGACTAACCTCTTGAGGTTGATTGGGGACGAAAGGTGAGACCGTATTGACTGTTCGAATGTTGTGTTCATGATTGTCGTCAATTAAGGTCCAGACATTGTTTTGAGTTGGCAGATGATTAGGGAATGGCTGTTTGAAGATGTCAATGGCCTGATTAGGGGGTGCATTGGGATTATCTAAGATGAGGTCCCCCTTTTCAAGCATGTCTTGGATTATGTTCTTAAAAGTCTTGCAGTTTTCCGTGTCATGTCCCTTAACACGGTGGAAGCTGCAGAAGTCTTGTTCCCTATACCACGCAGGGATGGCATGTGAGGGATCAAATTGTGGAGGAGGTCAGGCTTGAGGGAGATTGAGGACCCCCTGCTTAACAAGCTTTTCCAGCACAGACGCGTATGATTCTTCGAGAGGAGTATACCGTCATTGTACGTATCTCTGCTAGAATTGGCGAGTGGCGCTCTGAGACGTGGATGGCTCAGGCTGATTGGTTGAAGAAGATGAAGGTCTAACAACCACGGCATTAGCTGAAGCCTTGGATTTAGAATTGGATGATGATGGCTTAGCAGAAGAAGAGTCATTGGTCTTAGAGCTGGGATTCTTGCTCTGCAACTTGACTTTATTCTCCTCGATGGCACGCAACTCAAGTTTGTGGGCCATCGTGAAGGCTTCATCGAAGGTGCGAAAGGTTTGAACCCTCAGGGTGGAAGAAATATGTCTAGCACAGGCTTGGGAAAAGAGTTCAATAAGCTCAACCTGGGGTAAGGAAAAGGAGAGTTGATTGATGAGGCCTCTCCATCGAGCAATGAAGTCAGCTATGGACTCATCCTCGAATTGCTAGATAGAATAGAAGTCCATGATCGAGACCTTCTTGGTTATGTTGATGGAAAAGTGATCGAGAAAGAGCTAGGCCAATTGTGTGAATGAGAAGAGGGAATGGCTGGGAAGGGAGCTGTACCAGTCGAGCACAGCACCTGAGAGAGACATAGGAAACGTGCGTAAGAGCAACACATCATCATGAGCAATGAGGTAACAGGCATGTCTGAATGCCTGCAAGTGTTGCTGTGGGTCTTCCTTGCTTTAAAAGTGAGAAAACTTCAGAAGCTCCCACTGGCTAGGATATGGTTTGATTGGGACAAAAGGATGAATGGGCTCGTTACAGATCTGCTCGTATGAGAGAGCGTTGCGTGAGCCAGAAACAGAGGTCTCTAGACTGGTCATCTTGTCCATCAGCATTTTGATGATATCTATCGACGGATTGATGGGTGGCACGCCCCCTAAGTTGTAGGGTGCTTGGAAGAGGCTAGGGGAGGCATACGACGTAGTTGGTTGCCCCTGTAAAGGTGTAACATAGGGATAACTAGTCGTGGGGATAGATGAAGAGGCTAAAGGTGGTTGGGTAGAAGGCATAGCTAGGCCTGATGTTGCCATGAGAGGTTGGATTGTGGTAATGGGGGCCAAGGGATAAGAAGCCACCCTAGTGTTGATAGGGGCCAGGGTAGGCAGAATAGAGATAACAAGGTTTTGAAAAGGAGTGGATAGCGGTTGAGCAGGTTGATGTTGATAGGGGGCCAAAACCCCAGTGGTAGTGGGCCCAAAGATAGAGGGAGAGGCCACACCTAGAGGATTGGTCAAAGTCTGGTCAGCAGTCAAAGCGATGGCTTGAGTGTCTAAGGGTTGAACTACGGATGCCGTTGATACATCTGTAGTCGCGGCAAGAGAGGTTGGCATTCCATAGATTAGATTGCCCAAGGAGTCTCGCATTCGGCTATGCGTGAGATAGTGTTGCAAGGCCTTGACGTTGAGGTCCAAGAATCATTCAAAATCTTGGTCCCCTTCTTGGACAATAGGAGTCTGCGGTGGGGTTGGACGAATAGGAGTTCTTTCAGTCTTCGAGTTGAACTCCATTGTAGGCTTGGTCATGGACGGGGTAGACGGAAGTGGTTGACGGCTAGCGTGGTTGACAAGAGCCTTGGCTTGGCTACGAGTCAAAACCATGCAAGGCAAAGAAGGTTTAGGTTTCAGAAACTGTGTTTTTCTATTTTAGAAAACTAGGATGGAGTTTTTGACAGAGAAGGGATAGGTTTTAGGCTGCTGGTTTCGAAAAAAGGACAGTGACAGAGACTGACGTCGGTTGAAAAACCGATGTCGATAAGAAAGATGGCCGACGTCGGTCAGATAACCGATGCCGGTAAGAGGGAAAAGCCAACGTCGGTGGAAGAACCAATGCCGGTGACTATGTTTTCCAGAGAACCAAAAGATTTTAAGATTCTTGGAAAAACAAGGAAGAAAGCGTCCTCACTCACTCAAACAAACAGATGAGAAGAAAAGAACTGAGAGAGACAGACAAGCCTAAGCGATAAATCCTAGGAATTAACCTTAGAATCTTGTGGCTTATGCCTTAGATGAATGTTTGGGGAGATTGGCTGTAAGAAGGGTCCTAGAAGAGGCAAGCTAGAGCTGGTTTCAGGTCTTGTTTTAGGTGCTCAAAAATCTGTGTTAGGTCTGGTACGTGGCCTGATGCTAAGGAGCAAGCTCCCCTCACTTCACGATTCCAGTGGTTAGCTGGTCTCACTTAGCCAAGATATACCTCGCCTAGAGTTTATCCTCCGCCAGAGAACAGAGTGGGCTTCCCCCTTGGTGATGAAATCCAAGTAGGGTCACCGGGATGGGTAAGGTATCCGCTGGGGGATGAAATCCCAGTCGGGCCTTGTCTCAAGTAAGTTTTATGTTTGTTTTAGTGCATGTGGTTTGGTAGTGTAACATCAAGTGTCTACGATTTATTCAATATGCGGATTTAAGTTACTAGATGTGGACTAATGCAAGCAAAAGTAGAAATGAAAGTGTGATACGTTTTAAGCCCAAGTCGAAATGTGAGATTTGTTATGAAGACAAGTTTGAGAAAGGGTTTGAGAGTATGATGTTTAGACTAGTCAGAAATGCAAGGAAGAAAGATTCATTTTAGTCCTGCTTATAGTGCCATTTGGAATAGAAGAAAGAGACAAGAAGGAAGGAGCCTAAATGCACCAAAATGAATGAAAGGAAGAGGAACCCAAGGAAGAACCTAAGGTCCCACCGGGCGTGCCAGAATGTTTCTATCGCTAATTCGCTTTCTACATTCAAGAGATGAATAACAAAAACTAAAGAAATGGACAAGGCTAGAAGTACCTGGATAAAGATTGCACACCGTAATCCAGACATTTTTGGGCACCCCTCTTTGGCTGTGGAGGAATGACACCTGTAAAGAAAAAGAAAACTTGGACAAGAAAAAGTTAGATGGATAGGCAGCGGGTTGCCGAGCGAAAGCTTGTTCCCAAAAGTGTGAAAACTTCCTCAAGGGAGGTCAACCCACTGATAACAGACAGATAAAAGACTAAAGAAATACAAAATGCTAGAATATAGGAGTGATAAACAAGTTAGAAATGAAAGAAAAGATCAATGATTACCTGAAAGGAGCTGTCGAGCTAATGATAGTCATCGAGGTCGGGAATGTTGCCGGCGTCAGTTGCCTTGTCTACCGACTTCGGTTATCCTGTCGACGTCGGTCAGGGAAGTAACCGGCGTCGGTCGGGGAAGTGGCCTGTAGTCGGGTTTCTGGACTGTGGATGGGTCTGGTTTGTGAACAGGTTCGAGGCAGAGCTCAGGGATGAATTTGAATGGACTGGGGAATGGTCAGGTTCTGATTAGGTGCCCTGTACAGGGTCTTTGTTGGCAGGAGGGATGAGGGAGTTGTCAGGATCACACTGAAAGGGTGAAAGAGTGAAAAGAAGGTGGACAGAGGGCAAGGCCTGAGAAGGCTTTTCAGCCTCTCGGGGAGTAGGACAGAGGGAGTGGAAGATAGCAGATGCCAAACAACTGAACACTAAAGAAAAGAAATGAAATGAAATAACACACTGTGCTTACCTTTTTGCTTGCTGAATGAAGAATGGGAAAGCTGTTGTTGAGACCACAGAAGACTTTGCAAGAGGAAATCTCTGCTCAAGAATCCCTGCACCTATTGCTGCTGTTGCACGAGGTCCAGAGGGAGAAGGAACGAATGCCAAAATGCCAAGAGAATTCTATTTGCGAGCTCAAGGGGCCGGGGGCTGGAATGGATGCAGAAAGGGGTCTTGAAGGCTACCGACGCCAGCATTATCACCGACGTCAGCCGAAGGGTCACCGACGTCGGTGGTGGCAGAATGGGGATAGAGATTAAAAATAGCCTCTGCCCATTCTTGCACGCCGCCGGGCAAGGGATTGTGGGAAGAACGGTCATGAGGATGCTTAAATGGGCATGGGAGGAAGATAATGAGAAGATTTGGCATAATAAAGGCTAAGAGGAAGGTGGAGGGATCCAAGGGAGGATCCAAGGTGGCAAGGGTGAGGTGGAAAGGGGGCCACTTAATTGAAATATTTAAGTTATTTTAATCAAATAAGTGGAGGGGACTAAGGCCAAGGGTTAGGATATGGGTTTGAGGTGGACAAGGGGGGAGAACCAAGGTGCAGACACATTTGTGGTGTCTACAAAAACATTAATATATAACTTTATCCTAATTTTTTAATATTATCTAAGCCCTTAGTCTATTTTATTACCCACAATAATAGAGTGAATGTGAGGATGTCAAGTGGTGGGATATCTAAATCCCAAAGAAGATGTAATGGTCTGTAAGCCTTTCCCAAGTTAATAACTCAACAAGCCTATGAACAAGTTAGAAGGTTACATATGTCATGACTATGGATCATGGCTAAATCTCAAATACCACCCCAAAGATTGATAGTGCACATGGAAGAATACTCAATTTTATCGATGGTGAGCATCAAGTCAAGACTTCAAAGGATCCCATAAGATGAATGAGATGGTGACAAGTGTGCATAAACCTATAGACTGAAGAATAGAATGAAGCCAATAGAGATCAATAGTGTACATTTAATAGTAAAAAGGAGATATAATAGTATGAATTAAAGTTTACATTTTAATGAGCCTAGGCTAAAAATGGTAGTGACAAGTGTCACAGCCATGATGAATTAGATGAAGATCAATAAATGACATTCAACCTCCAGATAGAGATCAACAATGTGAGATAGGCTAGACTTTTCAAGGGCCCAAAATGAAACCAAATATGTCATATTGCATACAAACATTAGCTCAGGTAAAGAATGATAGTTAGAGGTAGAGAGAGATCCCACAAAGGTGCCAAATAGAAAAATCTTAAGATCTTAAAGGAAAATTAATAGCCCATGGTGAATCCAAGGCTAGAAGGCTCTATAGAAGATCAATGGTGTGAATTTAATCAAGACTCAAGATGGCACAAAAAGGTTAAACGTGTCCAAAAATGACAAATGATCACACTTTAAAAAATTAATAAATAATATAACATGGTAGTGCCACATGGGTAAAACATGTCAAATTAGAGATCTTAAGGACTAAAGACACAAAAGGTATAAATGTGTAATTCAATTGTAATCTAAGTCATCAAACTCATAATTTGAACTTGATTGATACTATTAGAGCTCTGCATAAACCTTAAAAAATCCCTATAAGTATACATATTACCCTAATTGTCTCTATATTTAATATAATTGAGTCAATAGAGATATAGTATTATCTTCAATTACATAATTTAATCCATGGAAACTCATAAGCATGTTTAAAAGGAGTATGTGGATCTATATTTGACATCAGATGTTAAAGGTTGGGTGTTTAAAGACATTGAATTGGTTAATACTACTTTGAACATAAGAGATAATAATTGGTCCAAATTATTTTGGATAATTAAGCACCAGCCAGCCATTATCAGGGAAAAAGAGAATAATCTCTTTGCTAAGAGGCTATACGATGACATTGTAGAAATCCAAATGACTAGTCTACATTATGCAACAAAAAAAATTGAGGTACTCCATTGAATTGATAATCTTTCTTCAATTTTTAAGTAAACTAATATAGATAAAGGCATGATTGTTCATGAACTTAGTCATAAAAAGATTGATTAAATTTTTGATATTATATTTTAAACTTATTATAAGCTTTCCAAACCTCAAATTAACCTATCCTCTATCAATTCTTGGGAAAAGGAAAACAATTTTATGAACACCCTAGCCATGTCATTAGATTTTAGAAATCGAGTCTTTTTTAGACCGCGATAAGAACATCCCTATCAACTAGTTTAGATCAGGGGTTAGGATGATTATGACAATGTTAAATAAATTGTGTGGAAATGCAACCATAATGTATGTAGATCTAGTATGGGTACCCATAGTGTATTTTATTTTTGAAAAGGTAACTATCCCTCTTTTGGGTGAGATAATCAATATCTCATTAAGTAAACAAATATATGTAATGAGGCACAAGAAGAACACTCAATTTTACATGATGGCATACTTCTTATATGCCTTATGTGTAACAATAAAAATTTCCATTTAGAAGGAATGGCCTCCAAGTAGAACCCAAACTATTTCACAATATTATTCTAAGCTTCACATCTTCAAATATAAGTATCAAATTCAATTTATATGTGAATGTGTCTATCTAGCCCTAATTGAAGATATAACTAGCATTCTTATTATGAGAGTAAGCCCTTTAATTAAGAAGTCTATTGAAGCTATGGGAGATATATGGTTCTATCCAAATTTTACATTCATCCATCTTGAAGGAACTCAAAGTTATCCTCTCAAGTTATTCATCCTTGTTCTTGATAAGTTAGCTGAGAAAGAGGTAGCCTAATAATTATTGCATGGTGTAGTTAGTATTTGTAAAACCAAGAGAAAATCACTCCATAATGTCCCTCTAACTATTATAAAAATAACCTTCAAGTAATGGGATAATATTGAGGTAGCATCAAAACATATATCATCTTTTAATCTGAATATTGATGAGATTAGGCAATGGGACCCTTATAGAAGGGTGAAAGAGCATCTGAGGGGCAAAATTATGTTAAACATACCATATGAGTATAGGCCTAGTGCTTATGATCCTATATACACCAAAGCCTCTACTTACTTTGAAGTCATTAGGAGGTTAAAGGAGCAAAACCTAAGACATAAGTCCAAACTTTAGAGAAATCAAAAGGTGGATGATAGATGGTAATTCAGCCCAAGATAGTGTCATTTGATTAGTGATGAGTCTTCTTGACTTCCATCAGTCAGTGCACAAGAAAAGACACAATTATAATAGAGGCCAGAGGAAAAAAGGCTAGATGACATTACTTCTTCTTCATCAAAGGAGAAGAATAATAATTACCTCAATAAGAGTTATAAATGATATAATTAAACCCTAATGAGACTATTGAAGATGCACTAAAAATTCTATCCCTAGATTATGATATAAAGTCAGATGAAGGAGAAATAAGTGTTGAGGAAACTAAGGATGAAAAGGGGAAATATTTAGATTTGATGGTTATTGATACTCTAAAGTGGAGGGTGGAGATGGCCTCTATTCCAAAATCAAAGAGACCTAAGGTGACTATCACTACTCCTCTAAGTGAAGACAATTTATTTAGTGAATAAAACATGTTGTGTGTTCCCCTATTATTGAGTGGTTCTTGTATAAACCTTGATTGGAGAGAGTGCCTCCTATGCATCATTCGTAGGCAATGATGAATGACATTAACATTACTATGCATTAATAAATGAAATTATGGATAGTTACTTTCCAATATGAGGAGACAATAAGACTAGCTATACCAAGTGATTTAGCATCTTCATCACAAATGGAGGTCCCTATCCCACATGTGACCTAATCTACAGTTGGATTTATGTTTGATACAAATATTGTTGGATTTCTAAGGGTGATTGAGAAAAATATCATCCAAGGTGGTGAGGAGATGACATATCAAAGAGTAGATCCTTTGACTAATTTGAAAAAAAAGGAAGCATAGAGACCTGGGGAAGATCCTATCTTTGAAGAAGATCCCTTATATTTGTCTCAAGAATAGTCAAAGTAGCTACAAATAGCTATCGAGGACTTTAAACAACAAAATAACTTGGAAGAATAGTCTATTTTATCTATTATAGAGGAGATGATCAAGATGTTTGAAGCCACTTTGTATGATATGTTCAAATCTTTGAAATCAATAAGGTCCAGATAGGATGTCCTGAGCCAATAGAGTACTGTGGCCATCAACCAAGTGACTCAATGATAAGATTCATGGAACAAAGGTGAAGGAATTAATCAATATTTTGATAGATGATCAAATTCATAGTCTAAAAATTATCATATTAGCTCATTTAAATATGGCCATGGAAGTATTGGTAGATAAGAACAAGATTTTGAGCAAATGGTCCAAGATCTTAGAGGATATTTCTGAGGATGGAAAGTAGTTAGAGATTAGAATGATGCATATATTGGAAAATATGATAACAAAACCAACTACAATCAGTCCTATTATCTTAATTACTAATGTGGAGTTCAATCATATGGCTACCCAAGTCATGTAGGAAGTAAAGAACCAAAGATAAGGAAATATTGGGATAGATAACAATAGGATCTTAGACTTCAAAGATAGTAGTGGAGTTCAAAGATAGAAGTGTTAAAGAATATTTGGAGAGAGGTGAAAAATACTTTAGATTACTATACAAAAAAGAAGATGAAATTTTCATCAAACCTTTCATCAACCTAAATCTAATTGATGATCAACATGACAAAGAAATGAAGATCCTACAATAAAGGCAAAAGACTACAACAATAAAGGAGTCAAAATTCAAATTTGTTGACTTAGGAATATTCTCTTGTATAGGAACATGTAAATTTTTAAGAAATGATATTTTTTTTGTAAAATCATATGAAATATTTTAAAGTGCATTGATTATAGGTTGGTCCTTTTAAGTGTTTATTTATATAATGTTGTAGAAGGCATAGTTGTCCATGACATTTGTATAATTCTAATTTGACATGATTGACCGACATACCTCATTATTATTCTATATAAGGAATATTATCAATTATAAATAGTGGGGAGTTATTTTTGAGAAAAAAAATTGTGTAAACTTTGAGCAATTAATACAAGCAAGGAATTTTGCAAAGATTGTCTATTATTTGTTTGTGTGAATTGTTATTATGCTAATTCCTTAATCATCTTGTTGAATGTTTGTATTTGAATTTTTTTCATGATTTATTTACGTGAAAATATGAATGTATAGTTGTTAACTTATACTTATGCTAGGTTTATTTAAGTATTTTAAGTTTATTTCATTTTCCCTACTTTCTTTGAGGATGTGATAATACAATTCTTTTATTGAAGTAAATCTATAAAGTGAACTTAATCTCTTATCTACATTGTTTCACCTTTCCTTAGACATTTTATTGGTACATGATAGGATCTATTTTGTATCTAATTCCTATCATTTACTAGTTTGGTGTAAGTCTGGATGAAATTTAATCTTTGTCATGATGTCTGGGTTGAAAATTAGAACACCTTTTTTCTGACCTACCTTATTTTTTGATTATTTTTTTATCATTTCACTCTCTTTTAACTTTAATTTTTAATATTCATGCTATTTTAGCTTTATAACTTAGGTTTTGATCATAATTCACTATTCTTAGTTTAGATTAATTCATCTTTCATAAGCAAGTTTTAAGGCTATGGTTGCTCTAAACAACCAATCATATAATTTTTTTGAAACAATCATTTATTTTACCTCTATTCCACCAAAGATATCAATAATATCACAATAGAAAACTAATGCAATGGATTATTTGATTCCAAAAATGATAAGTGTTTATTAAACACTCTATAAACCCATGTGATAAATTTTTAGGAATCAACATGGTGTTCAAATGACTTAGTCAAATTTTAAATGTATTTGACTTGGAATCCATTTGTTGAAGAGATTTAGACACATGATGAATATGGGAGGGGGGGCACAAGAGTATTTTTAAAACCTACAAGAAAAGATGAAAATTAACTAAGTAAAAGTTATTAAAAAAATTAAATCTTGTATAAGAATATTTCATGAAGAAACAATCATTTAATATATAAATTGAGAACAAACATATGTGTAAAACATAGATATAATCTAGATCATTCTTAGCCTAAAGATTAAATTGATAAAAAAATGATTTAAAAGGGGTGTGATTAGAATTTTCATGGAGAATTTAAATCTTTAGTTATAGATAAATATTTAAATGCCTAAAACCTTATCCATTAACTACTAAATATTCAAACTAGCAATACAAGACTAAGTGTTATACATGTAAAGTTAATATCTAGGCTTAGTGTATTCAGTGGAGATATTTTTAGTGCATGATCTCACACATAGAATAATTTGACAATCATTCATTATGCAATAGAGTTAAGATCATAGAAAAAAATAAAGAGGGTCTCTATTTGTGTTGGAAAATGGGGTGTGTTATTTGACAAAGAACACCTTCAACTGAGAGGATTAGTGGGATGTTTCCAAGTGTATAATCTCAATGACTCACTACCCCAAGATAGTCTACACAATATCAAAACACATCAGTCTTCAATTGAATGGGATAATACCATGTGGTGAAATACCATTTCACCATATCTAAAGAAATAGTTAACACATATCAAAACCCAACCAAACTATATAACAAAATGCAAAAACCATGTGGCATGACACTACCAACAATTAACATGCTAGTAGTTATGTCACCAAGACATTAGTTTGAATTTGATGTCATGTCTAGTTGTCAAAGCTTTCAAAAACTAAAAATGGATGGTGTGTCTAATTTTACCTACAATGTAAATTTACATAGACATATTAATGGTGAGGTTTATCATGAAAATAATATGTTAATGATAGACTAGGGTGGTGGCATTAAATTTGAGCATGACATGCACATTTGGGAAAAGACAAGAAGATGATAAGGATATATCCACCACAAGGAGGAGAATTCTATACTACAAGGATAATATGGGAAAAATATGAATGGTGATCCTAAGTAATTTTCAACCACTTATAACTACACTTGGATGATAAAATTTACTCTCATAATTTTAGTAGCATGATGTCTAGTATAAATTTTTTACTATAGTTATGAATCCACATTAAACTCTCAACTATTTTTTTAAATGGAATGTATTTTCTCCCTTTTGAAATTTTGAATTTTGAATCTCTCTCTCACTCCTATTTATATGAATTTAAAATACTTAATCAAGGCTTGATATTTATGAATTGTAAAAGAGATAGAGATAACCAAAAACTTTATTTTTATGATTCTTTATAGATTATAGATTAACTTTACTTCTCTAACTTTTATAGTTATATTATTATTAAGGTGAATTTTTTATATGGATGATCATATTTTTTAATAAAAAAGGAAAATATTGATATTTGAAGAATATTGGGATTATGTGTGGACATTTTCCTATGCATGTTATGTGGTTGTTGTTCCCTTTGTTTCTCAGAGTCTCTCTTCCCTAGACTCTTGCACAATATTTAGTTAGAGTTTTGATAGGTCAAACTCAAAGAAATATTGGTTTTTAAATGGATCTCATAAAATTAGACATTTCACCTTGATCTTCATGGCATTAGGATCTCTTTCTCTTTACCCTTACTCTTTTGTATTTTATTTTAAAAGTGTGTTAGCTTATGTATTGGGTATCAAAAAAATCAATCATCAATTAAATGTTTATATTGATTATTATTTCATGTTATATTTATCACCATTTTAGCATTGTTGCATTTATGAATGTGATGAACTAGTAAATAAATCAAATGTACTTTTTATATGCAAGTCTAACAAAGCATGGTTTCTATTTAAGATTGAACTATGTAGGTATTATCAAGAATGTATGCAATCTCCTAATGAATATCTTAATCAAAGAAACATGTACCTTAATTTGTAAAATATACCCCTTAAAAGGAATATTCCACATCATCCAACTTAGTGAAGACTACCATACCACAACCTGGTACATCTAGACCTTGGAGAAACATTTTACTTGTGGGATATTCTTCTTTTTAGGAGAGGAAAAGCCTAACAAACCCTACATATTATTGGTTGTGTCAAAACACTAATCAACACCAATGTTCACAAGTTGATTTTTTTAAATCAAGAAAGTCATTAGCCTTCTTTACATATTTTTTTAAGTGAACCTAAGTATGAACTACACAAGTGATAAAGTGAAGCATTTTGATTTTTATCCCTTGTTGATGTGGATAATGGGTGTCTACCTATGTAGTTTTATGTGAGTGTGTGGGGTCAATTTGGTTAGTATTATATTTTTTGAAGCTGGATTATTCTAGGTAGAGAGTAATAATACCATAGGATGGGTCTATCCATTATAATCATTGGAGTAATTACCAAGCATTATTAGTTGAGCCTAACTCATTTATTTTAGTGTGTGAGGTTATTTTGACCTTTTATTATACTTTGGATAGTTTTTTCCTAAAATCATAATAAAATACACATTCTCCTAGTTATTCTTACATTTTAGGATTACTCATGTGTGTCTGAGTCATTTCATTACATTTAAAAGTGTTTATGTTTAACTTCTATTTTTAATCCATTGAAATACAAAGAGTATCATTGTGTTATATGTGTTATTGTGAAGGTAAACACTAAAGGTGTAGCCTATAGATATTGTGTATTTATCCTTTGTTAAAGTAAAATCAAAGGGAGAAAGTAGTGCCACATGATTATAGCTATATCAAGATGGCCCCATGATAGTTGGTATCAAACCACACTCTGTGTCTTAGTTGGGTTTGTGTTTTCTTAGTTAAGCTTTGTGATATACACCTTCCCCTATTGAGTTATCTTAGTGTGGTTATTATGATAGGATAAACATCCAAAGTTCTATTAGATAATGTGACTATCATATGTTAGGAGTGCACTAAGGTGAAAGGTTAAGGTGGTGGTAGTTTACACTGAAGTAAGTTGAGGATTGATGTTGTGGAAGAAAATATTGTTGAGCAAGTTAATGCCTATTTCTAATATATGGAGGAATGAATGCATACAAGATTTAATGAGCTCGAGGAGAAGGTTGAGACCATGGATCATAACATATTTGAACTTAATGTGAAGTTTTTTATAGATTGGTGTCTTATACTAAATTACATGATGAAGTGAATTTATTTCAAGTAGGGATACTAAGTTTGGAAAAGGAATCTAGGTATGAGTCTTATAAAAATTTTAAACCCCCCAAGATGAAGGAATCATAATGTTATGATGGTTTTATAGATAACCATATTTTATATAATTTATTTTAAGGCATTAATGAGTTAATGTTAGGTATGGGGGGACTATAAAATCCATAGGAAGTGAATGCTACAACAAGGTACCTCAAAATTATGACAAAGGTTTGGTTTATAATCTTGGATAATGGCATTCCATCAAGGAGATATACCAAGAAGGTAGACTCTTGAGAGGATTTGAATATAGCCCTTAGGGATTATTTATAACATAGGAATGCAATATGTTTGGTTAGGATCATGTTGAGTTAGACAAAATAGATTGGGGAGATGTAAGATTATATAAAATATTTTCAAATCCTTATGTCGGACATCAAAGACATTTCAAAGGCATATAATGTATTTTAATTTACTAAAGGTATTTAGTCATGGACTCAGTTGGAGATCCATCACCATGAAATGTCTAAAGTTATCAAATTAATTGTATTAATAGATTGACTCTTTGATTTTAAAGAAGAGTCTTAATAAAAAATCACCCTAAATTCTAACACTTAAAAGGGTAGAGGCATTTGTAATGGTTTGAGTATGTCTTTAAGGGATCCAACTAATAATTAAGGAAGTAAGACCACTCAACAATCATGATGATGGGGATATTAGAAGTCTTAGACCACCTCTAAAGGTGATAAGAATATATAATAGAGTGGAAAGTTAGGTGAGAAGTGTTTTCATCTAAAGTTTTGGACATGTAGTGGATATTACTACAATAAAGATTGTCTAGAGTGGCAAAGGGTGGAAGTAGTTTAGATGGCACAACCAAATGAATGAAGTGATTAGATGATGTGTGTGTTTAAGGGGATCAATGCCATGGTAAATATAAATTCCATATATTATATAAGTAACATGCACATGCCAAAATTTATGGAGGTGGTAATCAAGGGTAGGATGACCATGACACTTTTGTACATGGGTGTGACTCATAATGATATTATAAGTTTTTCCTTATTAAGGTCAAAATAACTTATTTATAAAAAATAGGGACCCTTGTGCATACTTTAAACCTTAACACTAAAAAACATGAGATTTTTTGCACATTATTTAAATTTTAATATCATCCATGCTTGAAATGTTGGCTTATTTATTCATGGTTCTGCTTTAACCTTGCCTAATATTGCTGACAATAGATCTTCATGTTTTAGTTTTAGGTTTCATAAGACCCTCATGTAATGTAATATACTTGGAATTTATAGATTAATCCTATTTAAAATTTTACTAGCCTTTGGTCTGTGAAAACTCAAAGTTGAATTCATGTTCAAAAATCCTCCTTTAGAAAACCCTAGCTTAGACCCTTGGTTCAAATCCAATTTGTTAGGAACAAATTTGGTGGGAATGTTTTAAACATTCTTTAGACCTAAGCTTAAATTTTATGTTAAGTCTTGGTCATGTTTTTTGACATGACCAAACCTTGGTATAAAGTTATAGGTGTGATATTTTTATATCTTGAGCCCCTTTGGCCCTCTTTTATTATAAACAAGGTCTAACTTTTATATTTACAGGGACCTTTTATTTTCTTAACTTGGTCTCCATTTATGTCATTGATCCTCTTTATTAAAAACTTATACAAAGGTCTTAGTCTTAAATCCTGATTCATGTTTATTATCATGAACTAGACCTTAGAACTAAGACCTTATCCTAAGTCCCTGCATTAACTATCTCTAATTAAAGTTCTTGCCTCTTTACAAAATTAATGGCTTTAATTATATTGGGACTAGATGATCAAACAAATAAAAGGATGATCAATGAATCTAAAGCCTTGATCTATCCAACCAATCCCATAAAATCACTCAGATCATGATTGACAGTCCATGCTTAAGTGGAGGTTGATGATTCGATGACATGACACTAAGATCAAAGCTTAAAGGGTATCCACTTTATTAAACCTAAACATGGCCTAAGTTTTACCCTAAGGTCACATTGGATTTATTAATACAATGAAACTTTAGGATAAAACTTATCTTAGGTCCCATTAATTATTCAAAAGGAACCAATCATATGCAAGTATCTAGATCAAGATCAATGATCCATGAATACTCACCTGATAGAGTGAACACAATGTTATAATACTAAAGACTCATGAAAGTCCCATAAGGATGACAAATGTCACCATATTGGGAACTTAGATCTTGATTGATGGTATGTGGGTCCTTCTTAGAGTCACTAGGGTAAAAGCTTAGGGGCCTCATAGAATTGACATATGGCACTCCCACATTCATGTTCAATGTCAAAAGGGCCCTGTGCATCAAAACATAGACTTAACCTAAGCTTTTACCCGAAGGTTTAATGTATTTTTAATAGAATGAAACCTTAGGCTAAAACCTTAGATTATGACTATAATATTTAAAAGGTCCTATTTTATTATGATTTAAGGACTTAGGCTTATAACTTAGTCTAATTTTCATATGCATCCCTAAGATAAATCGATCATATTCATGATTAAAATAACCAATGGCATGTGTCTATTCAGATCATGATCTATGGTCTATGCTTATTTGCAAGGGATGATCTAATGGAACATATTAAACCCAAGCTAATATGGGACCATATATGTTTGGGACTTAAATTTTATGCTCTCACACCTATTATTTGACATATATGAGGCCATCAAATTTTATCCCCATATTAATGGTTATTAGAGCTTAATTTTGACATTTATATGAATGTTGGGTGATGTTTGTGAAGCCATAATTTACATCTATAAGACCATCAAAATTCAACTCGATAGTTAATTTCACTCAGATGGAAAATGCACCTAAGTCTTGATTTTTGATGCCTAAATTAATTATCCATAGATTAATATAGTTGTGCAAAGCCATGTTCAAACTCAATATCCTTGTAAATAAGTTTGTATTTGTATATACTAAGCTTGAACCTCATGCTAAGATGTAGTCATGTTTTTAAACATGGACCCAAACCTTAATATATATAAGCCTAATGGCCTTTGAAACCTAATAAGTTTATTTTGACAAAAAAAGGCCCATCATGATAGGACTTGGATTAGGACTTGTGATCTAAAGTTTTATTGTGTTTATTAACATAATAAAACCTTAGTTAAAACATTACGTGGAATCCATTTATCAGTCAGGGAGGGACCCTTTGTATTATGTTCTAGGACTTAGCTTAAATACTTTAGCTTAAAGTTTATATCATTTTTATTAACACAAAATAAACTTTAACCTAAGGTCTTTAGCCTATGTTTCATTTTGTATCCCAAAGATAATTAAATCTCATTCATCTTTTTAGGATCTAAAAATCATGATTAATCAAAGTAATCTAATTAAATGTAGTGTAATCAACATGGATTATTCAATGGAACCTCCATAGGCCTATGAGTTTGATGCATGACAAATGTGTGCTCCCTACATAATTTATAAGGTGCAGAGCTTATGAGGCTTGTAAGGATTTGAAGTGGAATGTTCGTAGAGCCCAATCCATAAAAGGACCAATAGCATGAAAGTCCCAAGATAATGATCAATGACCTATGTTGATTCATACACGATGATTTAATGGTATGAGACAAAGTAAATTTTAAAAGGCAATGACTAGTTCTCTGAAAGCATTAAGGAAAATAATGAAAAAACTACTAGATGGTTGCTACATAGATGCCATGTAAGCATAAAATCACAAAATGAAAGATTTTGTGGGCATGAAAAGTTAAAGGTATAAAGGCAAAGGTCTAAACCAAATCCAATCAGTGAATTTTAATAAGTTTAAGAAACTATCACCATTAAAGCTTCAAAAAAGCCTTAATTTGAGCCCAAATCAATCACAGTCAAGCTAGAGAGATCCCTATTTACATCTAGATAAGTGAAAACTAATCGAAAGATAATTTGAAGGCTACTAGTGAGAAATTTTAAAATCCATAGTCATGGTGGATTGAAGACAATAGTAAAGGGAGGACACAAAATTATACTTAAACTTAGACATGGAAGGCAAGATCTTCAAGGACATAATAGTTGATGTTGTATCATTAAACACTAGAGATAAAAATTGGTCAAATTTTTTTTGGACTCTTGAGGAGATGAAAGCCATCACAAGGGAGGAGAAGAATAATACCATAATCCTCTAGAGATACAATGATCTATTATCCATTCAAATAACTCATCTCTACTTCACTATGTCAAAACCTGAGGTATTGTATTATATCGATGTCATTGCTCCTATTTTTAAGAATTTCAAGATTGATTAGGACATGATAGTTCAAAAACATACTTTCAAAAAAGTAGCATATATTTCCCCTCTTACATTTGAAATTTATTACAAGGTATCCAAACCTCGAGTGGATTTTCCCATAATTAGAGAGTAGTCAAACAAAAATGACATGAAATCCATCCTTACCCCATGGTTTTACTTAGGGACCCACGTAGTCATAGAACCCATTAGTAAAATCCTAATTGCCCAATGTAGGGAAGGAATTAGAATAATCAAGATATTAATGAATAGATTGTCTAGGGGGCCCTCCAATACCCATGTCAACAAAATATGGGTGTTTTATATATATTTCATGGTGTAAAAGGGACTCATTCCCCCAATAGGTGATATTATAAACATTTGCTTGAAACAACCATTCTCTTACATAAAGAATAAAACCAAAAACCACTTATTTATGATTCCCTATCTTTTATATGCCCTACTACCCACCACCAAAATCCTTGACATGAAGAATTAGTCACCTGAAGGTAGACCAACTATTTCTCACCACTATTCAAAATTGTATATATTCAATTATAGACACAACATTAAATTCATTTGTGATTGTGTATATCTAGTTTTAGTAGAGGCCGTTATAGGGATTCCTTTAGGTAGGGTCAACCCTCTAATCAATAAGTTTATGGAGATAATTAGGGATATTTGGTTATATCAATATCACACTATGATTATAATAGAAGGGACCCTGACTCAGCCACTAAAATTTCTAGTTCATGTGCCTACAGAATTGGTAGAGTAGGATATAACATATCAATTATTCCATGGTATAGATATAATATGCAAAAGAAAAAGTAAAGGACTCCTTTACCCTTTCCCTTTGGCCATTAGTAGGATTATATTGTATAATTGGGATCAAGTGGACAATATTTCTAGACTCCAAGACTCCTTCAATTTACATTTGAATGAGTTACGACAATCAAACCCTTATGATAGGGTTATGAATCATTTGAAATAAAAAATAAATAAACAAGACCTATGAACACCAACCTAGTATCTATGATGCAATTTATATCAGGACCTCTAATTTCATAGAATTATTGGCTAGGATAAAGAAAAATGACATCAAAGTTGAGGCTAGGTTGTCTAGGGATGAAAAACCAGCTAGTGTAATATGGAAAATGGGACCCATGCAATACCACTTATTACTTGGAACCTCTTTTAGGCCCCCTATAGAATATGCATAAGTATAAGTGCAACAACCTCAAGTATAAATTACATAAAGGTTTGAGAAAGAGAGATTGGAAGAGAGACATGGTGAAGGGACCTCATATTTAGCCCAACTTGATAGAATAGAGTCCCTAATTGAGTACATTGACATGATTGCACTAGGTCCTAAGGAAAATGTGGAGGATGAAATCAAGGTATTTATTGATGCCTATGGGTTAGATGTAGAAGAAAAATAAGTAGAATAACCTTGTGCCTAAGTTAAAGAAATATAAATGGAAAGGAGGAAGGATATTTATTTGGACCTAGTTTCAGTTACACCCATGAAAAAGAGGAACGTTGAGTTAACATTAGTCCCAGTCAAAAAGAAGAAACCTAAGATAACCTTCACTCATCCCTTAATTTAAGTGAATTTACTCAGTGATGAGAATCCTAATCATGGGCCAATCATCCTTGAATGGTTCATATATGGAAAAATACAAAAGATTATAACACTACAACATTCATGGGCCATGACCAAGACAATCTACACCATTTGCCATGAAGAGCTCAAGCCATGGATAATTTCCCTAATAAAAGAAGAGCAAGAAAGAAAGATGACAACTCTTGGGGCCTAAAATAGTAATTGAATGTATATTCCAAGACCCCCAATGGTGATATAATCATTAGTTAGTGTATAGTTTAACCCAAAAAATGTAGGACTGGAAAGAGTGACAACAAATAAAGTCATGGTTGGGGGTAAATATGTCACTTTTCAAAGAGTTAAACCATTCTTTGTCTTGACTCTAGTAGGAAGTCAAGGACCTAGTGAACACCTAATCCATTAATAATATATAGTTGGATTAGTTGATGCCCATTTATCCAAAATAAAATCAAGAATCAAAGTATAATACCAAATAATAGATAACCTGTAGAAACAAAAGGAAAATCTTGAGATGCAGGATATTCTATTAGTCCCTAAGGAAATGATCAAGATATTTGAGGCATCTTTATATGATATGTTTAACTCCTTGGATATAATGAAGACAAGGTAGAGTCCATCAGCCCACCTGGGTGTAGTAGCCAAGGGTTTGATATCCTAATCGTAGAATTCAAATGATAAAATGAAGGATCTAATCAACATACTAGTTGAGGGTTGTGTTAGGACTTGTTCCAAAGTCTTAACATTAGGTTAGATTTTGGTAGGTAACAAATAATTTGTAAATGGGGCATGCATCTTTTATAAAGACACCCCTATTAAATAAACTTAGTTTAATTATTAGGTAGTTTTAATGTTTTATATTTATTAATTAGATTTACTTTACGGGTTGTTTTCTCGTATTTAGTTGGTTATAGGATTAGTTTTTTTACCAGTCATTGGTAAAAACTATATAAATCCATGTTTGCAATGTAAAAGGGTTAATGGAGTAAAGGCACCCTTATGTAATTGATTTTTTGAATTATTAATAAAATACTTGTGCACTCGCACTAAGTGGGGACAAGGTTTAACCTATTTTGATTCTAGAGTTATCAGTGGTATCAGAGCAGGGTTATTTTGGGAGCACAGTGAATTCGAAGGAGCAAGGTGAAAAATCATTTCACATGATATTATTTGGCATGAAATAAGGTATGCCATATAGTCTTGGTTTCAATATTTTGAAAAATTATTAAATTACTTTAATTTTTAAAATATTATTTATATTTAAACCTGTATATTTTCATATACCGTAGTCTAATCTTTTTTTATCATTCATACTCCATTTTTCCTCTGTTAAACCTCCTCATTTGGCATAAAAAATGAATTTTAGCATTTAATGTTATTAAATTTATTGTTTTTTTGGCCAAAATCAGATTTGTACGGCCTATTTTCTGTTGAAAACCTCTGAAAATTTCCATACATGGTTGCCTTTGTTATTTCCATTCATTCTCAGGCTTCTTAATATCCAAATCATCTGCAATTAGTATTAAAACCCCTATGTTTGCATTCATATTGAAAATTTGGAAATTTTTTGCACTTGTACGACCTGTTGTATGGCCTTCCAATGTCTAGGTTCATTTGGAATCCATTCCCTACAAAAAATACTTTAAAAATCTACCAAAGCTCAGTCAAAATATGTTTTAGCATGCCTATACAGATTTGTACGGCCTATAGGTGAGAGAAAATAGGTGAAAATAATTCTCAGAGCTGCCATGGCATCCCAAGGAAGAATGGCACTGGAATAAATTTCAAAAATTATTTTTTTGATGTTTCTATAGTTTTGTTTCAAATATTTGCTTTGGAGGGCCCACCCGGGAGAAGCTTGAAAGAGAGGTTGTAAAAAAAAAAGGGAAAAATTTAAATACATTTACTCATATTTAATTTTTTTTTAAATTTTCCCTCATACACTAAATTGGGTACAAATAGAAATTTCTAATTATAATGTTTTGTAAATGCTCTTAGAGCAATTGGTTCAGCTTATTTTGTTAGAAGCTTACAAAGGAGGAGGTCAAGGGTTCAAATCCCTTCTTTTTGGAGAAAGTTGTTTTTGCCTTGGAATATGATTTTTTTGAAAAAGAAATATTCCCTTTTTAAATTTGAATATTGTAAAACACATACTTATTGTATTGTGTTATTTAATTTTTGAAAAAGGGGCAGAATTCAAGCATATTTCTTTTGCATTGTTGTGGTGAGATAAGGGTGTAATTGGTGGAATAAGGTTGTAATTTGGAAAAATAAGGGTGTAATCATTAATTTTTGATGTGGTTAAGTACAAAACCCATCAAAAATACTTGTTTTTTCTTTTACGCTCTACGCGGAGGTTAAGTGCAAAACCCCGTAGAAGCAGTGTTTTATGCAATGAGTGTGATATTTGTTTCATTTCTTTTGCATTTTTTCACATGTTTCTCTACTGCACTTACTTTCATTTCAAAATGCCCAAAATTCAAAATTTGCTTTTAGATGGTGATAGATTAACAATTTCTAATTATTCAGATTGGAAACGATTGATGGAGGATTCACTAGTGTTTAATGAGTTATGGGATATTGTTAAGAATAAAAATCCCACATTGCCAACAGAGCAGGCTAAATTAAATATTTTCAATTTTCATGATTTTAAGGCCTTATCTCTCATTAAATGTTGTTGTACTCATGATACGTATGTTCATATTGAAAATTCTCCTCATAGTTACACTACATGGAAAACATTATCAGATTTGTATGATAAGAAACCTAAGCATAAGAAGATAGATATTCATATGTATTTATTTAATTTGTCATTAGATGAGGATGGGGATATGGGAGAATATATGTCTAAGTTGAAAAATATCACTACTGAGTACACTAAGGTTAGTTTTGGAAAACTAGATGATGACCTCATAGTTACTACTGCTTTGAAAGGACTACCAGGGTCCTATAGGAATTTTGTTGAAATGTTTCATGTCTCTGACAAGATCACAGGCATCACCTTTGATAAGTTGGCTAAGTTTCTCATCCAACATGACCTCTCTCTACCTAAGAAATCCAAGAAAACTAAAGAAGCCCATCTTTTAGAGTCAAAGCCTAGTTCATCTTCATCTGGGCATCAAAACAATAGAGGAAATAGTTTTAGAGGGGGTCGAGGTTACAGAGGAGGTAGATATCAAAACAGAGGTAGGGGTCATTCAAATAATCAAAAATCTAATCAATCACATTCACATGAAAGAAGTGATCGAGGACATGGTCACAATTCATATAGGGGCAGAGGTCGAGGTAGATCAAACATTCAGTGTCATAGATGTGGAAAATTTGGTCACATTGCCTCACAATGTAGGATTCCTTTTGATAAAATTTAGAGGCCACAAAAAGAGACTAACTCTACTTAGTATGCCGATCATGACTATGATGAATCTAGTAATGTTGCCCATGAGTTTGCATTCACTACTTTGGGTCACATTGATTATATTGAATATGAGGCTAGAGATGAGCTAACAGATGTATGGGTTTTAGACACAGGAGCAACCAAACACATTACATTTAGGAGAGATTTCTTTTGGTCTTATAAGGAAGCTTCTCTCTCTCTAGTTGCCTTAGCAGATAAGTCTATGCATAGAGCACTAGGACTTGGTTCTATTAAAATTCTTCTTCCTAATGGGTCTATAAAATACTTGGAGGATGTTTGGTATGTTCCCACATTAAAGAAACACTTGCTTTCTTTGGTAACTATTTGAAAGAAAGGTTATCAAATTGTGCTTGAAAATGGGCTCATTTACATCAATTCAGTGAAGGATAATTATAAAACAATGTATATAGGATATGAAGATGGAAACTTGGTTAGATTGCATTGTAAGGTGATTCCTCCCAATATAGAACTTGCAGCAGTTGTTGACATAGGTACATGTACTAGGTCTACATAGTGGTTATGTCATCTCCGCTATGGACATTTGAATATCCACTCTTTAGTGGATTTGTAGAGATATGGTATGGTGAATGGGTTGTCCACTTTTTTCAAAGATAGTATTCTTTGTGAGTCATGTGTTTTGGGCAAACAAAATCAGGAAAAATTTCCTAAACAGTCATCTTGGAGAGCTAACAGATGTTTACATTTAGTTCATAGTTATGTATGTGACATGAAAAAGTCATCCATTGGTGGGTGTAGATACTTTGTCTTATTTATTGATGACTTTTCAAGGATGACTTGGGTATTCTTTATGAAAAATAAATTTTAAGTTTTCACTAAGTTTGTTGATTGGTTACACTTAGTCAAAAAAGAAACAGGTTCACATTTGGCCACTCTTCGTTTAGATAATGGAGGTGAGTATATCTCTAATGAATTTTTAGACTTTTGTTGAGAACATGGAATTCATCGATAATATATTAATGTTTATACTCCACAACAAAATGGAGTATCTGAATGAATGAATAGAACTTTAGAGGGCATAACACGTGCCATGTTGCACTATAAACAACTTGATGATAAATTTTGGGCCGAAGCTATTGGTACTGTAGTGTATTTGAGAAATAGGTCCCCCACAGTTTCACTTTTGGGACAAACTCCATATGAGGCATGGTATGGGTTTAAACCCAAAGTTAAACACTTGAAAGTGTTTGGATGTGTTTGTTTTGCTTTGGTTCCTATTAAACATAAAACTAAGTTGGAACCACGAAGTCGAAAATGCATCTTTCTTGGTTATTATAAAGATAAAAAGGGGTTTCATTTTCTTGAACAGGACTCAGGTAAATTCATAGTGAGTTGAGATGCAATATTGTATGAGTTTGGGACTATGAAGACTGCAAAGATTGATTTGCAACTTGATAGATTAGAGAGGAAAAATACAAAAAGAGATAAGGGTTTCAATAATGCGTATAACTCTTCAAAGTTATGGTATGAGACTCAAATTCCTTCACTTTCCTCTCCTTCATCTACAAGTTCACAGGTTAATGACTTAGAAATTGTTGAAAATTCTCTAAGTCCCCCATTAAATAATGCACCTAATGAGAATTCTGGAGTCCCTGATTTGAATAATTTGTCTAAGTATCCAAAATGGGCTCAAAGTACTTTTTTTGACTTGACAGCAGATGAAGTTGGTTTAACAGGGCCCAAGAATTCTCAAAAATAGGTGAACTATATTATGGTTGTTACTACTTCTTCCATTGAGCCATCCACTTTTGAGGAGGCATCTACTGAACATTTTTGGCAATAGGCAATGAAATGTGAGTATGATTCCATGCTTAACAATAATACTTGGGTTTTAGTTGATCCTCCTCCACATGTTAAACCCATCAGATGTAAATGGGTTTATAGGACTAAGTATAAATTAGATGGCTCCATTGATAAACATAAGGCATGACTTGTTGCCAAAGGATATGCGCAACAAGAAGGTATTGATTATGAGGAAACATTTGCACCAACTGCCAAATGGCACACTCTTTTTATGGTACTTGCCTTAGTAGCACAAAATGGTTGGAAAGTACATCAATTGGATGTTAAAAGTGCTTTTTTAAATGGTGATTTATACGAAGAACTATATATGAAATGGCCTTAGGGTTTTAAACAGGTGTGTGCTAAACACAAAGTGTGTAAATTGACAAAAGCTTTGTATGGGCTCAAACAGGCACCTAGGGCTTGGTATGAGCAAATGGATTCATACTTGAAATCCATTGGTTTTCATCATAGTATATCAGATGATACTCTTTATTTTTGAGTGTACGGTAAGAAAATGGTGATACTAGTTCTCTATGTTGATGACTTGTTTATTACAGGTAATGATGAAAACCATAACAAGTCTGTGAAGAAGGAATTAAAAGATGTGTTTGAGATGACAGATCTTGGACTTCTTCACTACTATCTAGGCATAGAGGTAACTCAAAAAGAGCATAGTATTTTCATTTCACAAACTAAGTATATTTTTGAGTTATTAGAGAGGTTTGGCATGAGTGATTGCAAACCCACCCTCACTCCCATGGAAAGTAACTTGAAATTGTCTAAGGATGATAGTAGTGCCTTTTTTGATGGAACCACATATAGACAATTGGTGGGAGGTTTGATATACTTGATGACTACCAGGCCTGATATTTCATTTTCAGTTGGAATTTTATCTGGGTTTATGCATGAGCCTAGAGAAAGTCATTGGCATGCAGCAAAATGAGTACTTTGTTACCTTCAGGGAATGAAAACATATGGCCTTAAATACTGCCGCAACAAGAACTTCAAACTTGTTGGATATTATGATGCAGATTTTGGTAGATGTGTGGATGACAGAGTATCAACCATAGGATACACTATGCATATGGGTTCAAGTGCCATTGCTTGGTGTTGTAAGAAGTAGGATACAGTGGCAAATTCATCAGTAGAATTAGAGTATATTGCAGCATGGGATGTTTCTAGAGAAATTGTTTACCTTCATCATATTCTTGAAGATCTTTAGGTTTCTCAGTTTGCTCCTACACAGTTATACATTGATAATCAGAGTGCAATCAAGATGTCCAAGAATCCAGTGTTTCATGCCAAAACAAAACATATGGATGTCAAATACCATTATCTGTGAATGTTGGTGGCAAAGAAAACTCTTGATCCAATATATTTCCCAACTCATGATCAGATAGCTGATATCTTCACAAAACCCCTTGACAGAATCAAATTTGAAAAATTTAGAAAAATGTTTGGTATGTGTCCAAAGACCTGACTTTGGATCATAGTGGGGTTTGTTAGGAGTTGTTCCAAAGTCTTAACATTCGGTTAGATTTTGGTAGGTAACAAATAATTTGTAAATGGGGCATGCATCTTTTATAAATACACCCCCATAAAATAAACTTAGTTTAATTATTAGGTAGTTTTAATGTTTTATATTTATTAATTAGATTTACTTTACGGGTTGTTTTCCCATATTTAGTTGGTTATAGGATTAGTTATTTTTACTGGTCATTGGTAAAAACTATATAAATCCATGTTTGAAATGTAAAAGGGTTAACAGAGTAAAGGCACCCTTATGTACTTGATTTTTTGAATTATTAATAAAATAATTGTGCACTCACACTAAGTAGGGACAAGGTTCAACCTATTTTGATTCTGGAGTTATCAGGTTGAATTCATGATTTCAAAACCATTAGTTTATTGCATTTAAAAACAATAATGGGAATAATTATTGACAAAATCAAAGGTTTTGGTACATGGTCAAGGAACTTCAAAAGGCTCCTAGGAGATGATAAAGAGATGATGGGAAGAATTGAACAACTCATTAGAACCATGACCACTAATCCTATAAAACTCAACTCCCTAGACATCATAGCAAATGATGAATACAATCATAGAGTCACCTTGGTCATGTAAGTAGTAAGAAGC
This sequence comes from Torreya grandis, assembly GCA_037957365.1. Classification (NCBI taxonomy): domain Eukaryota; kingdom Viridiplantae; phylum Streptophyta; class Pinopsida; order Cupressales; family Taxaceae; genus Torreya; species Torreya grandis. Next base: position 1,417,134 of record JARHVA010002343.1, on the reverse strand, counting down.
AAGAATCAAGGCAAGTCTATAAATGACAATATTAGGATCATGAATATGATCCTAAATACAAAGGAGAAGATTGTTGAATCAATGATCATCAAGGAAGCCATGACAAGAAATGATAGGGATTTTGAAGACTTGGTTGACCAAGAAGATGAGTGCCTCCTAGAGCCAATTTTCAACTTAAATTGAATTGATCAACAACACTAAAAGGCCATCAGGATTCTTTAGCAATAATAGGGGAGTTCTTCAGCACATGGCCCATTAAATAGCTAGTAATATTCCATTTTTTGGAAACTTTGTAATATTCTAAAGTGGAATATTATTTTTTGTAAATGCATGTGCAAATTTGTTAGCACATTTTATTATAGGTCATTCTACTTGGGAAATGGAATGTGTTATAGAAAATGAGTAGAAATGGAAAATTATCCTTACTTTTGAATGCTTGTAACTAATATGACTGACTAGAATACTACCTTAGCCTCCTATAAAAGGTAGTATTACCATCTTTGTAAAGGAGAGAGTTCTAAGAGCTAGAACCTACATTGTAACTTTTGAGTAATTTAATAAAAGCAAGCAATGATATAAAGTTTATCCAAATTTGTTTGTGTGAAGTGCCATCATAGCTTCTCTTGTAATTGTTTATTCTAAGTCTTAGATTTGAGTGGTTTTTATGAATGATGGGCATGAATCTGTAATATAGGGTTGTTAATTTGTGTAAATGGTAGATTAGTTGAATGTACTTAAGATTGGTTCATTTTATTTTACTCTTCATGAGGACATGTTATTCTATTTTATTGTAGCAATAAATTTTTAAAGCAAATCTAGTTCCTACTTATATTCTTTAATATTATCCTTAGAAATTAACCTGGTGTGTAATGGGATTTGAGTAGATGTTATTTGACATTATACATTGGTTAAAAGAATGTTTAGTTAGAATTTGAACCTTGTCATAATGTTTGAGATAAATATTAGTAATCACATACTTTCTTTCCACCTTACCCTTCCTTTTGATTCTTTACTTTAGTTTAAATATCACTATAAACATTCATCCTAGAATAGTATTAGATTAGATTCTTATTGTAATTCACTAGTACTAGCATAGATGTTGCATACCTTGTAGAGATTATTAAGGACCAAGGTGGCTCCCAACCATCAATTAATATAAATGTTATGGAATAGTGTACATGATCTACCTTTATTTCACCAAGGATAAACCAAATTATCACAACCTAAAACTCATGCTTTGAACTCCCTAAGTTATAAAATGAGAAGTGTTCTTTAAACACATAGAGAACCTATGATACGCATAGAGGAATCAATAGGTGGAAGCTTTGTTGGTGCTAGAAAAAGGGCATCTTTGTGAATTTATAGGATCTTCATTAATTATAGTGTGTTTTGATCAAATATTAGTGTTATCTTTACATATTTGTGTAGTTATTTGCTCAAAAGTGTAAATACCAATGATCTTCATGGTCTTTGACCCATCTTTGTGCTTCTTTTAAATAGAGATCAAAGTTTTTTTAATATATACACTTAATTCTAGTAAAGATAGCTTAAAATCTGAGAATCTAAAGTATTTTAGGTTAGAATATCTTGTTTTTGTCAAATATTGATAGATACTTTATAAATATAAGTTTATCTGAGCTTATATGTGTAAATATTGATCATATTTACTTAGTTGGACACATCTTTGAGCTAACTTGATTAAAGGTTGGTTACCTTTGTTGTTCTTTGTATAAATTTATGCAAAATTTTCTTAATGAGAAATTCTAATCCTTTTTATAAATAAATGTTGATTTGACACATCATATTTAAAATAAGATCTAAAGTTATCAAACTAGAATTGCCTAGAATTAGAATGAGATCACATTCAGAAACAAGAGAGCCTCTGCTAAAACTAGAGATCCATAGGAAATATAGGTGAGACAAAGGTAGGCATAGATGTTTGAAGTCTTTTCCAACTTCACCACTCTAGGGTACTCCTACATTCAACCTTCATTGAGGTATGGCATGGTTAGGTGATTCTTCCATCAATGTGCCAAGTATGGTGCATGATATCCCCCATAATCTTGAGAAATATTTGCCTACATTTAGCCCAAATGGTATTATAACTACTAAAGAACACATTAAATAATTAAAAGCTACATTAAGATTATTAAATGTTATCCATGAAGACATAGCATGTAGGCTATTTAATTTTACATTTATGGATGTTACATATAAATGGTTTCTTAATTTGCTTGATGATTACATTACTAGATGGGATGGCTTTAACAATGTCTTCATTGACCAATTTAGCAAGGTTATCAGTCCTTGCATTATATACCAATAATTTACCACCATCAGAAGAGATTCTAGTGAGTCCATAATGGCATGTAATGTTAAGTTTCATAAGATAAATAGCTAGACCATAGATCCTTACAAACCTAATGAGGTTTAGTTTTAGAGATATATAAAGATGCAATAGATCCCATGACTTCTATGTTCTTGAAGATGTCTCTCCTATACATAATCACCTTATCTCATGCCTATTCTAAAGTAATGATCAAATGCAACCTAACAGACAAATGGCCTACTTTGTTCCCAATATTAAATCACATATGCCTACCCTAAATATATTCTCTAGAAATAATTAGATTAGGCTATCCATAAATTAGATCCTAACACTAAACCCATTACCCTTGAGTCATGATTCCCCTAACCAAAACTTAGGATTCCTAGGCCATGGTATAACTAGATTTAGTCTAAACGATCAAAAGGCATTAGTACCAACATCTGGTGCTAACCAGATTCATAACTCTAAGACCCCTGAAAGTGAGAATGACTCTATTTTAAAAATGGTCTAAAATATTATCATAGACTTAGCTACAAAAATAGGCTATTCATACTAGTGAAAGCTCAAGGAAAAACTTATCTTTTCAGAAGTTTAATAGACCCAATAATAGGTTTTATAATGATATCTTCCATAACAATAAGAATAATGACTCATCTATTGACAAGAAGAACATGGATATTAATCTTATTGATGTTACATTAATAAACTAATGTAGAGTCATTATACTACTAAGCATGGATAAATTGATTGCATTGAATTCTATAAATATTTTAAGGCCTTTCAGGAAGATTTGGACACTTTTGAGGTAGTGCCTAAGAAAGATAATGGTGTAGGTACTTTAGGATCCAAACCTACTAACCAGACCTTCATGGTGAAAACATTTTATTTCCCCTTCCAAGAAGACAATGAAATTAATGATGTTCTTGAAGAATTGTATGCCTTCTATTAGTTCCTAAAAAATACCTACCCTCTAAATCATAGAGAATAGAAGCAATCTTTGACTACTTCAACTACTTCAAATAGCTTTGACACTTCTCCAAACACCACATTAGCTAATACCCCTAAGCCTCCAAAGGGAATTACTTATAAATAGAGTACCGATGCATCTATTCCTTCAAATAAAACTAGGTACAATATTGTAGAAGACATAAAGAAAATTAAAGCTAACATTACTTTACATGAATTAACATAGATAACTAAGCAAAGATATCTATTGCTAGAATCTTTGTCTAAGAAATATATCAAGATGTCTAAGGCTAATAATTCAAATGTATCTATGTACAAAGTTAAGATAGAGTCCCCACCCTTCTTGCTTATAGTTAGAATGTTTGGTAAAAACTTACATAATTGTTTGTTAAATTTTTGTGCCTTTACAAATATTAAGCCTACATGTATTTGTAAATAGCTTAGTTTGACTCCCATTAAGTCTGATAGGGTTGTCACCCAATTAGATAATTCTAGGGGCAAGGTGGCTGGAGAATTATTAAATTTCCACATGAAATTGGCTTTTGAGTCAAGAGTCTAACAATTTATAGATATATAAGTAGTAGATATACCTGATGCCTATAGACTAATTTTAATTAGAGAATGGATAGAATATTTATATGTATATATGTCCATACACTATTCACATCTATGGCTTCCTTGGAAATGAGTTCCAAATCAAATTAGAGTGGAAATAAAATCAAAGATGAAACATATGATCATGAAATACAATGTTGTCAATGAAAAGGTGAACATAGCTGACTTTGGTTTGGGAGTTATCACTCTCAAAAATGCTAAAGTAAGAAAATCTAAGCCTTCTCATACTATCCCTAGATTATGGAAGATGGATTTTGATGAGGATAGGTGTAAATTTGGATTTGTGGTAGGCATTGTTCTAACTAACCCTATTAGTAAGAAATATCATGCTTATTAGAGACTTGAGTTCCCATGTACCAATAATCTTGTAGAATATGAAACTCTTACCCTAGGACTATAGTTCTCCATCAAGAATGGTGTCAAGGAACTACTAGTTTATGGTTATTTAGAACTAGTGATCAATTAGGTAAGAAGAAAATATCAATGCTAATTGTCATACCTTAAGAAGTAAAAATTTAGGGTTTAGCATCTAGTTAATTCTTTTGATGCTTTCAATATTATATCTATCCCTAGGGATGAAAATAAAGATACTAATTAACTAGCCTCTACTATGGTTAACCTTATGCCTAACCAAGACTCATCAAATTTCTACATTAAGTTAATACTTTATCTTTCTATCCTAAGAAATGTAAACTATGTATAGCTCTTTAGTTATGACCAAAAAATCCTAAAATTCATGGCCAATTTAGGAGAATTTGAGACACATATCATAGATGAACTTGATGAAACCACCCTTGATAATAAATTTAATGGCAAAGTCATTCAATTGAATAACAGTAATATCCCCAAGGGATGATTGCCTTAGAAAGGTTATTTAATCAAGATAAGCTAGTTGAAGCCTCTAAAATTCCCAAAGTAAATGGGAAATATTACAATGTAATTGATCTTAGACCTCAATATCAACCTCAACTACTCAACACTGGAAAATCCTACAGTAGTGTTGAAAATAAAAGGGCCAAAGAGTTTTTAACAAAATACAAATATGTGATAGTTTATTCATATGATAACTTGAATATTTTTTATCCAAGAGTCATCACCCATACCATACCTCTCAAAGAGAATTGCAAACCTTTTAGGAAAAAACAAAGACCTGGAAATCCTATCTTATAACCCATGGTTTTAAAGTAAGTCAAGAGATTATTAGATGCTAAAATTGTATTTCCCATAAGGCACTCTACTTGGGTTGCCAATTTGGTGCTAGTTAGGAAAAATAATGGTGAAATCAGATTATGTATTAATTTTATGAATTTGAATAAAGCATCTAAAAAGGATAATTATCCTCTCCCATCTCTTGACCAAGTAATAAAAATTATTTTTGGCTCTACCATGATGCCTTTCCTTGATGGTTTTTTAGGGTATAATTGAGTGCTAGTAGATAAAGAAGATAGAATTAAAATAACATTTACAACCAAGTGGGTCATTTTTGCCTATAACAGAATGCCTTTTGGACTGATCAACATAGGATAAACCTTATAGAGAGATATAAACCATGCATTCCAAGGTTTGATTATAAAAGTCATCATAATTTACATGGATTATCTAACTATTTTATCTAAGAATAGGGAGGACCATTTTATACATTTAAAATAGGTATTTGAAAGGTGCAGAAGGTATGGAATCTCCCTCAACCCTAAAAAAAACATTTTCTATGTCACTGAGGGTAAATTGTTATGCCATGTTATTACTAAAGATGGTATTTCTATAGATCCTAAAAGAGTAGAAGCCATATCAAGGATAAAGCCTCCAAATAGTATAAAATAATTAAAATCCTTTTTTTCACAAAATAAACTTTGTGTGAAAATTCATTTTTGGCTTTGCATAAATTGTCAAACCATTGAATGATATGATGAAAAAATATGATAAAGTTTCATGGAATGAGGAGTAAAAGAAGGCCTTTGGGTACATCAAAAGATTAATTAATTAGGAACTAGTCTTAATAAGTCCAGACTTTTCCAAGGATTTATTCCTTTACTCTTTTACCTCCAAACACACCATTATTGTTATTTTGACATAGAAGATAGATGGGTGTGATTATCTCATTGATTTTATAAGCAATAATTTAAAAAATTCTAAATTAAATTATCCTTTAATTGATAAACAATCCTTTGTATTAGTTAAATCAGTCAATAAATTTAGGCACTACATTCTTAGGAATAAAGTGCATGTCATTCTTTTAGATTTAACCACTAAGTTAGTGCTAAATCAGAATGATATTGGAGAATAAAGAGGTAAGTATATGTTTTTTCTTCAATAATATGACACAGAGATGAAGATTGAAAAGTTATTAAGGTGTCAAGTTTTGATCCAAATTATTGCCAATACTATCCCCAAACTAAGTATTATGTAGGTTGATCAGTAGAATTTTCAATGTAATAATTGGTATGATCCCATCATTCATTTACTAATAAATGGATCTTGTCTTGCAGGACTAACTAGGTGAAAAAAAGAGCTCTAAGGCTCAAATTAGCTCACTACCTGATCAAGAATGGAATCATGTACTAGAAGAACTTTGAAGGTGTGTACTTGAGATGTGTTTCCAAGGAGGAATCTATTGAGATAATAAACACTTTTCATGAGAAGTTAGGAAGTGGACACCCATCTAGGAGAACCATAACTCACAAGATCCTCAAGGTTGGCTATTATTATCCAACCATTTATAAATATGCTCATAAGCATGTAAGAGAATGCCATTCATGATAGATCTTTAGTTAAAAATAACCGAAAGTAGTAATTCCATTACAACCAATAATGGTTGATAAACCCTTTGCATAGTGGGGGATATATTTGATTGTTGTCATCAATCCAAAATCATTATAAGGTCACAAATATGTTTTGACAATAATTGACTATTGCACTAGATGGACTAAAGTAGTAGCCACCAAATAGTGTAGAATAAAATAAGTGATAAATTTTTTGGAAGAAAACATGTGCACCAAATTATGGACTCTAGTCTCTTTGGTATGTGATAATGGGTATAAATTCATATCCATAGAGATGATATAATAGGCATATGATAATGGTATTATCCTCAAGTTCTCATCTAACCATTACTCTCAAGGCAATGGGGTATATGAATCAATAAATAAGAACTTGATGAAGGTGATTAAGAAGTCTAATATAAACAAACCCAAAACATGGCATAAGATCCTCAAGTATGCCCTTTCTATAGATAGAAAAAGATTCAATTAGGATATTAAAGCATCTCCTTTTTTTATTGGTATATGGTCATGAACCCATATTTCCCATCACCCTCAAGCTACCAAATTACAATTTTATTCAAGAATACATGGAGGAAGATAAATAATTCACAAATTCAAGACCATTGGACATTATTTAAATGGAAGACATATGAGAAAAAGACTTTTATAATGTTAACAGGCACTAGTCTATAGTAAAGAGCTGGTTTGACAAATGATCAAAGATAAAGGTGTTCATATAAGGAGACTTAATTCTTCTTTGGGATAAAGCATTTAAACCTAAGGGAAAACATGACAAGTTCACACCTCTATAGATTATCCCCTATCAAATTGTCGATACACTTGGAGATAACACCTTCAAACTAAAATATCTATAAGAGTATATTTCACACTACCTACCAATGGGTAATAGCTCAAGCATTACTTCTCTGTTGCTCTCCCTAGGATATTCATGGAGTAAATGTATAATAATAGTTAAAATTATTATAGGTAGGCTAGTTTAGCTTCTTTTGTCCTTTTCCTTCTTGTACCTTATTTGTACATAAGTTTGTATATATTTACTTGCTTTTATTTTTATTTTTTTGTGTGTTTCCTTTATATTTTTGTGTTCCTTGCTTCCAATAAATCCTTTTGGGATAATCCTTAGCTCAAAATTCATGTAGTTTGCTTAAAAACTCTAGAAGTTAAAAATGTAGCTATGAACCTTATGCATATGTTGACCATGCATTTTAAATATGAGCTTGATGTTATAATCTAAATAAAATAGTAAGTATTGATGGATAGGTTAACTATTCTATAAGACCTTAAAAATTATCTTCACTTGAACATGGTTTTAAGAAGAATTGTACATGTAGAATGAAACATTAATCTATTAAGGCATAGTCATTATTGCACTTAACAAATATCCTTTCCTAGGATAAAGGATGTAATCATAGGTGATTATCTAAACATTAGACACTTGACCAAATCCTTGAACCTAGCTACCCTAGTTCCCAACCTTTGTTGGAAAAGCTTAAGAGACCTAAAAATTAAATTAAATAAGAACTCATTGAAAAATTAAAATTCTTTCAAGCAAAGGAGATTCTAGTAATCTCCACTAGGACTATAGATTCTTGGATTGTAGTGGATTAAGGATGTGAGTGGAACCAAAGGCATCTTTATCGTGGCTATGGATGTCTAGCTAGCAGCAAAGCAATACCCAAGCCTTCCCCAAACTATAAGCATGGTTACTAATGAATATATAAACATGATCGAAGTAAGTGTTAATGATTAAAGGCATAAAACTTAGAATTTTCCCCCTGAATCCCTTGTAAATAGTAAGTGGAATCAAAGAACACACATAACATGGCTATGTTTTTATGTTTGATACTAATTATGCATGTGCAAGATTTGTTTCAACTATGAAATAATATTGATAATGGAATTGATAAAGTGGAATAAGTGACCTAGTTATTTGTTTAAACAAGAGTCTCTAAGTTATAACATATTGTTATGTTCACCTGAAAGTCACCATTTGTTGAGGTCAACATACCCCATTTATAAAAAATAGGGACCCTTGTGCATAATTTAAACCTTAACACTAAAATAATTGAGATGCTTTTGACATTATTTGTATTTTAATATCATCCATTCATAATAAGGTTAGCCTATTTATTCATGGTTCTACTTTAACCTTGTCTAATATTCTTGACAATGGATCTTAATGTTTTAGTTTCATGTTTCATGGGACCCTCATGTAATGGACTACACTTGGAATTTGGTTATTAATCCTATTTAAGGTTTTAAAAGCCTTTGGTCTATGAAAAATAAATTTGAATTCATGTTTTGAAACCCTCCTTCCAAAAAATCTAGCTTATACCCTTACTTCAAATCCAATTTGGTGGGAAAAAATTTGGTAGGAACATTTTAAACATGATTTAGACCTAAGTCTATATTTTATGTTAAGGCTTGGTCATGTTTTTCAACATGACCAAACCTTGGTTAAATTTATAGGTGTGGTATTTTTATATCTTGAGCCCCTTCGGCTCCTCTTTTATTGTAAACATGGTCTAACTTTTATGTTTGTAGGGACCTTTTATTCTCTTCACTTGGTCTCCCTTTATGTCATTGTTACTCTTTGTTACAAACTTAGACTAAGGTTTTAGTCTTAAAGACCCATTCATGTTTATTAACATGACCTAGAAATTAGTATTAAGACCTTATCTTAAGTCCCCACATTAATTATCTCTAATTAAATTTTTTTACTATTTGTATAATCAATGGCTTTTGCTTCATCAAGATCAAATGATCAGACGAAGCAAAGGAGGCCCGATGAATTTAAAGCCTTAATCCATCAATTAAATCCCACATAATAACCTAGATCATGATCAATGGTTCATTCTTAAGTGGAATATGATGATCTAATGGCATGACATAAGCATCAAAGCTTAAAGGGGATCCACTTTATTGAACCTAAACTTAGCCTAAGTTTTACCTTAAGGTCTCATTGTATTTATTAATACAATGAAACCTTGGGAAAAAAATTATACTAGGTATTATTAATTATTCAAAACGGACCAATCATATGTAAGTATCTAGATCAAGATCAATGATCCATGGCTAGTCCCATGAAATAGATCTAATAGAGCAAAAACAACATTATAATACCAAAGACTCATGGAAGTCTTGTAAGGATGATAAGTGTCACCATCTTGGGAGTATGGATCTTGATCGATGGTCTACAAGTCCTTCCTAGAGTCAACAAGGTCAAAGCTTAGGGTCCTTATGAAATCACCACATGGCACTCCCATGTTGGAGCTCAATGTCATAAGGGCCCCATGCAACAAAACATAGACATAGCCTAAGTTTTTACCCTAAGGTTTATTGTATTTTTAATACAATGAAACCTTAGGTGAAAACCTTAGATTATGACTATAATATTTTAAGGGTCCTATTTTATTATAATTTGATGTCTTAGTTTTATAATTTAGTCTAATTTTCATATGTATCCCTAAGCTAACTTGATCCTCTTCATGATTCTAGGGACCAATGGTGTGCATCTATTAGGATCATGATCTATGGTTTATACTTAATTCAAAGGGATGATCTAAAAAAACATATTAAAACCAAGATTATATGGGACCATCTATATTTAAGATTTAAATTTAATGCTCTTGTGCCCATCATTTAATGTTTGTGAGACTGTCATTAACATGTATTAAGCCATCAAATGTTATCCCCATATGAAAGGTTATTAGAGATTAATTTTGATATTTATGTGAATGTTAGGTAAATTTTGTGAGGCCATATTTAATGTCCATGAGATCATCAAAATTCAACTTGATAACCAATTCACTTAGATATAAAATGCACCTAAGTCTTGCTTTTTGATGCATAAATTGATTGTCCATAGATTAATTTGGTTTTTAAAATACATGTTTAAATTTAAGATCCTTGTAAATAAGTTTGGATTTGTATAGACTAATCTTGAACCTCATGTTAATATGTAGTCATGTTTTTAAACATTGACCTAAACCTTAATATACATAAACCTCATGGCATTTGAAACCTGATAAGTTTAGTTTGACAAAAAAATCCCATCACAATAGGATTTGGCTTGGGACTTATGATCCAAAGGTTTATCATGCTTGTTAACATAATAAAACCTTATGTTAAAAAATTACATGGAATCCATTTATCATTTAGGGAGGGCCCCTTTGTATTATGGTCTAGGACTTAGCTAAAATAATTTAGCTTAAATTTTATATCATGTTTATTAACATGAAATAAAATTTATCCTAATGCCTTTAGCCTATGTTCCCTTTTGTATCCTAATGATAATTAAATCTCATGCACCATTCCAAGATCAATAATTTTTGGTTAATCAAAGTAAGCTAATCGAATGGAGCATAATTAACATGGACTATTCAATATAACCTCTAGAGGCTTGTGGGTTTGATGCATGGATAACATGTGTTCCCTACCCAAATGATAGGGTGTATATCTTAGGAGGCCTGAAAGGATGCCAAGTGGCACATATATGGAGCCCAAGATAGATAAAGACCAATAGCATGCAAGTCCCAATATCATGATCAATGACCTACACTGATTCATGTACAAATATCTAATGATGTGAGACAAAGAAAATTTTAAAATTCAATGGATAGTGCTTTGAGAGAATTAATTAAAATACCGCAAAAACTACCAAATGGCTGCCACATAGATGCCACATAAGCATACAAAACAAAATCAAAGATTTTGTGGGAATGAAAAGGTAAAGGTATAAAGGCAGGGATCTAAATAAAATCCAAGGTATGAACTCACCTAAGTACAAGAAACCGTTGTCATTAAATCTTCAAAGAATCCCTAATTTGAGCCTAAATTGGTCACAATTGAGCTAGAGAGAGCCCTATTGTCATCTAGACAAGTGTGAACTAATCCAAAGATAATTTAACGGCTACTAGTGAGCAATTTTCAAAGCCCACAATCATGGTAGCTTGTAGACAAAAACAAAGGTAGGACACAAAATTGTACTTAACCTCAGACATGCAAGGCAAGATCTTTAAGGACACATAATTTGATGTTGCATCATTAAAAACTAGAGATAATAACTAGTCCAAAATTTTCTAGACTATTGAGGAGATTAAGGTCATCACAAGGGAAGAGAAAAATAATGTCACAATCCTCAAGAAGTACAATGGCTTGGTCTCCATTCAAATGACTCATCTCCATTTCACTATGGCAAAACATGAGGTATTGCATTGTATCAATGTCATTACTCTTATTTTCCAAGATTACAAGATTGAATAGGACATGATAGTGCATGAATGTACTTTAAAAAAAGTAGCATATATTTTACCTCTTACATTTGAAATTTATTACAAGATATCCAAACCTCAAGTGGTACCATAATTAGAGAGTGGTCAAAAAAATTGACATGAAATCCATCCTTACCACATGGTTGTACTCAAGGACCCATATAGTCACAGACCCCATTGGTAAAATCCCAATTACCTAGTTTAGGGAGGGAATTACAATAATCAAGACACTACTAAATATATTATCTAGGGCCTCTTCCACTACCCATGTCAATAAAATCTAGGTGGATTATGTATTTTTCATTGTTGAAAAGAGACTCAACCCCCAATAGGTGAGATGATCAATATTTACTTGAAACATCAATTCTCCACCATAAAGAAAAAAATTAGCAACCACTTCTTTATGTTGTCCTATTTTTTAGATGCACTGCTAGCCACCACCAAAATCCCTAACACAAAGAATTGGTCACCTAAAGGCAAACTAACTATTTCCCACAACTATTCAAAATAACATATATTCAAGTATAGACATAACATACAATTCATTTGTGATTGTGTATATCCAACTATAGTAAAAGCCATTATAGGGATTCCTATGGGTAGGGTCAGCCCTCTAATCAAGAAGTAAGTGGAGATAATTGGGGATATCTAGTTATATATATATATATATATATATATATATATATATATATATATAACACTTTTATTAGAACATAAAAGACCCTGACTCAGCCACTCAAATTACCAATCCATGTGCCTACCAAATTGGTAGAGTAGGAAATAGCATTTCAATTATTCCCTTATATAGACAGAATATGCAAAAACAAAATTAAAGGACTCCTCCACCCTTTCCTTCTCGACATAAGAATGATGATATTATATAATTGGGAGTAGGTGGACACTATCTCTAGAATTTGAGACTCCTTTAATTTATAGTTGGATGAGTTGAGGCACTGGGACCCTTATAATAGGGTTATGAAGCATTTAAAAGAAAAAACAATAAACAAGACCTATGAACACCAACCTAGTGTTCATAACATAATGTATATCAAGGCCTCTAATTTCACAAAAGTATTATCCAAGATAAAGAATAAATAACATCAAGATTGAGGCTAGGTTGGCTAGGGATGAGAAACCACCTAGTGAAATATGGCAAATAGGACTGATGCAATACCACTTGTTATTTGGACCCTCTTCTAGGCCCTTTCTAGAATAAACACAAGAAAAAGTGTAAAAACCTCAAGTGCAAATTACACAAAGTTTTGAGATGGAGATATTTGAAGAGAGACTTCGTGAAAGGACCTCATATTCAACCCAACCTGATAGACTAAAGTCCCCAATTTGTGTACATTGACATGATTGCACTAGGTCCTGAGGAAATAGTGGAGGATGCACTCAAGGTACTTATTGATGCCTATGGGTTAGATGAATAAGAAGATCAAGTAGAATAACCTCAGGCCCAAATGAAATACAAATAAAAGGAAAAGGGTAAGGAGATTGCTTTGGACTTAGTTCCAGTTTTACCCCTATAAAAGAGGAAGGATGAGTTAGAAAAGGTCTTAGTTGGAAAGAAGAAACCAAAGTTAATCTTTACTCACCCATTGAGTTAAGTTAACCTATTTAATGATGAGAATATTATTCATGGGATAATCATCCCTAAATGGTTCATATATGTAAAAGTGAAAAATATTCTAACCCTACAACATTCATGGGCCATGAGCAAAGTAGTCAATATCATTGCCTATGGTAAACTCAGGCCATAGATATTTTTTGTGATGAAGAGTAAGAAATAAGGATGAAAACTTTTGGGGACTAAAAAAACAAGAAAATGGAGATTACAAGAGCCCCAAAAGTGATAAAATCATTAGTAAGTGTATAATTTAACCTAGAAACTAGAAGACTAGAAAGAGTACCAACAAAAAAAAGTTGTGGTTGGGGGTGAAGAGCTCACTTTTTAGAAATTTGAACCATTTATTAGCTTGAATAAAATAGGAGGTCAAAGACCCAATGAGCACCCAATCCATGAATAAAATATAGTTAGATTAGCTGATGCTCATTAAACCTAACTAAAATCAAGCATCAAAGGCATGTACCAAAAAATAGAGAATGAACAAAAACAAAAGGAAAATCCTGACACGTAGGTTATTCTATTAGTCCCTAAGGAAATGATCAAGATGTTTGAGGTATCTATCTATGATATGTTTAACTCCTTGGAGATAATTAAACAAGTCAAAGTCTATTAGCCCACTTGGATACTGTAGCTAAGGGTTTGATAGCCCAATGGTAGAATTCAAAGGATAAAATGAAGGAGTGAATCAACATATTGGTTGAGGATTGAATTCCTAATTTCAAAACCATTAGTCTAGCCCATTTAAACATATTCATGGCAATAATTGTTGATAAAATCCAATGTTTGGGTAAATGATTAAGGAACTTGGAAATGCTCCTAAGAGCTGATGGGAAAAATTAAACAACACCTTTGAACTATGATCACTAATCTTATAAAACTCAGCTCCTTAGACATCATATCAAATGATGAATACAAGCACAGAGACACCTTGGTCATGCAAGAAGTAAGAATAAAGATTCAAGGCATGTCTGGGACTAATAATAATAGGATCATTAATATGATCCTAACTATAAAGGAGAAGATTATCAAGGCAAGGAGAATCAAGGAATACATGACAAGAAATGACAATGCTTTTGAAGACATGATTGACTAGGAATATGAGAGCCTCCTAGAGCTAGTTGTCAATTTTAAGCTAGTCAATGAACAACACTAAAAGGGACTGAGGATTCTTCAGTAACAATAGGGGATTTATTTATAATTAGGCCCACTAGATAGCTAGTAATATTCTATTTTATTGTAAACTTTGTAATATTTTAAAGTGGAATATTATTTTTTGTAAAGGCATGTGCAAATTTGTTAACACATTTACCTATAGATTAGTCCACTTGGGAAAGGGAATGTATTCTAGAAACTTTGTAAAAATGGACATTTGTCCTTACTTTTTCATTCTTTTAAATAGCATGAATGACCCATATACTAACTTAGCCTCCTATAAAAGGTAGTATTACCATCTTTGTAAATGAGAGAGTTCTAAGAGATAGAAACTACATTGTAAATTTTGAGCAATTTAATACAAGCAGGGAATGTTACAAAGTTTGTCCCATTTTTTTGTGTGAATTACCATCATGGATTCTCTCTCAATTATTTTTTCTAAGTCTTAGATTTGAATGGTTTTTATGAATGTTGGACATGAATATATAATAAAGGGTTGCTAATTTTTACAAATGTTAGATTATATAAATGTTCTTAAGATTACTTTTTTCATTTTACTCTACATGAGGATGTGCTATGCTATTTTATTATGGTAGTAAATCCTTAAAGAAAATCTAGTTCCTACTTGTATTCTTTCATATTATCCTTAGAAACTAGATTGGTGTGTAATCATATTTAAGTATATGTTATTTCACATTATACACTAGTTAAAGGCATATTTAGTTGTAATTTGAACCTTGTCATAATGTTTGAGATGAAGATCAGTAATCACATACTTTCTTTCCACCTTACCTTCCTTTTTCTTTTTTTTTAAATTAATCACTCTAGTTTAAATACCATTGTAGCGATTCATCCTAGAATAGTCTTAGATTAGATTTTGATCATAATTCACTAGTATTAGCATAGATGTTGCATACCTCACAAAGATTATTAAGGACCAAGGTGGCTCCCAACCACTAATTAATATAAATGTTGTGAAATATTTTGCATTCTCTACCTTTATTTCACCAAGGATAATCCAACTTATCATAACCTAGAACTCATGCTTTAAACTCCCTAAGTTATAAAATGGGAAGTGTTATTTAAACATTGAGAGCACCTATGAAACACATAGAGGCATCAACAGGACTCTATTACTCTATAGGTGCATAAATGTCAATTAACTTTCCATCTCTCAAAACTTTAA
Organism: Torreya grandis; assembly: GCA_037957365.1. Lineage (NCBI taxonomy): Eukaryota > Viridiplantae > Streptophyta > Pinopsida > Cupressales > Taxaceae > Torreya > Torreya grandis. The sequence goes on along the minus strand of JARHVA010002343.1, from coordinate 1,401,203 downwards.
TCTAGATAAGAGGTAGAAGTACATGTTAGGGAGTGGAAAGGAAAGTTGTAAATATCCATGATCAAGATAGATGATTTTAAAATAGTTTTAGGATTATAATTTATCTAAAAGGGTAAAGTGGTAATTTTTCCCCATATATATGATATTTTCATGTTGGATTTGGGGGTAGATGTGCATGGTAAAAATAGTGAAGAGAAGATAAATAGGGAAGATGAAGGTGTGTTAAACTATGAGAATGTAGAAGATAGTGTGAGAAATGGTGAGTGAATCCATGTTTGTAGTAGATCTTGTTAGTAGATAGGATGATGAAGAGGGGAAATAAGTCCCTATTCTAGTAAAAGTGAGGAAGGTTCCTCATAAGTACCTAGACTATATGCCTAGAGAGATATCACTATATTTATCATCAAGAATATTAGTTGACCATTACATAGAGTTGGTTATAGGGGAAAGTCATACAATGAGGGCTCTGTACTAGTTCTCTATACTTGATATAGTTGGTTGATGAAACAGTTGGAAGTGCTACTAACTAATTGTGATATTCATATTTTGTGATCCTATTATGGAGTACTAATACTTTTTTTAAGGAATTTTGATGGTTTATTTAGGATTTGCATAAATTAGATGGCCTTGAACAAGTTACTCATCATGACTTGGTATCCTCTACTTATGGATTAGAAATAAAATGTTGATCTTATGAGATAATCCAAAGAAATACAAGTGGGTAGTAAGGTAATGTTTTAGATGGAGTCATAAGTTTTTAGATCTCCTCCTAGAATAAAAATTCATTTTTACATTATTATGTTGTACCATGTGAGATTATGGCTCATGTGGGAAAGGTTTACAACATGATGAAGTTATTAGAACACATAACGATACATCTTGCATTTTGTGTGATCTATTTGAAACCTTTTATTGTCGATGAATCTAAACTAGAATGTAATCAACCTTAGCATCTACCTAAAAATTTGATAAACAATCCAATTTGGTAATTAAAGTGGATACCTGAGGTGAAGATAATAGGTTGGGTTAATCCAAGACATAGGGAGTTCCTAGTCCATTGGGATGGTTTTTCTTCAACAAGTTGGGAGTGAGAATCCTTATGGATATACATGGATGAGGTTAGGGAGTTACTTGTAAGGAATAAGGTAATTGGTCCCTTGAATTTGAGATGAGTCTAAATAGGGGATGTCCTCTAGGATCCTTATCATGGAGTCTTCATGGAGTTAAGTTCTTTGTCAATTTTAGTGGGGGAGTCTCTGATTGATTATGACTTTGACATCCTCACCAATGTTCATGAGTTGATGCATTTTGATTAAATGAGTCATTAGACTTATTTATGTAGTGATTTTAGTGGATGAAAGTCTGAACTATAAAAGTGAAAAATTATGCTTTTTGTCCCTATGTTATTATGGGTAGTGAATTTATACTAATGTAGTGTCATGTATGTGTGTGTAGTCTAGGTGGTCTTAGATTTTGTGAAGTTGGGTTGTTCCATGCAGAGAGTAACCAGACCCTGGGAGGGGATTGTCTATTATAATAATTTGAGTAGTTCTTGAATATTTTTGATTGAGCCTAACTCAATGGTTGTTATGTCTGAGGTCATTTTTCCCATTTATTGTACTTTAAAACATTTTATCCTATAAGAGTAAATAAAGTACATGGTCTCCTAGTTTTTATTTCATTATGTGATTTATCATGTGTGTTTTAATAATTTATTGGTATTTTTAAGTGTTTATGTTTAACTCTACAGCTAATCCATTGAAATACAAAGAGTACCATTATGTTGTGTGTGTTTTTATGAAAGCAAAAATTGAAGACATAGTCCATAACTCATATATTTCTCTTTTATTAAAGGGAAATCTAAAGGAAAAAAGTGGTTCCAGATGGTTATAGCTCTATTGAGATAGACCTATGACATATAACATGTGGAGTGAAACTCACTTAGCAATTCTTAGACTATGCATCTTGACCTAGGTGGTGCTAGCCTTGGTAGTATTGATTGTCTAACATGGAATGAACCAAGATAAATCATGTAATGTAACTCATCTATCACAATGATAAATCATCTCAAATAATACACCCCATCTTTTGTACTAAAAATCATGAATCCCATCATGTGCAATACATTTGGCAAAACTTAGCTTGTGCATCACATCTCATGAATCACACCTCATGAAACATGAATCATCTCACATAATGTAGTTCACACAGGGCATATCCACATCATATCTCATTGAATGAAAATAAACTAAGGTTGTGTTTATCACCTAATGCAACTTTGAATTACATATCTTTTTTATTTTAAATCACACTATGTAATTAATTTAGTGCATCTTTTAAATTGTAACTCATTTCTCATAATGTAGCTCATCTCATGTAGTGAAACTCATGTATTATAGATCATGTAACATAGTTTTACTAATGTCATTTGACTGAGGTTGTGTTAACCCAATTGATGTTGATCACCAAATTTATCTCAATATAATGCAACTAGAGTAATGTAACTTGCATAATGTAACTCATCTTACACAATACAACTCACCTCCTAAAAAAAACTCATCTTGTGTAGTGCAACATGTGAAACATTTGTCTCATAGAATAAATAAATTGAGGTTATGTTAATGGTCTATTTTATCTTTTGAATCATAAATTGATATATCAGCTTACACAACATGGTGAACTAATAATCTTGTACAACCAAAATCATCTCGCACCACATAATACATCATGTGTAGTGAAATTCATCTTGTGTAGTGAATCTCATATATCATAGCTAGCCCAATGCATATTGACCTAAGCTATTACTATCACCCAACACAATTTAACCTAGTGTATCTCATTCAATTCATATCATGAAACACAAATCATATCCCATAGTGAAACAAGTATAACACATCTTATATAGTGTAGTTTAACCTAAGTTATGAGTGTTATCTAATGCAATTCAACTTGAGTGGAGTTGTTGACCTAAGTTATGCCAATACGAGGTATGAAAACTCATCTTGTGATGACCTGGCATGTGTAAACCTAGGTTATGAAGATTTTAGGGATACCTATCTTGTGTAGTTAAGCATTCATAGTGATGTTTATTTGTTATCCTTTCATGTTCAATCTTCCTATCATTGTGAAGAAAAAATCCCCAAGTGTTGAAAAAGAATAATTCACCAAGTGTTTGATTGTTTAACCCCTAGTTTTGTAACACGTCTTAATTTAGTGTAGGTTATTCAATACATCTCACTTAGCATGGTGTAATAATTCATCTCAACCTAGGCTATGATGATTACCAAATATAGATTAAATCAGTACTACTCACACAACACATATCTTATCATGTGATGCAACATGTGGAGTTAATATTACTCAATAATTCTCACACAATTTAGCTCAACCTAGGTAGTGCCAACCTTGGTATTTTTGATCACCTAATGTGATATGAAACAACATAACTAGTGAAATGTAATTCATCTCACACAATGACAAATCATGTCACACAATACACATCATCTCATGTAGTGAAACTTGTGAATCCTAACTCACCTTATTACACCTAGTGAATATCATCTTCTACATCACATTTTTCAAAGCCTAGATGTCATAGTAAGATTCATATCATGTAATGTAGCTTGCATAGGGAATATCCAGATCCTAACTCATTAAAATCAACTAAACAAGGTCTGTTCTAATTTATTAGTGTAACTTTCCCTAACATATATTGTTTAGGGTTACTTGCTTGGTATAACTAGTCTAACATATATTTCACATCATAGCTCACCTCACGTAGTGAAAATAATCTCATATAGTGTGAGTCATGTATTATATCTCATTTAACATAGTTTCCCCAATGAAGCTTGATCGAGGTTACACCAACCCATTTGGTGTCTATATCCAAATGTAAATTAACACAACATAGGTATAGTACCTATTATCACTCTAGAATGCACCCTATTTGAAGATGTGTAGATCACACCCTCACTCCAGTTGATACAATGAGAACTTCTTAGAGTCTGGGTGACTCTTTGATGAGAAGAACCTCTAGAGAGGGTTGGTTCCCTTAAAATATGTCTATTGAATCTAATTTTTTTGTGTGTTTATGGGTGAAAAGGGGAAGGGGAAACTTAAAATAAATCCTAGTTAAATGGGGTAATACACTTGAATTGTCCAAATCCTCTAAAGTTACTAAAATCAATGCACATTTATAATTAATAAAATTTATATTTTTGTGCTTAAGCAAAAATGTTTCAGATGAAGGGTTGAAAACCTCTTCAAATGACCTATAGAAAGTGAGATAGAGAGAGATAGGTGAGGAAAGAACCAACCAAAAGGAGATAAATCTCACTTATATGCTGATGCACAATCAAATACACACTATCATTTTGTTAAAAATTAGATACAAAATAAAAACTCCCTTTATTGGTAAATGGTCTAGCTTACAATTTATCTCTTAGCTTTAGATTTTTTTTTTAATAATGGCTTTATTAAGTGAATATATAAGCTTCAAAACCTAAAATATCCCTAAGTTATGTTGAAAAGAGATAAGGGTGGTCTTGGTTAAGTTAACTCAAGATAAACACATTTTACAATGTTTAAAAAAATCTTTCAAATTCATTAAACTTGCATGATTCTCTTAAATTTGGCATAGGAATTTGATGGTGGGGCCCAAGATGACAAGTCAAAAGTATTTTCATGTAATGCCATGCCAATCTTCAAAGGAAAACTCCACTTGATATGCATGGAAACTAATAGTGTAAGTGGAAAGATTTGACAAGTCAACCCAACTTAACTCCAACTTGCATGATATGATGTTATGCCAATCCTTAGGTGAAGAACTTCAGTTTGAACTTTAGGCACTTTGATAATAAATCAATTCAAAATCAAGACCAATCAACTCTAAATAGCCTCCACTTGCATGAAAATAAACCATTGAAGAGTGATATAAACATGAGATCCTAATGAAATAGAATAAAAGTGGAATAGAAACTCATATTGAACTCCTTGAATAGTCATCCAATGCCAAACTCCTCTTAACCTTTTGAACAATTAAGCCAACTAGACTAGTTAAGCCAAATAGGTCCATTTTGTAAAATTGGAAACCATGAAACCTACATAATAAGCAATGAAACATGAAAATAAAAATCAAATTAAACTTGAAAAATAATTCTTCATCACCAAAGTTATCATTTTTATGAAAAAAACCTCACCAATTAGTCAACATGCTTGACTAGGCCCATTTTGTTCAAAATTCTAGCAGACTGGACATTTTGTTTGAGATATTAGGGGAACCTACTAGATGATTTATGAAAAAAATGAAGATTTTAATATGAATAAAAATTTATAAGATTTGATATAAAATTATTAGATTCTATTAAATTTCCTTGTACTTCATTTTACATTATTTTTCCCAAAAAAAAAGTGATTTATGCCCTCATCTGTATATATCCAAGAATTAAATTTAAATTTATGGAGTCCTATAAAATTATAGTTTATGTTTGAATTTTTTTTATGTTGATCCTTGTGATTTTATTTTAATAAAATCTACTTTTCTCAAAACTAGTTTTTAAGGTGCTTAGGAAGGATTTGAAGTTGGAACTTCAAACTAATGATTCATGAGGTATAGACCTCAAAATATTAAACCAATTAAATGTATGAATATAAAATTTAACCATATTAAATTAATAAAAATATTGGACTACCATGTGGACTATATGAAAAGTTACCATGTGAATGAAAATTACCTTTGGGGAATTGACTACATTCTGGGCTACCTATGCTCTTAGCGATTGTTCATAAATCAAATACCCTAAAATGATATAAATTTTTCATGAATTATAAATTAATATGTTTAATAAAAACATACTAATATCATTTGGCCCAACTCCATATGTGGTGAACAAAATGAGCAAATTGGAAGGGTGCCTAAAACTACAAAAAGTGAAAAAGTTAAGTAAAATGAAAATAGATCCTTCCAAGCTTAAAAAATCTTGAAAAAAATTTATATGACCTTTACCATGATATAAAAACACTCTTAAATTTATTTTTCCATGAAAAGTGAAAAAATGCCTTTTTGGCCTAAGTGCCTTTTTGCCTAAAAAACACTATGTGAGCATGGTTTACATAAAATTAGGAGTTTTTACACTCTTTTTAGGTATTATTATGATTTTAAAACATCATAATATGATTTTAAATCCTTTACATGGGCTTACAAGCTTCTGAGACACTCTAGGATGAAGTATGCTCCAATGGTGACCTCAAACAAATAGGCAGAGGTATGAGACAAAATAGAGAATATGTGAAGTTGTAAGATGGATATGAAATTTTTTAAGATGGTTAAATTACTCATTAATACCCTGTATATAAAATTTTAGGTCTTAAATCCATCTGTAGCTCCCAAAATCTTCAAATTTCTCTCAATTTTGACCTCTGTGCATGGACTGTCTAAATTTTTGACTGAGTTTTCATGTTTTAGAGGTTAATTTCATGTATTTATAGGATATAAATGTAAAAATAATCTTAATTAATATAAATATTCTCTTTGGTAGTTTGTAAATAGCTTTTACCCCTATTTTCAAGCATGATAAGACCTCCAAAAATGGCATTTATGCTTGAAAAAGACTGTGTTTTCATATTCAAAGATGAATAGTGATAAATTTTGAGATTTCATAATGATAATCACATATTTAATTTTTTTTTAATCTATTTATATAAAACTAAATCTTATACATATCTCCTTCAATGTAAATTGACCCAAAAATCAAGTTTTATAGGCCTCTAATTGAGCATAATCCATACAATGGCAGAAGTACCTGATTGCAGCTAATTAACATTAGGTAAACCTAATTTATTCATAATCATTAGAATCCCATAAAACTCTCTTGTGTTTATAAATCATTACTATCCATTTGGCATGATATCTTGAGACAAGCAACCCTTTACTAGGCCATTATATTGGAAAACTCCTTCATTGGATAACTATAGGCCTTATTTGTAACTTGAATACTTTATGTTCCCCTTTGTTACATTAAATATTGAAATTAAAAATTTACTACTTACTGAAGATAAAGATAACCTCTTTCATGATAAAGGTCCCTCTTACTACCAAAAATGCTTTTATATAGTCACATCACAGGCTTGTAGGGCTTTTAGGGTTGTAGATTAGTTTTGCTCTTTAAACCATCATTGAGATTGAGTATACCCTTTTCCAATTTATCATGCCATTTGAAAAATTTATCACCCATTTAGATGCCTTTTCCCAAAATCAATCATCTCCTCATGATGACGAACCTACTATTAAGTATTTCACTATAGAACACCTCTATAAGCTTGTATGAATAATGTAGGCTTAGAGATGCCTTGGAAATCCTTGACCTTATACAAAGTGTTTATGAAAATTTTATCATAACGATATTTGATGAATTTTAAGACCCTTGGTCCTATTACATTGATGACCTCTTTATCAAGACATAGTCATGAGTCATATTGTTAGCACCTATTTTCAATCCTTGATCATTTTTATCAAGATGAATAAAGGGTGTTCTTATGGTTGTAGGTGCATAAAGTTGTGTTTGATATTTCATAGGATTATATCTTACCTAGGACCATGGTGACCTATAATTAAACCCTTTATCTCTGTATCCCTTTATATCATATTCTTAACCATAAACCATGGGATCCTTAAAACTTTGTTAAACCCTAGCTGATTGAGGATTGATATGAGGTTATAGAGTTACAATTGGCATTGGTTGTGGCATGATGCTTCATTTAGTGATAAAAACCCTTGTAACATTATTTGTGATATTTGACCTCATATAGGTCATTTCTTTTCTTCAATGAGTCCTTTTATCCTAAAGGATCTCACCATAACCCTCATAGGTATAAGCCTTCCTTTAATGCTTAAATGTGATACAGACTTGTATCGACTTTTCCTTGATTCTAGTCTTGTTTGAAAATTGAAAAATCCTCTTCTTCCATTTTTGTTTATGTGGAATCCTCTTTCAATACCAACCATGTTTCTTCCAATCCAAACCCACCTCCTTAAGCCTATAAGAATCCAATCTATTACCAAATAGATCTCCCTAAAAGGAACAAGCCTGTAGGTGCCTTTTAGGGCTATAGGTGTATTATTTTATGAAATGACCTGACTATAAAAATATTTTAAAAGTGAAATTCAATGAATTTTGATCATATATTACTCACTTCACAATAATGGTTACTCCTATGCCCCCTCATGATGATAAACCTAGATACCACAAAGTCTCATAGAATTTTGCCATCATAAAGGTATGACTATAGGTCCACCTTCAAGTTGTATGGTTGTAGACTCCTGATCAGTACTAAACTAACATGATTGTGTTTATTGAGATTATACCATACCTCATTATATCATCCCCTTGATCATTTCATTGTTAAGAACTCAATCTTAAACCCTAAAATCAAACCACTTCATAGAACCATTGATTGATTGTGTTTGCTCTTTTCCATACTAGTATAGACTAATTACTAGCTTTAGACTTAGATGAGGCCAAAAGGAGAGTCTTAGGATGACCTCATGACTTAAGAAGATATAATTAGGTCTCATATCTAACTTGATGATAGATTTCTATCAATTTAATATATGTATGCCTTATTAAATCCTTAACCCTTTGAGAAGGTCAAAACTACCTCAAAGGTCTCCTATATGCTACTTCCATGTACATGCTTGAGTTTTTAGAGTTCATTAGGGCTGGCTGTAGATTTTATAGACTCACCTTCCTCACCTATGATCACTAGACTAGTGCTCTTAAAACTCATGGATGAGCTAGAAAGACTATGTACCTAGTAGTGTTTGTAGGATCCTTAAACATTTAAGAAATATTTCCTTCACTATCCCTAACTACTTAATAACTATCTTGTATGGAAAATAGCCTATATTTATAGGTGTTATTTTTCTCTTTTAAGGCCCTTTGACCCTCCGCATACCATCTCCCCTATATTATAACACCACATGAAAACCAAACAATCTTCATGCCTTCCCAAGAACCAATGATGCATAAAGGTCCTTAAACCTATCAAATAGACCCTCCTTAAAAAAATATAGGATTGTAGGTATCATGAAATCACCCATGTATGAAAATAGAATGAACTAAGTATTTGAAGATGTCATCCTAATGAATTGATCATGTTTCTCTTGGCTTCTTATATTGGATGAGGTCATTTGAATAGACCATGATAAAAATACCCCAACTACCATCTTGATATTAATTATTTATTTTTTAAAATACTTTCATGACTTCTAAAACCTATTTTAGGTCATCATTTTGACTATGTTTGGTGCTCTATAAGCCTACAACTCCTAGATCATGCTTGAGATGTCTTTTCTAACCCATGTTCTCCTATGTGAGTGGTGTTTGATTTTTTTGGCCTTCAAGGAGCTTTCCCTCATGCTATCTATCTTAATTTACAACATCAAACACCTTGACTATGTTATAATACTATAGATGATCATTTCCATGAAATGATGTGGCTTTGATTGGCTTGTAAACCCATTGACCATGTTTGATAGTGATTTTGATCAACCCTTGATCTTTGAGATGACACTAGAATGGAAGTCAGGGTGAGGATGGAAAACATGAATATGTGTGTGAAAACAACATGGAGGGTGGTAAAAATGGTGAAAAGATAGTTAAAAGACTAATTATGGTAGTGGTATGGTGTGAATGAGATGGAGGTGGGGAAGGAACATGATGGAATAATATAAGACCAAGGCAAGGAGCTATGGATAAAATTGGACACAAGATCATTTTTTCACATGGATTTGGAGGCAATTATATGACAAAAAGAGACTGAATTTGAGCCATGTTTTTCTAAAAAACCTCAAAATATGCAAAAATTCTTTAAGAAATGTGAAACTAGCTCTCTTAGAGACACTAAAAAGCATGGAGATGGTTTAATTAGCCATGAAAGTTGAATAATATCTGATTATTTGATTTAAAATCATTCTAGATTTATTAAAAACCTTGAAAGCACTAAATTTTTGAAAAATTGAGCTAAATTCTTCTCCTTGGACCATGCAAATTCTCTTTACAAGCTTACCAACTACATAATTGAACTAGATGACTTTTAAACCCCTATTTGAACCTAAAATTGATTAATAACACTTTAAGGAGACCATATAATGGTATATAAAGTCTCAAATATTTTTAAACAATTTGAATTTTCCCAAGACTCTACTTAGGTGAAGAGAAATTAAAGAAAAATAACTACCTTTTTGGTTGTTATACAGTAGAATTTGACCTAACTTAAACCAGATGGTTCTTGAGCCTAGAGAAGATAATTAAGATACCTATTAAATAATAGGTAATACCTTTGAGTCTAGTTTCTTCACCCCAAATTTGAGAGCTATATTCTCCTCCATCAAGCCGTACCATCAAGAAACCTATAAGCATGTCTCTTTGTGCCAATAAGCAAGAAACCAAAAGGAAGTTGGTTTAGGGCTTGTATGGCAATAAAACTCCATGAAATTGCTATGGAAGCTTTAAAATGTCATTTATATGACTTCACAAACTTTGATGTATGTATTATGTATGGATCCCATACTATTACTTTAAAAATGAAGGAAAAGATCCTCTTTTTGCCTTTTAAAGCCAAAATTACACCTTCCACTACTTAAAATAGAACATTGGAGAAGTATTTCGTGTATTATCATGTAAAATACATATTTTATACCCTTTTTAGTAATTTGGTATGCGAGAGTCCAATTTAGGCCCTTTTTGGCCATTATAACTTATCAAATGACTTTATCATGACTTGAAACTTAGGACTTAGGATATTTTGACCTTTTTGAGCATGAATAAATATCTTTTGGCTTAATTTTATAACTTTTTATACATTTTAGATTCTTTTTACCCTATTTTTGACATTTTTGGCCAATTTTTACACTTTTAGGCCATAATTGACCATTTTGACCAGTTATATTGGGAAAATTGACCATTTTGGGGAAAGTTTCAGATAGTACAGGTATAAATTTGGCCTTGACAATAAAAATTACTAACATTACCATAAATCACACAATACAACTCAATTTTCACACTGTAACTCATCTCACATAGTGCATATTGTCTAATGTTTCTTCTATAACATAGATTTATTGAGGTTGTGTCAATGTCTTAATTCATCTATTACATCATATATCTCTAGATAATGTCATATCATGGTGTACCACTAATATCATGAGAGTAAACTCATCTCATGCCATGAAACACATTCTATGTAGTGAAACTCATCCCATGTAACACATCTCATGTAGTGTATATTACCCAATCTAAATTAACCTAAGTTCATCTAATCACTTAAATAGAATAACACATCTTATGTAATGTAGCTCAACCTAAGTTATAATAGTAATCTAATATAGCTAGGTTGAGTTTTTTACCTAGGTTATTCTGACTCAAGGTGTACAAACCTAGGGTTGTGCTAACCTGGGGTGTGAAAACATAGGTTGTCCAAAACCAAGCTGTGATGACCATAAACATAATTGGATTTTGGGAACCAATTTTTTATAGTGATGTTTCTTTTTTATCATTTTATGTTGAATATTGATATCATTATGATTATAAATTATTTAAGTGTTGGATTATTCATCCAAAAATTTACTAATACATCATGACCTAGTATAGGTCTCTCAACAAATCTTGCATAACATGGTGAACCAAAATAACATGACTAGGTTGTGATGATCACCTAACATATCTCAACCAAATGTAACTTGTGAAACACATCTATTATCTCATAGTACAACATGTGGAGTGTGGCTCCTTTAAAAATTACTGAAAAATGTAGCTTGACCTAGGTGGTGCCAAACATGGTAGTAATAATTACATAACAATGCATGAACTAGCACAACTCATGTAATGTAACTAGTGTTAAACAATGCCAAATCATCTCACATAATACACCTCATATTATGCACTTAACTCATGAATCCTAACATGCCAATTTCATTTGGTGAAGCTTAGCTCATGTATCACATCCTATGAAACCCAACTTGTGTACCATGACTCATCTTGTATAATGTATATTGTATAGAATATCTCCACATTATAGCTCATAGAATGTAACTAAAATAGGGTTTTTATGAATTTCCTAAAAAAAATTAACATATCATATCTTGTGTATCATAATTCACAGTGTGAAATTCATGTGGTTTAACTTACACATCATAACTCATCTCATGAAGTAAAACTCATCTTGTGTAGTGTAACTCACATAATGCAACTCATGTGGCATAGTTTTCATAATGTACCTTGACTGAGGTTGTTCCAACCTAGTTGGTATTGATCACTACACATAACTTGATTTAATACAACTATATTATTATAACTCACATAATGCAACTATCCTCATGCAACACAACTCATCTCACCTAGCAAAACTCATGTAATGTTTCTCACATAGCACAACTTAACTGAGGCTATGTTGATGGTATAATTCATATCTTACATCATAACTCCCTAGTTCAACTTACACAATATGGTGCACCACTCATCTCATGAAATTAAACTCATATTACACTATGAAACTCATCATGTGAAATAAAAATCATCTTGTGTAACACATATCTTGTATCATAACTCACCTAATGTAAATTGATTTGAGTTTTAATCAATTAATGTATCTTGACCCAATGTAGCTCACTCAGTGCATTTAGTTTAGTATAACTCATGAAATGCATATCATATCCCATAATGTAAATAGTGCAACACATCTCATGTAGTGTAGTTTGACCTGAGTTATGGTGGTTGCCTAATGTAGGTCAACCTAGGTCGAGTTGTTGACCTGGGTTATGTTGACCAAGGGTGTGTAAACCTAAGCTATGTTGACCTCAGGTGTGAAATTGTTCTGAACTAGGGTGTTTAGATAGCATTTTTACTAACCATAGGGATAATTGTCTTATGGTATCCTAATGTTTATAGATAAATTTATTTTTACCCTTCGATGTTAGCTTTTCAAATAAATTTTGAAATAAAATTCACCAAGTTTTTGATTATCCACCCACCAATTTCCTAATGCATCTAAACCTATTACAATTTACTCAACTCATATCATATACCATGGCATTCATATTCATCATGACTTAGTTTGTGTCATTAACATAATGTATCTCAACCTATCATAACTTTCATAATGCATCTCTTCTCACATAATGAAACATGTGGAGTTCATCTTTATTAATAATTATCTCACAAAATATCTCAACCTAGGTGGTATGACCCAGATAGTGTTGATCACCTAATGTGGCATGAACTAGCACAACTTGCATAGTGTAACTCATCTCACATAGTACACCCCATCTTATGTAGTGTATCTCAAAAGTCTTAACATGTACATTACATCTGAATAAGCTTAGTTGGTGTATCACTTATTATGAATCCTAACTCATATAACATGAATCATGTCACATAACATAGCTCACATAAGGCATATCCACATCACAACTAATCAAACTCAAATAAACTAGGGTTGTGTCAATAACCTAATGTAGCTTGATCTAGAAAATATTGTGTAGTGTAACTCTCAATATGAAATTCATGTGGTTTAAATTGTACATCATAACTCATCTCACATAGCATAACTCATATTGTGAAATAAAACTCATGTAGTGAAACTCACATAGAATATTTTTCCATATGAAGTTTTATTGAGGTTGTGTCAACCTGGTTGGTCTTGAACATGAAATTTAGATCAATCCAATGGAGTTAGAGTCGTGAAACTCACATAATGAAACTCATCTCATGTGGTATAACTCATGTCACATAACAAAACTCATGCAATGTTTATCACATAACACAACTCAATCAAGGTTGTGTCAATGTCATAGTTTAACTCATACATCATAAATCATTAGATTGAATACCATAAAATGATGCACAAATCATCTCATGCAAGGAAACTCATATCACACCACACAACTCATCCGTGTAGTGTAACTCATCCTATGTAGAGAATCTCATATAGTGTAGCTCACCCAATGTAGATTTACCTATGTTATTCTAATCACTTAACACTACATGACCTAGTGTAGTTTTCTCAACACATCTTATGTAGTGTAGTACATCTCATGAAGTGTAATTATTGTAATACATCTCATTAAATTTATCTTAAATTGGTTTGGGATGATCACCTAACATAACCCAAACTAAGCTGAGTTATCAACTAGGTTATGCCAACATGGGGTGTGAAAACCATTATTGTGCCAAACCAAGGTGTGCAAAAAACACAAGTTGTGTTGACCTAGCTGGTGTTGATCACCAAATTTATCTAAATACAATATAGTTAGATTATCTCATATCATGTAATGAAACTCACCTCATGTGATACAACTTATCTTGAGAATCAAAACTTCTGTGATATTTATTTTACAACATAACTCAACATAAGCTATGTCAATGGTCTAGTTCATGTCTTACATCATAACTCACTATCTCAACTTATATAACATGGTGAAATACTCATATCATGAAATTAAACTCATCTAATATCATGCAACTCATCCCATGTAGTGAAACTCATCCTATTTAGCACATCTCATGTAGCGTAGCTCACCTAACGTAGATTGAATTGATTTATTATGATCACTTAATTTATTATGACCTAGTGTATCTTGATCAATACATTTCATGTTATGTAAATCATCTCTTTTAGTTAAGCTAGTGTATCACATCTTGCATAACATAGTTTAACCTGAGTTGTGACAATCAATTAAGGAAAATCAGCTTGAATTGAGTTTTTAACCTAGGCTATGATGACTTGGGTTGTGGAAACATAGGTTATGTTTCCTTGGGATGTGAAAACTTAGGTTGTACTAACCTAGGGTGTGTAAACCCAAGTTATAATGATCATAATGATAACTATATTGTGGAAGCTAAGAATTCATAATGATACTAATTTTTTATCCTTTAATGTCATATATGTATATCATTGTGAATTAGAATTTACCATGTGTTGGAATTTTCACCCACTAACTTTTTAATATATTTTAACTTGGTATAGGTCACTCAACACATCTCACATAGACTGGCATGCCAAACAACTTGACTTGGGTTATGTTAATCACCTAACACATCTCAACCCACCTTAACTCATGAAATAGATCTATTTTTTGTAAAAAAAAAACACTTAGAGTGAATCTCACTAAAAAAATTATTGAAGAATGCATAATTTAATCTAGGTGGTCTCAACCATAGTAGTGATAATCACCTAACATGGAAAAATTCAACATAGCTCGCATAATGTAACTCATATCACACAATGGAAAATCATCTCACATAATAAATCTCATCTCATGTAGTGACACTTGTGAGTTATAACATGTAAATTGCATCTACTAAAGCTCAAATTGTGTATCACATATTACAAATCACAACTCACATAATATGACTCATTTTGTGTAACATAGCTTGCATAAGTCATATCCACATCGTAACTCATCAAATGGAAATGAACGAGGGTTGTGTTAATTTCCTAATGTAATTTTACATAGCATATCATTTATATTATTACTTGTATTATGTAATTAAAGTGGTGTAACTTACACATCATAACTCATACCATGCAACATAACTCATCTCATGTAGTGAAATTCATGTAGTGTAGTTCATGTAGCATAGTTTTCCCATTGTAACGTAAGGTTGTGTGAACCTATCTAGTGTTGATCACCAAACATAGCTTAATTTAACATACCTATAGTATCATAGCTCATATAATGAAACTCATATCGTACAATATACCTCACATCATCCTACACAAATCATCTTATACAACATAGGTCATGCAATTTTTCACACATAAGATAGATACACTAATGTTGTGTTAATGGCCTAGCTTAGATTTTGCATCATAATCATAGAACACACATTACATCAAGAAAAACTCAACTTATGCATCACATCCTACAAAGCTCAACTCACATAATGTGACTCATCTCACACAGGGGATTTGCACATCACATCTAATTGAATGAAATTGAACCAAGGTTATACCAACTGAATAACACAACTTTACCTAGCATACCTCATGTAGTGTAACTTATAATTTAATTTTTTTGTATTTTAAAATAAACATCATAACTCATATCATGTAGGAAAACTTATCTCATGTAGTGAAACTCACCTAGTATATTGTTCCTAATACAACTTGACTGAGGTTGTGCCAGCCCAGTCAGTGTTGATAAAAAAATGTAGATCAATCTAATTTAACTAGATTAGTGTTATGAAATTTTTTTAATTCATATCACAATGAAACTCACCTCACACAAATCATCTAAAATATTATATGCCATGCAACATTTATCACATAACAAAATGTAACCGAGGTTGTGTTGATGTCCTAGTTTATATATTGCATCATAACATGATATCTTAACTTACACATCATGATGGACCACTCATCTCATAAAACTAAACTCAGATCTTTCCATGCAAATCATACCATATAGTTTAATTCATCCAATGTAGTTCATATCATGTAGTAGAACTTGCATAATGCATATTAACCTGAGTTATTTTGATCACCTAACACAACTCAACACAATGTAATTCACTCAATACATTTTATGTAGTTTAACTCATCTCTTATGATGTAACTAACTGATCACATGTCCCACAATGTAGCTAAAATATAGTTATGAGTATTTCCTAATGAATCTAAACCTAGGTTGAGTTATTTAACTAGGTTATTCTAAACTGGGATGTGAAAACCTAGGTTGTGCTAAATTAAGATGTGAAAATACATGATGTGAAAACCCATGTTGTGATGAGTATAGGGATAATTAAATTATTGTAGCTAAGCATTAACAATAATTTTTATCTAATCCTTCAATGTTAAATCTTCTTATCATTATGTAATAGAATTCACCAAGTGTTTGATTGTTCAACCACCAATTTTATTACATAGCTCAACTTGGTGTAGGTCATTAAACACATCTTACATAGGATGACATGATAATTTAAATAAGCATAGGTTATTTTTTCCACATAACATATATAAAACCTAAACTACTCATGTAATATAACTCTTCTTGTGTAATGTACCATGTGGAATGTATTCGACTCAAAAATTCTTGCACAATGTAACTTGACTTGGGTGGTGCCGAGCCTAGTAATGTTGATATCTTAACATGGTATGAACTAGAAAAAATAATTCAAGGAAACTCATCTCACAAAATACATCTCATCTTATCCAATGCAGCTCATCAACCCCAACCTATTCATTACATTTGGTGAAGCTTAACTTGTGCATCACATCTTGTGAAGCTTAGCTCATGTAACATGACTCATCTCACTCAATGTAGCTTATATTAGGTATTTACACATCATATTTCATCAATTTCAACTAAATTAGCATTGTTTAAATCACCTAAGGCAACTTACCCTAGCATATTTTGTGTAATGTAACTTATACCATGCAATTCATGTAGTGTAACTTGCACATCATAGCTCATCCTACATAGTAAAACTAATATCAAGTAGTGAAACTCACATATTATATCTCATGTAAAATGATTTTCCTAATGTAGCTTGATTGAGGTTGTTATAACCTAGTTTTTGATGATTGCCATATGTAGCTTAATCTAATGTATCAATAGTAGCAAAAATCTCACAAAGCAACTCATCTCACACTATGAAAATCATCTCATGTGATGTAACTCATCTCATGTAGAATGGATTATGCAACATTTATTTCATTGAATAAATAAATTAAGGTTATGTCAATGGACTAATTCAAATCTTGCATCATAAATTGCTAACTCAACATCCAAAAATTGGTGAACTATTCATCTCATGCAAGGTAAGTCATCTTTCACCACACAGCTCATCTCATGAAATATAAATCATTCTATGTAGTGTATCTCATGTAGTGTACCTCACCCAATGGATATTGACTTGAGTTATTCTAATCCCTTAACACAACTCAAACCAATATAATTCACTTAATGTATATCATGTATTTTAACTCATGAATTATAACTCATATATTTTAATGTAACTAACATAACACATCTTGTGTGGCATATCTTAACCTAAGTTATGACAATTTCCTAACATGACCTGATCTGGATTGAATTGTTGACCCATGTTATGCCAACCTTGGGCATGAAAATCTAAGTTATGCTAACCTTAGATGTGTAAAACTAGGTTGTGTAAACCCAATTTGTGTCAAGTATAGGGATAATTATCTTTTGGTATCCAAGAGTTCATAGTGATGTTTTTTTATCTTTTGATTATGTCACTTCCTATCATTGTTAAGAAAAAATCATAGATTGTTGGACTATCCACCCACTAATTTCATAATTCATCATGACTTGATCCAAGTCACTCAACACATCTCACATATCATTACATGTCAATTCATTATGACTTGGGTTATACCATGTAACATATATCAACCCAATGCAACTCAAACATGTCTCTTACTCACATAGTGCAACATGTGGAGTTTAAGTAACTCAATAATTATTGCACAATGTAACTCAAATTGGTTAGTTTTAAACATGGTACTGGTGATTGAATAATGTATCACAAAATAACATAAATCACATAATTCAAATTATGTCACATAATGCCAAATTATATGACATAATACACCTCATCTTGTGTAGTGTAGCTCATTACTCCTATCATGTGCATTAAATATAGTGAAGCTTAGATTGTAAATCACATCTCATGAAACCTAGATCACACAACATGACTCATCTTATGTAAAATATCTTGCATAAGGTATATCCACATCATATCTCATAGAATGCTATTAAATTAGGGTTATGATAGCCACTTAATGGATGTTTCCCTCTCATATCCTGTGTAACGTAACTCACAATGTGTAATTCATGTGGTGTAACTTTAACATCCTAACTCATCTTGTGCAACATAAATTATATTTTGAAACTCATATATCATATTTTTCTAAATGTAGCTTCACTGATATTGTGCTAACCTAATTTATGTTGATTGCCAAATATAGCTCAATCCAACATAGTTATAGTAGTGTAACTCACATAAGAAAATTATCCTTATGTAGTGAAAATAATATCACATATCTTAGCTCATGAAACATTTCTCACATAACCTAATTTGACCAAGGTTATGTTGATGTTATAACTCAGCTCTTACATCATAACTCACTAGCTCAACTTTCATAGCATAGTGTACCACTCATCTTGTGTAACTCATCTTACACTATAAAAATCATCCCATGTAGTGAAACTCGTCTTATATAACACATATCATGTAGCATAGCTAACCTATTATAGATTAACTCAAGTTATTTTAATTTATTAATGCAACTTGACACAATTTAAATCACTCAATGCATCTCATGCGGTTAAACTCATGTAATGCATCTTAGCTCCCATAGTAAAAGTAGCATCACACATCTCTTTTAGTGTATCTTGACCTAAGTTGTAATGGTAACCTAATGTAGGTCAACCTAGATTTAGTTTTTGACTCAAGTTTTATCGACTTAGGGTGTTCAAACCTAGGTTTTGTTAACTCAGGGTGTGCAAACCCAAGATGTGTTAACCTAGGGTGTACACACAAAATTGTGATAACTATAGGGATAATTATCTTTTGGTAGCCAAATGGTCATAAATACATTGATTTTTGATCCTTAAGTGTTGTCTCTTCCTATCATTATGAATTAAAATTCATCAATTGTTAGATTATTCACCCACCAATTTCTTGATGCATCTTGACCTAGTACAAGTAACTCAATACATCTCTCATAGTGTGGTTTTACAATATAGCTTAACCCAATTTGTTTTGATCACCTAATGTATCTCAACCTAACATAACTCACACAATGCATCTCGTCTCATATAAAAAAACATATGGATTGTAACTCACTTAGTAATTATTTTATAATGCAACTTAATTTGGGGGGTGATAACTTTGATAATGTAGATAACCTAACATGGATTAAATAAACATAGCTCACATAGTGAAACCCATATGACATAATGACAACTCATCTCACATAATACACCCCATCTCATGTAGTGCAATTCAAAAATTTCATCATGCACATTATATATGGTGAAGCTCAACTTATGAATCACATCTGATGAAGCCTAACTTAGGAAATGTGACTCATATCACGTAATGTAGTTCACATATGGCATATACACATCATAAATCATGAAATGAAAATGAACCAATGTTATTATGATCATATAATATACCTTGTCCTAACATATATTATATAGTATAGATCATAATGTTTAATTCATATAATTTAATGTACACATCACAACTCATCTCATGTAACATAACTCATCTCGTGTAGTAAAACTCATGTAGTGTAGTTTACATAGCATAGTTTTCCATATGCAGCTTGAATGATGTTGTGTCAACCCAATTGGTATTGATCACCAAATTTAGATCAATCAAGTATAACTAGAGTATAAAAAATTGAATAATGAAAGTCATATTGCATAATGAAATTCAACTCATGTGGTTTAACTCATCTAATGAAACATAATGCATGCAATGTTTATCACATAGAGTAGCTAGACTAAGGTTGTGTCAATGGTCTAGTTTAGATCTTGTATTATAAATCACTATCTCAACTTCTAAATCATGGTACAAAAATCATCTCATGAAAGACTACACATCTTGCACCACACGACTCAGCCTATGTAGTGAAAATTATATTATGTAGTGCATCTCATGTAGTGTATCTAAACTAATATTGATTGACCTGAGTTATTTTGATCATTTAATATATCTCAACCCAAAATAGATCAATCAAAGCTTCATATGTAGTGTCACTCATCTATTATATTGAAAATAGCATAGCACATATCATGTAGCATATCTCAACCTGAGCTGTGATGGTCACTTAACATAGCTCAAATACAATTGATTTTTTTACCCATTTTATTCTAACCTAGTTGTGAAAACCCAAGTTGTGTTGACTTGGGGTGTGAAAACCCAAGTTGTATAAACCTAATATATGTGAACCCAATTAGTATTTATTTCCAAGTGTAGTTCAATCCATTATATCTATATCAACTAATATCACATAATGCAACTCACCTTATGTGATGAAACCCATCTCACATAATGTAGCTCATGTAATTTTTCTTTCATAGCACAAATTTATTATGGTTATGTCAATGGAATAGTTCATATCTTGAATCATAACATGATTCTTAGCATCCACAACATGGTGCAACACTCGTCTCATGAAAGTAAATGCATCTCACACCGCACAATACATCCTATGTAGAATAACTCATCCTATGTAGCACATTTCATGTTACATAGCTCACCTAATGTAGATTAACCTAAGTCTTTATGATTTATTTATGTATCTTAACAGAACATGTCTCATTCAATACATCTCTAGTGATAATAATCTATCATATTACAACTAGAATAACACATATTTAATAATGCATCTTGACATGAGTTAAGATAATATCCCAATATAGATCCACTTAGTTTGATTTGTTGACTTGGGTTATGCTAATCTAGGGTGTATAAACCTAAGTTTCACTAAATAAAGGTATGAAATATTAGGTTTTAGTGACTAAGGGTGTGTAAACCTTAGTTGTGCTAAACTGAGGTGTGTAAACCCAAGTTGTGTTGACCACAAGGACAACTAGCTTTTGGTAGCTAATAATTCATAACGACATTGATTTTTATCCTTCAATATCAGCTCTTCTTATAATTGTGAATTAAAATTCACCAAATTTTGGATTTTTAACCACAAAATTTTATAATATAGATTTACTTAGGTTTTATTGATCACATAATGTATCTCAACCCATCGTAGTGTGTGGAATGCATATATTCTCTCACAACACAACATGTGGAGTGTAGCTCACATATTAATTATCAAACAATATAGCTCAACCTATGTGGTGATGACCATGGTAGTTTTAATCACCTAATGTAGCATGAAGCAACACAACTTACATATTTTAAATCATCTCTCACAATACCAACTAATATCACATAATACACATCAAATTTTATTTCATAACTTGTGAATATTAGCATGTACATTTCATCTAGTGAAGCTTAGCTTGTGCATCACATCTCATGAATCCAATGTCACACAACATGACTCATCTCATGTAATGTATCTCACACATGGCATATTCACATCATAGCTCATCAAATTCAATTGAACCAAGGTTGTGTTGATCCCCTAATGAAACTTTCCCTACCATATCTTGTGTAGTGTAACTCACAATATGTTATTCATCTGATAGAACTTGCACATCATAATTCATGTCATGTAGTGCCTCATCTTGTGTAGTGAAACTAACATAATTTATATCAATTATTATAGTTTTCATAGTGTAGTATGACCAACATTATGCAAACCTAGTTGGTGTTGATCACCAAACATATCTTAATCCAAAGCAACTAGAGTAGTGCAACTCGCATAATGAAACTCCTCTCATAAAATACACCTCACCTCATTTAGTGTAAGTCATATCACATAACACATCTCATGCAATGTTTATTTCATAAAAGAGATTGACCAAGGTTAAATTGATGGATTAATTTATCTATTGCATCAAATTATAAAATGTGCATTACATCTAAAAAATATTAGCTTTTGCATCACATCTTGTGAAGCCAATCTCACACAACATGATTCATCTCATGTAACATAGATTTCATAGGGCATCTACACACCTGTAGTTTGTTGAATGCAACTAAACTAGGGTTGTGCCAAATTCTTAACATATATTTCCCTAGCATATCTTTTGTAGCATAACTCACACTATGAAATTCATGTAGTTTAACCCACACATTATAACTCATCTAGCATAGTGAAACTCATCTCATGCAGTGAAACTCATGTAGTTATGCCAACACAAATTTATTGAGGTTATGCCAACATATTCAATGTTAATATCCAAATGTTGATTAATCCAAAACATCTAGATTATCACAAATCACACAATACAACTCATCTCACTCAATGCAAATTACCTTATGTGGTGTAGTTCATCTCATCTAATGTAGTTTGTGTATAATTTCTCTCATACTGTAGATTGACTAAGATTTTGGCAATGGCATAGTTCATATATTTCATCATGACTCATTATCTCAACTTTCACATCATGGTGAACCACTCTTATCATGAAAGGAAACTCATCTCATTCCACATAACTCATCCCATGTAGTGCAACTTATCCTATATAATACATCTCATGTACCATAACTTGCCCAATGTAGATTGACCTAAGTTCATCTAATCGGTTAATGTAGTTTGACCCAATTTAGTTTTCTCAATACATCTCATGCATCACAACTTATCTATTATAGTGTAACTGATATAACTCATATCATTTAATGTAGCTCAATCTAATTTATGATGATTTACTAATGTAACTTAACCCATGATGAGTTTTTGACCTAGGTTATGCTAATCTAAGATGTGAAAACCTAGGTTATACCAACATTGGGTGTGAAAATATAGGCTACATAAAACCATGTTGTGTCAAATATAGGGATAATTAGCCTGTGGTATCAAAGTATTCATAGTGATATTTATTTTTGATACTTTGATGTTGAATCTTCCTAACATTATGAAATATAATTCATAAAGTGTTAGAATGTTTAACCACTAATATTGTAAAAGAAATGGACCTAGTTTAGGATACTCAACACATATCACATATCATGGTGTGTTATTTTAGTTTGAACTAAGTTATGATGATACCTAATGTAGCTTAACCATGCACTACTCATGCAATGTATCTCTTCTCACTAAATGCAACATGTGGAGTGTATATTACTCAATGATTCTCACATAATGAAACTTGACCTAGGTGGTGTTGAATCTAGTAATGTTGATAACCTAACATGGAAAGAACTAACATAACTTGTGTAAGGAAAATTGTCTCACATAATACCAAATCATCTCATAAAATATACCTCATCTTGTAAAAGCAACATGTGAATCCTAATATGTGTATTACATCTACCAAAGCTCAACTTGTGTATCAAATCTCATTAATAACAACTTGTGAGACATGACTCATCTCACATTACATATCTCATACAGGGCATCTCTACATCATAGTTCATCAATTGTAACTTAACTAGCATTATAAATATCACCTAATACAACTTGTCTTGGAATATATCATGTAGCATAACTTGTAGTGTATAATTTGTGTATTGTAACTTTCACATCATAGCTCCTACCATATAGAACAACTAATATCATGTAATGAAACTCATTTATTATAGTTCATGTAACATAGTTTACCTAATGTACCTTGATTGACATTCTACCAACCCATTATGTGTTGATCCCCAAACATAAATCAATTTAATGTAGCCAGAGTAGCATAACTTACACATTTAAACTCATCTCATAAAATTAAACTCATCTCATGTGATGGAACTCATGTCACTTATTGTGGATCATCTAATATTTTTTACATAACACAACTCCACTGAGGTTGTGTTGATGGTCAAATTTATCTCTTGCATCATAAGTTATTATCTCAACATCCACAACATAATGCACCACTCATCTCATGCATGGTAACTCATTCTATGTAACACATCTTATGTAGCTTAAATCAGCTAATGCATATTGACCCAAGCTCTTCAAATCCCTTATTATAACTTGACCCAATGCAAATAGATTAATGCATATTATGCACACAAATTATGCATCACAACTCATATTCTATAGTATAACTAGTATAACATATATTATGTAATGTATCTCAACCTAAGTTGTGATGATATCCTAATGTATATTTTCCTATCTTAAGTTATTAATCTATGTTATGCCAACTTGGGGTGTGTAAACCCAAGTTGTGTCAACCTAGGGTGTGAAAACCTAGGTTATGTTAACCAAGGGTGTTTAAACACAAGTTGTGACAACCCATGCTATGTTAAATCAAAACTCAAGGAACCCTTAAAAAAATAATGGTTTCTTCTTAGGGAGATAGCACCACATAAAGAGAAATATGATCATGCGCACTTCATGTTATTATATGTTATTTCTCCCCCTAGACACTAATATATGTGTGAGGGGAACACATATTACCCAATGTATTTGATAAAAATGAAAAAAATAGTGTGACATTGAGACTTCCAAAGAGGTCACCCATACTAGTACTACTTAACCTAGTGTGCTTAAGTATACAGTTCTGATAGGATATGGTGCATTAATGTTGGTATGATTACACCCAATATGATTTTATCATATTTATTTAGTTGTAGAATACACATGGAAGATAATTTATATATGAGATTTGTTGCACGATGCTCATTTAGACATAATTTTATATGAGTATACCACAACACAAAATTTATAGTGCCACTCATTTTGAAAGATGCAAATCCCATAACACATAACAAGCATTATATATCTCAAAAAAGAGATTGATCTATCTTATGGTAATCACCTAACACAACTTAACCCAAGTTGAGTTAAGTTGTGTCATTGCCCCAAGATGTATAAACCCAAGTTATTTTCACTTAGGGTGTACCAACCCATGTTGTTTTAAATAATAATTCCCCCAAGAGGAACCCAAGGCAAAAGAGTGGATTATTCTAAGGGATATAACACCACATTAAAAAAATGATCAAGGTCCCCTACCCTTCCTGTTAGTCTATTTTTTTCTCCCCTATGGACATTAGGCTATTTTTTAGGGGAGCATAGACCAACCATTTCATTAACAAAAATAAAAGGAGGGTGAAACACCATGACTTCCATGGAGGTCGCCCATCCTAGTACTACCCAAACCCAAGTAATATTAACTATGGATTTCTAATGGGATATGGTACACTAAAGTTAGTTTGATCACACTTGAAATTGTTGTATCACCTTACTCTGCTTGTAGGAGACACATGGATCATTTATCACCCAGTGTAACTTGACTCAATGTATCTCCTACACTATAAATCTTATTGTGTAACATAGCTCATCTCATTAAAATAAACTCATGTAATACATCTCATTTAGCATATCTTTCATGATGTAGCTTGACCCAGTTTATGTCAACCATATTTGTTCTAATCACATAATGCATCTCAAACCAACATAACTCATTTAGTGAAACTCATCTCATGCAGTGAAACTCATTTTTTACAATGAAACTCACACAAAAAAGGTAGTATAAGGCATCTCACATAATGTAGCTTGACCCAATTTTTTTTATCTCATAACATATTTCACACATCATAAGTTACTATCTTTAATTGTGAAACACAAGTCAAGTAGTGCCATTCATCTCATGTAACTCAACCTATCTCATGTAACACAACTCATCTTGATTAATACAACTCATGAAGTGAATCTTGTCTAGCATACCTCACCTAGTGTAGATTAATATAAGTTGAGTTGATTTCCTAACATATCATGACTTAATGCAAATCCCTCAATGCATCTCATGTTATGTGATTTATGAAACATAACTTACACAACACATATCATGTAGCAAAATTCATAACTCACCTTTGGTTGAGAAGATTACCTAACATAACTCAACTGAGCTCAACTCACAATGCATGTCTCATGTAATACATTCACATAATACAACTCATCCCGTGTAACACAACTCATGTAGTGCAAATTTTGCAACATATCTCATAAAATATAGCTCATCTTGGGTTTTGATGACTATGGTAGTGTCAATATCTCAATTATCATTGACCTAACATAGCTCATGCATATTAACATTCTATGCACAATGAATTTCATCTTGTACAACACGCCTTATCTCATGTATCTAAACTCATGGATCCTAGTGTGGGTATCACATCTAGTAAAGTAAATCCTAATTAAAACATTTCATGAATCTTATTTTATGTTTTTTAACTCATCTCATGTAGTTCATATCCACATTTTAGCTTACTTAATGTAGATGGACCTAGGTTGTGTTAATCGCCTAATGCAACTCAACTTGCCATAGATCATATAGTATAACTCACACAACATAACTTGGTTTATGTTGATCAGCTAATAGATCCAACTTGATGTGAACCACATAGTATATATTTCATATTGAAATTCATCTTGTATAATGCATATCATCTCACTTAATGAGCTTAGCTTGTGTAGTATAAATTTTCTCATAGAATACAACTCATTTCATGTAATGTAACTCATCTTATGTAGTGAAACTCATATCTTATAGTGAAACTCATGTAATGTAACATCACATAGGTTAGGTTTTAATAGAACCGATCATCACTAATAACATTGTGCCGCTCCCAATGCCGCTCCCAACGCGTGCGTAGACTGAAGATTTGAAAGTGGGAAATGACTGTCGAGTGGCCGAAGCGGCTACGGCCCCTAAAGTAGTTACGGGCTCTAAACCAGCATGCAAGGAGAGGGTTCAGTACCCTAAAGAGAATGTTCCTGCGGGTGGAGGAAGGTTTTCGGCTGGGTGTTCAGCCAATGCAACTGAATCAGGGTATGAAGTAGGGGGAAGATCTTTCACAGATGTGGCTGCATTCAAAGCGAATCTACACGATGCTATGCCTTGTGCATTATCTGGGCCACCCCCTGCATTACCAGTAAGTGATCTAAAACCCATTAAGGTAAATCTAGATCTAGAAATAGTTGAAGGAATTCTTGAAAGGATAGAAGTTTTTTCATCTCAAGTTGTAATTTTTCATTTTTGAGGTTTTTGGCCCTCGCTGGTTGATCTACATGGATGGATATCCAAGAACTGGGTGCCACTTATTGATGACAGTGTTGAAATCTTCCCCTATGTAAAAGGATTCTTTATTGT
Source organism: Torreya grandis (assembly GCA_037957365.1). Taxonomy (NCBI): domain Eukaryota; kingdom Viridiplantae; phylum Streptophyta; class Pinopsida; order Cupressales; family Taxaceae; genus Torreya; species Torreya grandis. The sequence continues at coordinate 1,373,449 of JARHVA010002343.1, read as the reverse complement.
TGTCTTCCAAAGCCCTGAGGATAGGAGGATAATATTGAGTAACAGTGATTTTCTATGGCAGGGCAAATATCCTCTCATGGCCAAGTGGTGGCATAAGGATTTTAATCTGCTAACGGAATCCTTTAATAAGGTTTCGACATGGGTTCGGTTACCAAATTTACCAATACATCTTTGGCATGAACCAGTCTTTGAAACTATTGGGAATGCAATAGGAGACTATTTGTTTGTGGATAAAAATACTTTGTTAGGTTACCATTCGACCTGTGCTCGATTTATGGTTGAATTGGATGTTTCAAAAGGTCTACCAGAGGTGATTTGCTTGGATTCCCCAAGGGGAACTTGGACACAAGTGCTGGATTTTGAGGGTGTACCTTTTTAGTGTAGAAGATGTCACCAGATGGGTCATTTGGCCGCTCGTTGTTCGACAAGGATTACAAAGTCTAGAAGACCACATTCTTGGTGGGCCAATGCTTCCTGAGAACACTATATAGCTAATCAACCTATGGAAGACCCGGCTATTTCTGAAAATGAAGAAAACATTCACTCCAAGTTGATGATTGAGGAGGAGCCGCAGGTAAAAGACTCCTTAGATGGTCCTATGGTGACTAAGATTAACGATCTTTCAAAGCCAGTGGTCGTGGAGGCTTTGGCTTCTCCCCCTATTTTGGAGGATCAACCTAGGTGCTAGATTTTGGTTGGTGTTCATAAGGATATTGATGAGTCATCTGTATCCATTGGGCTTAATGAACTACCAGTACCTGAGGCATGGATGACAGAGTCAGCTAAGGTAGAGGAAGGATGGACCACTGTGAAGAGGAAGAAGTCTAAGCTTTTGGTCCCCCCTTTAGATATGAACCTTCATTCGTGTAAAAGGTAATTAATTATTTTTTGAAGGTTGAAGGATGTTGTTCCTGGTTTTTGATGTTACGATCTCTGTAGTGTCAGCAGAACTTCAGGTCTTTTCTGTTGTTTTTAGGTTCCTGTTTTACCTGGTATGGTTTGTACCTGTTTTGGTGTTTTAAACTTATCTGGACTTTAAGGTTATCTTTTTGTTTGTTGTATAGGGTTTTGGGGTCCCTTCAAAACCTGCTTTTACCTTAATCTAAAACATCACATAGGTTGTGTTAATCACTTACTATAACTCATGAATAATAACTCATAATCTCAACTTGCACAAATCTATTCATCTCATACAACACAACTCATCTTGCTCAACCCAACTCATTTTTTCTACACCACATATCATGCATCATATCCCTTTTTATTATAGAATAGGCATGACAAAAACATTTTTCATAAAATTAGACCCTAACCATGAGCATATATACACCAAAAACTATTCAATCCAACTAATGGACTTAATTTAACATTTGTATGCCACTACGTAAGTGATCAAAAGGATCCATATGTTCGGTTAAATGCTAAAGAATTCATTATCTCACCTACACCATGAGGTTATGACATTATGATGTTGAGAATGATGTCAAATTTGAAAATTATACTACTAATGTATTCAAATTCCATGTTTTTTCTTTAGGTCTACTCAAGTATAACTTATCAAGGGACTATGGTGTGTCACTTATCATGATTATGAAACCCATGTCCATTTCTAACTACCAAACTACGTAGGCTTATGAGATCAAAACCATTACCACTTAGTATCTCCTCAATTTATCAAGACCTTCAAGCCTTTAGGATAATATTTTCAATATCTCAATCCTCCTAGGGTTCCAAGATCTAGAATGTTATCACTTGGTAGTTATTCAGGATGCAAGAGTATTAGGGGTTTAAACCACCCTGCTAATACTTCATTTTATTAGGATGATTCCATGTGGCATCATCCAACCAAACCTTTTGATCAAACCAAAAAATGACTAAGATAAATTTTAAATAAAATCCAAAGCATTATCAGCTAAGGTAGAACATAAGAACTAGTAGACATGAACTTGACTAAGGAAAAGCCATCAAAAACTCTAAAATCTATAAAGATGAAATATAATTAGCAATCTGAATCAAAAAATGGCTTAAAATTTTGTTCTTAATAGTATTGGCTAAGTTATAATCCCAATCAAAAATATAAAACATTAAATATGATTGTAAATAGTGTTGTACCCAACATCCCCTTTTTTCCATGGGAAATGGGGACCCACTTTTTTTAGACTATAGTCTTAAATTTAAGCCCCTCTTTTGTATGTTTATCTAAGAGAAGATTGATTACTAGCATTCTTGTATTTTTTAAAAATGGCATTGGCATCATTCTTTCACTAATTAACTTTATACCTTTTAGGAGTCTTTTTTGGGTTTTATGTTTTTAGACTTATCTTTTTTGAGCTTTTGTCTTCAGAAATTTTGTTTCACATGAATTGGTATTCAAGTTTATTATGTCAAAAATTTTGTCCAAAACAATTCCCCCTAACAATTTCCACATAACACTTCCCCTAAAACAATTCACCCATGCCAATTTATCCAAAGTAATTGGAATATATTAGAATTATCTTAATCTAACAAGTTCCCTGAGCCAATTGAATTATTTTATAGATTTTATCTGAGACATTTTACTTGGGGTAACTTATTATTTTGAATTTTTTCTATCAAACATTATGTCTTATGGAATTTTATTTTCATATAATTTTCCCCATAACAATTCTACCAAAACTTTTTCCCTAAAAGTTATTCATTTAGAATTTTGCTTTGGACTTATTTTATGGAAATTATTTTAGAAATTTGTCTAAAACATTTTCCCTGATGACTAAATTATTTTGGAAATTTTTTTGAGATATTTTTTAACTACAGATGACTTATTATTTCTAAATTTTTACTATCAGACATTTTGTTTGACAACATTTGGTCTTCATAACATTTTGTCTGAAACAATCTTTCTGATACAATTTTGTCAAAATAAACCCCTAGGACACATACCCTTTGGACTTTTTGAACATACCCTTTAGAATTTTTGAACATAACTTTCAATAATTTTATCTTGTACTAATTATTTCAAGCCTTTTGCCTTAGACCAATACCTTCAGACATTGTGTCTTGAACATTTTGTCAAAAAAAATAAACTTTGGGTTGTGGCTCATATTTTATCTGATAAAATTATGCATTTCATAGAAAAAATGCCCATAATAATTCCACTATGAAAAAATAACAAAACAATTCCCCACATAAAATTCGATGAAACAATACTCTACTACCAAGATCGATAGACAAAAAATCTCATATAATTTCCATCATTCTACATTTATGTTTGCAAGAGTGAATTTGGAAATGAAAATTGTCAAGTTTGAGGGAGTCAATGTGTTAAGCACCAAAATCCAAGGTACACATTACATCACATAGTAGAGATATAACAGTGTGAAATCAAGAAAAACAACAAAGGGCTTTCAAAAGTGAGCATGGTGGTCATAAGTATCACCCTCATAGGAATGTTTAAGCAAAGATCCAACAGTGCATGAGAGCCAAGTACATAAAAATTCAATGACACAATCAAAGAGTTAAAAAGTAAATGGGCCCAAATCTAAAGAGATAATACCACATGGTACAAATGAGTTAAGTAATAAAGTGTGTTTTTCAAAAGCCTAAGATGGCCACAAAGCTGCCAAGTGGCACACCCATATTCAATCATGCAAAATCAAATAGATGGTGTAAGTTTTAGGTGGAATTTTCAAAGATTTAAACTTAGTGAGAGGCATGAGAAACATGTAATGCATATCTATTTTTGGTTAGTCATGGTTTCACTTGTTTTAAAGCATTGATACAATGATACTCATCTTTGGAAAACAACTTATAGTTTTAATTTACAGTACCCCAACCAATTAGACCATGTAGCCTTAAAAGGCTAAGAATTTATGCATATATAGTTTTTTAAAACATGCATATATTTTAAATTTTTGCATGTATTTTGAGCTATAATTGTAAACAAAAATCTTTTATCTTCATACACATGCATCTATTACATAGCTTTTGCAAAGGCTATTTTAAACTGATAATTATAATTAGACCCTTATATACTTTTCAACCACAGTTAAAACTCAAGTTTTGACTGTCACATGTAATGACCTTGTATGAAATTGAAGGATGAGGTGACCCCTTCCCCAATTCTATACAAACAATTGTAATCCAATTTGGAATTTTATCAGATAATTTTTAAATACATGAATAGTATCAACTTTGATCATCAATGTGTTTGAGTATTTTCTTTCTAATTTTTGTGTAATTAGTTTTTACTTATTGGTTGAATGTTTCAATAATATTTAGTGTGTAATAGCTATGAATAGATTCTTGACTATCTTGACTGATGTATTTATTTGTATATGTGCAATAACTATTGAAAGATTGGTAAATATATTGATTAGGATAATTAATATCAAATTGATTCATAATTTTGAATGTGCAAGAGTGCTTTCATTGATGTAGTTTTCTATGTGTGTGAAATATATACCTTAGATACTTCACTATCCCAAGCCATAATCTCCTGATTAAGAGTGTGAAATAGCTACCCTAAAAGGAGTAACCTTTATCTAAGGCTTATGATTTTCTTGCATCATTATTTCCTTAGACTTCTTATCCACGTTTGATTTTGTGTGTGTAATTTATATTAGCAATAGCCATAGGTTTTGAGAGCACTTGTCCTTTTAGAAACCGACTAAGGAAGGGATTTATAAAACCCATATAGCATTATTTTTTTCCTTACCCTTACCTCCTTTTTTGAGTTTGTTTTAAGATCAACCCACTTTAGATTAGAATACAACCATCCATCCAACTCACGTAGAGATTCACTACCTTTTAAGGACCACACCTCCAACCAAAAAACCTTGTCAACAACCTGTATGCCCTACCACTATTCCATCAATAGGTTGTCAAAGACCATATACCTATAAGTCATGCCCTAGAGTGGATTTTACCTCCATTGAGATCCTAAAATTTTAGAGGCTACCTCATTACACTATGGTGTGTATAAAAACCCACATCAACAATGGAATTGGTACTAGAAGGAGGGATTTAACCTCTGACCTTATGGTTATCCTTTATGTAGATTTACACTGGAGTCACCTAGGAGAGTGACCAAATCTAATTCCTAGGCTAGTTTTATAGTCTCAACCCTGACAAATCATAGGAGACCTAGAACTATGCTAATAATCCTAGTTTAGAATAATCCACCTCCTCTAGTAGGGAACCCATTCTATGTAAGGAACCCTTTACCTATTAACAAACCAATGGATTAGTCCTAGTTAGTTGTATATGCTATTACTATCCCAAGAGATGTGCATGATTTACTTTAGAATATCAAAAAGTACTTACCATCCTTTTCTCCTACAAGAGCAAGGACAAGAAAGGAACATATCAGATCTTTTGAAGCTACATTAAGTAAAATAAATGTTGTCCATAAATATTTTACATTTATATTATTCCCTTTTACTTTTATATATGTTGCTTATGATTTGTATTTAAATCTAATGAAAAATTCCATGACTTCTTGGGGTGAATGTCAAGGAATTTTTCTTACACCATTTGGATAGGTCACCAATCCTAGTTTAGTATATCATCACTTCACTAGAATGAGGAGGGAACCTAATGATCCCATCCATGCTTTCAATGTAAGGTTGTATAAGATGTACAATTAGTTGATCGTAAAATATAAACCAAATGAGCCATTAACATTGGAAATGTACAAGAATGCCCTAAACCCAATCACTATTATGTTTTTTAGAAGAGTAGTTGCTATAAATAATTTGACATTAATATATAAAGAGGATATAAATATAAATAATCAACTTAATCCTTAGATGCTTAGAGTGCCTAATGTTAACAATGGCCTTTCCACATTGAATTTTATTCCACATATAAGGCAAAATATCCTAGAATTCAATCAAAAATAGCTATATACACTACCTTCCATGATGTAAATAATTTAGCCAAATTTTAGATTATTGAATAATCATATGATAGGAAATAGTTATCATCAGAATCAATAACTATTTGCACTTCCCACTATTATTTTGTAAGGTTTTGACTTTATAAAGGTAGAACTTGATTTTATTAAGATGGTTCAAAATTTGAGCAATGATTTCTTGAATATGCAAAATAAGATGGGCAATGCCAATGACCCAACTGGTAATCAAAATTTTATATTTAAAAATACAACAAACCATTCAATAGGCCTACCAACAATATGGAGTAGCCTAACAAGCTCCCAGAGATCATCATAGCAAAAATGGCTTTTCCTAATTGCTGTAGAATTCACAATACTTCTAAACATGGTGAGTTTAAATATGTTTAATTTTGTGTAGCATTCAAAAATTTTCAAAGAGAGGAGCTTAGATAAGATCAAATTCATAATCCACCTAAGCATTATCTAGATCCTAGCTCTTCTAGCACTACCATGTTCTTTGAAACTCATAAGTTTCCCTTCCTAGGTGAAAATGATAATGAACTAGAACACAATATGGATGAAGTTCATGATTCCTAATAGTTATAGAGAGGTACATACAATCTATAGAGTAAAAATCCACTTACAATATCGAATCTTCCAAATAGCATGGTAATTCATCATAATCCTAAAGTAGATAATAATCTACCACCTCCAAAGGGGAAAAATCAACCATAGAGTAGGGAAGAACCAAGTAAAAGAGGATAAAACATTATAGAGGATATGAAAAATATCAAGGTGAATATAAATCTTCATGAAATAACATACATCCATAAATAAAAGGGGTTATTATGGAAGTACATTACTAGAAAAGCTCTTATGGAAAGAACTAAATCATCTACATACAAAGTGAAAGTTGTTGACACCAATGTCAACTACATAAGAAAAATAGAAGTTCCACCCTTAGTGCTAACTATTAGGGCATTTAGTAAGAACATTCATAATTATTTAGTTGCTTCTAGAGCATCTATAACTATCATGCCCACATCTAGATGTCCAAAGCTAGGTCTCACTCCAAGTCCCTCAAAGAGAATAATTTCATAACTAGACAAAACAATAGTAATATTAGTTGAATAATTGATCAATGTGCACACTCAAGTATCATCTAAACTACAAGTCTAGATGACTATGATATTTTCATGGTATACATATCAAAATTCTAGAGATTGTTGTTAAGTAGGGATTGGTCCAAAACACTCAATGAATATCTCTCTATAGACATCTCTCATATTTGCATACCATGGAGATGAATTGTGAATAATTTCAAGATTAATAGAGAGTCAAGAATGAAGTATCCCATTATAGAATATAACATCAAGAATGAAGAGGTAAATTATGTGTCACCCAACCTTGGTATTTATACTTTTACTACATATAATAAAGTATAGAAGCTATAACTTGAAGGTTCCAACTCACTATGGAATTTACACTTTGATGGTACTAAATCTAAGCAAAGATTAGGCATGGGAATCGTGTTGATTGATCCACAAGGTGAAAAGTTCTTAGCAGCATATAGATTATAATTTCCATGCATGGACAACATAGCTAAGTATGAGTATATAATATAGGGATTACAATTTGCACTCAAAAATAATGTGAAGCAAATATTAGTTCTTGGAAACTCAAAATTAGTGGTCAATCAAGTCACAAATAAACACCAATGCAAGTTGTCTTATTTAAGAAGATATAAACACAAAGCATGGGACCTGATTGAAATATTTAAAGCTTTCAACATAATATCACTTCCTATAGATAAAAATCAAACCATTGATTCATTATATGTTATTTATACTAATTTGGAGCCATTACAAGAATATAAGGTAAAAAATTTCTTTATTAAATTGGTATCATGTCCTTCCATTTTAGATAACATAGAAAATTTCTAGGTCTTTGATGATGACCATCAGATTATTTGATTTTTAACTAATTTAGGGGAATTTAAATCCTAAATCACTGATGACAACAAAATTAATAGTCTCTATCAAGAGAAATTAGATAAATAATGCATTCTCTAGCTCAAAGAGAATCAAATTCTAGTGGGGTTGGTCTCTTTGGAAAGATCATTTAACATAGACCCTCAAGCTCAGCAACTCAAGAAAACTAAGGTCAACGAACCTAATTTCAAAATATAAAATCTAGGAGATGATCACAACCAATGATATATTAATATTGGCCTCAGATGCACCCCAAAAGAGAGATGATGAGTGTAGGATATAATCATTAGATACAAGGACATCATTATCTAGACATATGAAGACTTGAAAGTATATGAACCATAGGTCATTACTCATACAATTCCATTGAAACTATATCAAAAGACATTTAGATAGATAAAAATACCAATTAATCCTATCCTATAGCCTCTCATTAAGAAAGAAGTGGACAAACTATTGAGCATAAAAATCATCTTTCGCATAAAACACTCTACCTGGGTGGCTAATTTGGTCCCTATAAGAAAGACGAATGGTGAATAAAAATTATGTGGATTTTAGGAACCTAAATAAGGATTATAAAAAGGATAATTATCCCCTAACTGTTCTGTATGAGGTGATATAGATAGTAAGAGGTTTTGAAATGGTGTTATCTTTAGATGGATTTTTAGCCTATAATCAGGTACTAATGTAATATGAAGATATAATGAAGACAATATTTACCATGAAGTGGGGAATATATGGGTATAAGAGGATTCCATTAAATATTATAAATGTAAGATCAACCTTTCAATGTGCCATAGATCACACTTTTAAAGGACTGATAGGAAAATGCATAATCATCTACATGGATGATCTTACAGTGTTTTTAAAGCATAGGAAGGATCACATAAGTAATCTAAAATCCATATTTGAGAGATGAAAAAGGTTTGGTATTTCATTAAACATGAATAAGAGTATATTTGGAGTGACTTAAGGTAATATTTTGGGTCACATCATCATGAAGGATGGGATCACCATTGATCTAAATAGGAATCAAGGAATTTCAAAAATTCAACCACCAAACAGTAAGGAGCTCAAATCACTCTTTAAAAAGATTCACTTCGTAAGGAAGTTCATCTTAGGATTTGAAAAAATTGTTAGACCTCTAAATGCCATGATCAAGTAGGAGCCAAAATTGAATGGATATTTGAAGCCCAAAATTCCTTCTAAGACATTAAACATGCAATATTGTAGGCTCCAGTATTAATTAGTCTAGATTTTATGAAAGATTTATATTTGTTTTCATTCACTTCAAAGCATATGATTCTAGTTATTATCATGCAAAAGAAGTACGAGACTAAGAATCCAATTATGTTTATGAGGATAAATATAAAGGATGCAGAGCTTAGATATTCTATGATTGAAAAATAAATTTTCTCCCTTATCAAGGCTATAAAGAAGTTTTAACATTACATTTTAAGGACTAAAACCATCACCATTATAGCTAATCTTGCAATCAATCTCATCCTATCATAAAATGAAATAAGATAATGTTGAGGTAAATGGATGCAAATATTGAAATAATTTGACATATAAATCAAGCCTACAAATATCATTAGAGGCCAGGGCATTATTTAGATCATGACTAAACCACATCTACATATCACTATTGAAGAGGTATGTGAAGGTCAAGTATCTAAAAGAGAGTGGTATATTGATATAAAATAATATTTACTTATAGGAACTTATTCCCCTAAGATCAATAGAGAGAGAATGAGAGCTTTAAGTCTCAAAGCTACACACTACATGATCAAGAAGAGAGTCCTTTATAAAATAAATTATGAAGGTATCTATCTTAGGTGTGTATCCATAGATGAAGCTAAATAAATTTTAGGTAACTTTAATCAAAATATAGGTATTTTTCATCCTTATATAAATACCATAGCCCATAAAATATTAATAATGGGCTACTATTGGCCAAATTTTTTCAAATATGCTCACATTCATGTGAAAACATGCCATGAATGTCAATCTCTAGCCAGGAGAGAATTACATGTAGCAATGCCTCTATAGCTAGTTTTTGAAGGAAGTTCATTCACCCAATGGGGTTTAGACTTCATTTGAATCATCAAGCCAAATTCCTTAGCAATCCATAAGTTTTTTCTTACTACTACAAAGTACTACATTGGATGGACTGAATCCATAGCCACAAAGAACTCTAAAGCACAAGACATGATCCACTTCTTTGAGGAACACCGAACAACCAAATTTAACACATTCATTTCTTTGGTTTGTTATAATGGACTGGATTTCATATCATTATAATTTACTAAGTGGACACATGATAACCATATTATTATCAAGTCAATGTCTAACCATTATCCTCAGGGAAATAGACTAGCAGAATCAATGAACAAGAATATAATCAATGCACTTAATAAATCAATAAGTGATAAGCCCAAGGAATAGATAATTTATTTAAGTATGTTCTTTGGGTGAACTAAAAAAGATACAAAAAAGACCTTAAATCTTCACCTTATCTTCTGGTGTATAGATGCAAGCTTGTATTCCTAATTATGCTAAAGTTAACCATTTATCAGTTCATGTAGGAATGCATAGAACGATGTGATAAAATAGAGTCAAGATTTATGGACATAATATAAATGGAAGATTTAAGGACTAAATCCTTATAGACATTTAACAATCACCATGATGTGGTCAAAAGGTGGTTTGCTAAGAGAGTAAAAGTCAAAGCATTCAAGATTTTGGATCTAGTGTTACTTTGGGATAAATCCCATAAAAAGAAAGGAAAACATGATAAGTTTGACCCACTTTGGATTAGACCATACAAAATTTCATATATCATGGGAAATAATACATTTCATCTAAAGTACCTCCAAGGAATTGAACTTACATATCCAGTCAATGGATAGTTCTTGAAGCACTACTTCAGGGTTGTGTCATATGTTGATGTTATTGAGTAATGAGGGACAAATGAGTGTAAACATAGGATTAGATGATACTTATTTACTTCTTAGATTAAATTTCCTAATTTTTAGATTAATCTTTCATGTTTCATTATTTTGTTTTCATCTATTAGATTTTACATTTTCTAGATTAGATTTTAGTGCTTTCCTAGTTAAGTCCCTTGCTTTCTTAAATTATTTGTTCTTTGCTTTCTCTAATGATTAGAATTATGTTTCATTAGACTATAACTAAGCTAAAAATCCAAATCAACTAAGCTTATGAATTGTAAAAAGGGGTAAAATTAAAATATTGACACTTTGGGACTAGTTTATAGATTAGGTGTATTTCTATATTTTTGAGTCTTTGGGATGAATGTAGGTAATGGTGTCATAATTAAATACTTTTAATAGGTATCTAGAATTTGCTCTTAGAGTAATTCATACAAATGTAGAAAGTATTCTTATTTTATTGGATCAAATGCACTTATCACGTTAAATACCTCTTGGAAGTGATAATTCTAGGTATACATGTGACCGGAAAGGATGTTCTAGAAATGATTTGTTTAATAACTATACTAGCCCACTTGGGTTTTGTATCTTTTCTTTTCTATTCAATAACAAAATAAAAATAAAAGAAGAAAATAAATAATGAGTTTAGAAAAGAGAAAAATAAAATATAAATAAAATCAAAGGGCTTACATGATGAAATAAGGTCTATGTACCATGGATCACAATCAAATTAAAATAGTGGAAAGAGAAGAGAGGGAACCTAAGTTATCTCTATCAAGGTTATGGATACCTGGCTAGCAGTACATTAATGCATGAGCTTCCATTTATTTTCTAAGCTTTAATAGATACTAGAATGAAACCTACAACCTCATCAAAGCCTTTGAAAAACTCATCATAATAAGGGTTAAATAAACTACATGTTTGACACACATAGATCTAATAAATTAGAAGGCAATTATGTTGTGTGAATTAACTTAAAAGTCTCTTTCATGTTTCTGATTTAAGTATTTTTTTGTGACACAATTCATGATTTATTTAAGATTACAAACTAGAGTTTTGGGTTCTTAAATACTTAGGAGTATTCCCCCTATAATTCACCATTTGTTGTACCCAACATCCCCCTTTTTCCATGGGAAATGGGGACCCACTTTTTTCAAACTATGGTCTTGACTTTGATCCCCTCTTCTATATGTTTATCTGGGAGAAGATTGATTATTGGCCTTCTCGTATTTTGGAAAAATGACATTGGCATCATGTTTTCACTGACTAACTTTATACCTTTCAGGAGTCTTTATCAGGTTTTATGTTTATGGATTTATCATTTTTGGGATTTTGTCTTCATAAATTTTATTCTACATGAATTGGTCTTTAGGTTTATTATGTCAAACATTTTTTCCATAATAATAACCCCTGATAATTCCCTCACAATAATTCTCCCACACCAATTTCTCTAAAGCGATTAGACTTTATTGTACTTATCTTAATCAGACAAATTTCTCAAGACAATTGAATTCTTTTGGATAATTTGTCCAAAACATTCCCTAGTGTGAGTTATTCTTTTATACTTTTTTATATTAGAAATTTTCTCTAACATAATTTTCTCTTCATAGCAATTTTCCCAAACTTATTCATTCAATATTTTGATTTGGACTTATTTTGTCAAAATTATTTTGGACATTTTATTTGAAATGTTTTCCCCAATGATTGATTTCTTTCAAACATTTTAGCTGAGACATTTTTTCCCCATATATGACTTATTCTTTCAAACTTTTTTATATCAGACATTTTTTTTGATGGAATTTGGTCTTCAGAACATTTTTTTCGAAACAATGTTGCTGATACATTTTTTTTGAAATAAACCCCTAAGGCATATACCCTTCAGACTTATTGAACATAACCTTTGGAATTTTTTAACATTCACTTCAATAATTTTGTCTTGGACTAATTCTTTTGAGCCTTTTTCCCTAGACCAATTCCTTTGAAAGTTGTGGCTTAGACTTTTTATCTGACAAAAATAAACTACATGCTTTATGTCTTAGACATTTTGCCTGATGAAAATATACATGTACTAGACATAAGGCTCATAATAATTCCCCTATGAAAAAATCCTAAGTCAATTCCCCTACATAAAATGGATAAAATAATACCCTACTATCAAGATTAATAGACTAAAAAACCTATAGAATTTCCAAGTGGCACCCCCACGTTCATACACTTTAATATATATGTTAAGTCATTCTATGTTTATATCTATAGGATCAAATCTAGAAATGATAAATGTCAAGCTTATAATAGTTAAAGAGTTAATCACCAAGATCCATGGTGTGCATTAACTCACATACTGAAAATCTAATAGTGAGAAATCAAGCATAATAACAAAGGGATTTCTAGAATGAGTGTGGTGGTGATAAGTATCACCCTCATGAGAACATTTAAGAAAATATCCAATAGTGAAAGAGAGACTATTACATATAGATCCAACAACACAAACAAATAGTTGAAAATTCCATGGGCTCAGATCTAGCAAGAGACTGCACCATACATGATGTAAAGGTTTTAAGTGATAGACTGTGTTTTGCAAGAGACTAGGAATCCCATAAAGGTACTAAGTGGCATACCCACATTAAATAATGCAGAATCAAATTGACAGTGTAATTTTTAGGTAGATTTTTCAAAGATCTAAACTCAGTGAGAGGGATGAGAAACATGTTATGCATAGTTGCTTTTATTTAGTCATAGTTTCATTTGTTCTAAAGTATTGATATAGTGATACTTGTCTTTGACAAACAACCCGTAGTTCCATTTTCCATTACCCCAACCATTTAGACAACATATCCTTAAAAGGCTAAGACTTTGTGCATGTATAGTTTTGTAAATCATGCATATATTTTAAATTTTTACATGCAGTTCAAACTATAATTGTAAAAAATTGCCTTTATCTTCATACACATGCACCTATTGCATAGATTTTGCAAAGGTTATTTTAAAATGATAACTATAATTAAACCCTTATACAATTTTGACCATATTTATAACTCAATTTATGACTATCACATATAATGACCTTATATGAACTTGAAGTATGATGTGACACCTTCCCCAAGTCTATATAAATAATTGCAATCCAACTTGGATTTTTATCAAAGAATTTTTGAATACAGGAACAACATCAACTTTGATCATCAATGAATGTGTTTGAGTATTTTCCTTCCAATTTTTGTGTAATTAGTTGTTACTTTTTGGTCGTATGTTTTAATAATCTTTAGTGTGCAATAGCTATGAATAGATTCTTGATTGCCTTAATTGATGTACTGATCTGTAGATTTGTAATATCTATTGAAATATTGGTAAATATATTGATTTGGATAATTAAGTTCAAATTGACTCATAATTTTTAATGTGGAAGAGTGTTTTCTTTAATGTAGTTTTCTATTTTTTGTGAAATAGCTACCTCAAATACTTCACTATACTAAGGCATAATCTCCTGAGTAAGATTGTGCAATAACTACCCTAAAAGGAGCAACCTTTATCTGAGGTTTGTGAATTTCCTACGTCATTATTTCCTTATACTTCTTATCCCTATATAATTGTGTATGTACAATTATTCTAGAAATAGGCACATGTTTTGAGATCACTTGTCCTTTTATAAACTAGTCAGGAAAGTGAGTCCTAAAAATAATAGAGCCTTCCTTTCTACCTTATCCTTCCCTCCTTTTTTGAGTTTGTTTTGAGATCTACCCATTTTATATTAGAATCCGACCATCCATCCAACTCACATAGATATTTACTACCTTTCAAGGACCACACCTCCATCCCAAAAACCTTGTCAATAACCTGTATGCCCTACCACTATTCCATCAATAGGTTGTCAAGGACCTCATACCTATAACTCATGCCCTAGAGTGTATTTTACCTCTATTGAGATCTTAAAACATTAGAGGCTACCTTTTTATGTTGTGGTGTGCATAAAACCTACATCAACAATGGAAATGGTAATATAAAAAGGGCTTAAACCTCTAACCTTATGGTTATCCTTTGCATAGAATTACACTAGAGTCACCCAGGAGAGTGACCAAATCTAATTACAAGGCTAGTTTTTTAGTCTCACCCCTGACAAATCATAAGAGACCTATAACTATGCCAATAATCCTAGTTTAAAGAAATCCACCTCCTCCAATATGGAACCCCTTACCTATAAGTAACCCTTTACCTATTAACCAACCAATGGCTCAGACTAGCTTAGTTAGATCTACTATTTTTATCCCAAGAGATGTGCATGATTTACCTTGAAATCCCAAAAAGTAATTACCTTCCTTTTCTCTTATAGGATCAAGGACAACAAGTTAACATATCATATCTTTAAAAGATAAATTAAGGTTATTGAATGTTGTCCATGAATATGTTGTATGAATATTATTCCCTTTTACTTTAATGGATGTTGCTTATGATTGGTATTAAAATCTAATGGAAAATTCCATCACTTCTTGGGATAAATGTCAAGTAGATTTTCTTGTGTAATTTGGATAGTTCACCAATCCTAGCTTGGTATACTATAAATTCACCATAATGAGGAGAGAAACTAAAGAGCCCATTTTTACTTTTAACAGAAGTTTCTAGATGATGTACAATTGGTTAATCTTGAGATATAAACTAGATGATCATTTTTAACATTGAAAATGTATAAGAATGCCTTGGACCCAATCACTACCATGTTCTTGAGAAGAATAGTTGCTATCAATAATTTGACATTAACATATAAATAGGATATCAATATAGACAAGAAATTCAATCTTCAAACACCTAGATCACCTAATGTCTTTCCCACATTGAATCTAATTCCACATGCAAGGTATAATGTCCTATTGTTCAATCAGAACCAATTATTACATTACCTCCCATGATGCAAAAAACACATCCAAATTTTAGTTTCTTGAATAATCATAATATAGGAAATGGTTATAAATAAAATCAATAATTAGGTACACTTCCCACTACTATTTTACAAGGTACAAAATCTATAAAGGAATAAATTGATTATATTTAGAAGATGGTTCAAAAGTTTAGTAATTATTTTTTGAATATGCAAAAGAAGATAGGAAATGCTAATGTCCCAACTAGTAATCAAAATGTTAGATTCCAAAGATACAATAGACCATTAAACATGCCTACCAATAATATGGAGAAACCTAAAATATCCTAGACACCAACATAGTATAAATATCTCTTCCCAGTTGGTGTAGAATTCATAATACTTCTAAACATGATGATCTTAACTATATTGACTTTCATATAGAGGTGGTTAGATAAAATCAGATGAATAATCTACCTGAGCATCTTTCAGTTCCTAGATCTTCTATCACTACCTTATTATTTTAAACTCATGGATTTCCCTTCCTATGTGAAGATGACAATGAACTAGAACACAACATGGATGATGTTCATGATTTCTAATATTTTTAAAGAGGTAAATACAATATATAGAGTAATAAACCACTTACAACATCAAATCCTCCAAATACCATGGTGATTCCTCTTAATCCTAAAACAAACAATAATACACCCCCTCTAAATGGGAATGATCAGCCACAAAGTAAAGAAGAATGAAGCAAAAGAGGATACAAAATTGTAAAGGATATGAAAAAGATCAAGGTGAATAAAAATATTCATAACATAACATATATCCCCAGATAAAAGGATCTACTATGGAATGCCATTGCTGGAAAAACTCCTATGGAAAAAACTAAAACATCTAGAAACAAAGCAAAATTTTTTGACACCAACATCATCTACAAAACTAGTCCAAACATTCCACCCTTCCTTCTAATTATTAAGACATTTTTTAAGAGCATTCATAAAGTTTTATTTGATTCTGGAGCATCTGCAACTTTCACACCCACATCCATATGTCAAAAGATAGGTCTCACTTTAAGTCCTTCAAAGAGAATATTTTCAAAAATAGAAAAAACAATAATACTAATGGTTGGAGAATTGACTAATGTGTGAGTTTAAGTAACATCTAAACTATGAGTCCAAATGATCTATGATATTATCATAGTAGACATACCATAAGGCTATGGACTATTACTGAGTAGGGATTGGTCCAAAACACTTAATGGATATCTCTCTATAGACTTACCCCATATTTAGCTACCATGGAGAGGAATTGTGAATCAAATAAGGATTGACAAAGAGTTGAGAATGAAGTATCCCATTAGAGAATATAACATCAAGAATGAATAGGTAAAGTCTGAGTCACCCAGCCTTGGTATTTATATTTTTACTATGCAAAATCAAGTATAAAAGTTAGAACCTAAAGGTTCTAATCAATTATGGACTTTAAACTTTGATGGTGCTAGATCCAAATAAGGATTAGGTGTGAGAATGTAGTTGATTGATCCATAAGGTAAAAGGTTCTTGGCAGCATACAAATTATAATTACCATGCACGAACGATAGAATTGAGTTTGAGGCTCTAATTTTAGGATTATAGTTTACACTCAAGAATAATTTGAAGCAAATATCAGTATTTGGTGACTCAAAACTAGTGGTAAATTAAGTCAAAAATAAATACCAATATAAGTTATCTTATTTAAGAAGGTACAACATGGGACCTAATTGAAAGATTTGAAGCTTTCAACATAGTAGAACTTTATAGATAGAAAAATTAATCCATTGATTTATTATCTTCCATTGCTACTACTTTGGACCCATTACAAGAATCTAAGGTAAAAAGGTTTTCTATTGAATTGGTATCATGTCCTTATGTTCTTAATAACATAGATTTTTTTCAAGTATTTGATGATGACCAATAAATTATTCAATTTTTAATTAATTTGGGGGAGTTCAAATCCCAAAGAATTAACGATAAGGACATTAATCACCTCTATCAAGAGGAATAACAAATAAGACATTCTCTAGCTTACATAGAATTGAATTCTCATTGAGTTGGTCTCTTTGGAAATACCATTTGACATAGACCGTCAAGCTCAACAACTTAGATAGCCCAATGTCAATGAATTAGATTTTAAAAAAGAAAATCTAGGAGATGAGCACAACCCACATTATGTTAATATCATCCTTATCTACACCCTAGAAGAGATACAAGTGAAGGATCTAATCATTTGATAAAGGGACGTCATTACCTAGACATTTGTAAGGAAGACCTTAGTTAGACCTAAGGCTTTCATACCTTATTATAATTAGAGCCAATTTATTTCATAATTCTTATTTAGTTATTATATTATCTTATTTATAGAGAATGTATGTAGTAGATAGCTTACTAAACTACTAAGATTAAAAGTACTCTTCCACAAGATATCATATATCCAAAACTAACATCAACATTCAAATTATATATTCAAGCTATTTTATTATTCCTAATAATAATATTACATATATTTATTTAAGTACCACTCATACTTATATAATCTCAATCCATAAATATATACCATAACTAAATATATAAGATACACAATACGTATTTCAATAGGTTGATCCATATGTATATAGGAAGGCTTTCCTATCATAAACAATATGCATACAAGAAGGCTTTCACAACATAGATAAGACCCACCATTTTATTAGATATAAATAGGATGCCTCACTCAAATTCTTTCATCCAATAGTCATAGGAGGGTTAAACAATCTACCACCATGATATTCATGGGAAGGTCAAGTATTCTACCACCATGCTTAACACATGAGGCTTGACACTCTACAAGCATAGAGATGTTACTCATAGAAAACCAACACATTGTGCCAAAACAACATTACACATTAAAATAAGAATATGAAACTTTCAAGTTAAGAAAGTAGGAATAAAAACTCTCTAAGGCCCTTGAATGAGTAAATAAATACATGGTAGATAGTTCACAATCATGCCAAAATAATAAAATAGTTAGAATAAACCAAGTGGTATTATTCTCCTTTGAGAAAGATAACATACAAAGAACCATAATCAGTTTCATTCAAAGGAATAAGCTATAAATAAATTTAATAATAATCCCACCTACTGACTCCAGGACTTCTTAGGCACTATCTTCTTAAACAACTCTTCCTATCTTGGATCTTTCCTTCCTTTCCTTAGTCTATTCCTCTCTAATAAGCCAAAGTTATCCTACTACCCCATCCTCTTCACCAAAATTCCCCAAGATGGAGATCTCAAATTCCATTTATAAAATTTATACACTCAACGAACTACCCTCTTCTCACTAGCCCATGCCTCATTATGGTGTATGGTGGCTCTATAAGTTCCTATAGTTACTTCCTAGACTCTTTCATATCTTCCCACTTGATTCTAGACTTAGGCAACCACTATAATATCTTTCAGTTGGATACTAGACATTTTAGACATTAGTTACAAGATCTTAAGGTAATGAGATAATAATTTTTAACATACAAACTTTAAGGATAGCCCCTTAACTAACACACTCATTTAGAAAAATGTGATGGTGGTATCATAGAAAAACAACTAATTAATATGTGTTTTATAAGTGTTTAAGGTAAGGCTATTTAGTGATATAACCATGTTTGGCATAATTCATTTCCTTCATTAGCCCTTCCATATCCCTACACACTTGATGCACACATCAAATTCCTATAACCTAATAGTTGAATATATTGAATTTAATAAAATATGGAACTCAATAAACTATTAATAGCCAACCATTAAAGGAATATAAGCATCCACATAGATAGATTCACATAGTACAATAAACATGCATTTGCCAATTTACAAGCTTATGAGTAATGATTCTAATATCATTATGTCAACATTTTTTATGAACATAATTAGATTCATAATTGTAACATCACATGAAGGAAATATAAGAATTTTAACTTTCATAAGTATGTGTAGTCATCTAAAATGTCATTTTAGTGTAATGAGTGTCACTTGAGACCACCTTATCCTTAGTTTAGACCTGGACCTATCTTAGGGCCTTTCTTGATCACTTTAAAACTTTTCTATGAGTCTACCCCATTCTAAGAGATAATAAAAGAAACATTGAGCCTTCACTAAGGCACCCAATCCCTTTTTCACTTGTTCCTACCCTTTGTACTTAACACGACCCTTTGGACAATAATGAACTATGTTATTGGTAAAAGGGTAGTGATAATTATCACCTAGCTCTTTTCACCCTAATAGATATATTTCCATTTATAAAATCACCTTAGGGTTAGAATAGACCCATTTCATGTATGGAAAAAAATCAGAATGATATATACATACCACTTTCATCTATTTACCCCCTAGATGGAAATTTGATGTAAATACCAATAAATAAAATTACAAATAATTATGCAAATCAAGGTCATTGATCCTTATTCTAACCTAATTTTGAATACACCCATTTATAATATCTCAAAGCTCAGATTATACATATTTAGAGTCTCAATTCACACTCAAAACACTCAAAATGGCACTCATACTAGCATTCACTTACACTTGCACCTATACTTAGATTGGAAAAACTACACTAGGATTGATCCCCTTTCGAGGTATTGATATGTAGGCAATGCTTAACACATGGGGTGTTGAATTCAAATCTAGCCTAGAATGTTAAAATAACTCTTTTCCTACTTATAATCCTTAAATACCCTAAAAACATGGAGGCTTAGCATTTCAAATCAAAATCAATCAAAATAGGGAATAAACAAGGATTGAACATTTAGTCACACAGTTACAAGTTCCTTAGAACTAGGTGAAGGTCCACCTAGAATATCCCTATATTTATTTCATAAGGACATTAGCATGGTGAAGTAAGATGCTACTATATTTCACTACCATCCCTAGGACCATGCTAAATTTCAAGATTGTTTCTAACCATGTTTCTTGTTGACAACGTCATGCATTGTCCCTGCACTAGTTTTCAACTCTCCACATGTCCATCTCAATCAATTTTCTAGCCAAGTATCTCTTTTTTAATTTATTTATATTTATAAGCTAATCAAAAAATTCATTTATTGAATGAATTAGTGGTTGTTGATATTGTTATATTTATTGCCTTATTTATTATTCTAGCACTTTAAAAACCTAGGGTTTTACATTCCATAATCCCTTAAAATTTAAATCATTTGGTGAAACCAACTTAATTTAAATAGCATCTAAAACCTGGCTTTAGATGGCCTTAAGG
>JARHVA010002343.1:1077500-1345000 GCA_037957365.1 Torreya grandis | reverse complement strand
ATGCACATGCTTAGACTTAACTTGATAACATTCTAAATATTGAGAAATAAAGTCAGTTGCATCTTTCTTAATTCTTTTTCTATAAATACAATGGCTTTAGCTTTGCTAAGAGTTTAGTCACACTTAGGGGGAATGAATAAGGAGCATTGTGTATTTTCATGTGTACTACACTCTTTAAATTCCCCTTATCTAGTACATCAATCCATCCTTTATACCTCAATAAACCATCATCCTTGAATTTGAATCCCTCAAACTTAGAATCCTAGGAATGTTGAGCCAATGCCATATTTACCTATTCATAAAATTCATCTCCCAAAGATAATTTAACCACTTGATCATGAATATTATTCCTAATAGTAGCCAAATATTTTATATACTTTTGACAACTAAGGGCATCTATAAACCTATTTTCCTTGCCTTTAATGTAGTTCATGTCAAAATCATAATTTGATAGAATATCTAACCATCACCTTTGATGTGCATTCATGTTAGGTTGGGTAAATATATACTTGAGTCCCAAGTAATTAGTATTGAGCTCAGATATTTTTCCCAATAAATAATTCCTCCAAACCTATAAGGCATGAATAATTGCAACTAATTTTAGATCATGCACGACATAATTTTCATTATATAATTTCAAATTTTTGGACTCTTAAGCTATGATAGAACCTTCTTGGATGATAAATCCTCTAAGGATATCTCATAAAGCATCAATTATAACTAATAATTGATCATTTGGATTAGGAACTCTAAGTACTGGTAATGAGGTGAGTCTTCTTTTCAACTCTTGAGAAACTTCCTTGCACTTCACTAACCATATGAACTTGTGGTTTTTCCACTTAAAAGAACTAATTAGATTTACAATCTTGGAAAATTTTGGAATAAAATCCCTATAATACCCTACCAAACCCATAAAAATCCTAAATTTATGGATGTTTTTAGTTATTATCCATACCATAATGTATTTAATATTTTAAGTGTATATTCCTTCTATTAATATAATGTTCCCAAGGTATTATATTTTTTTATAAAATAAGACACAATTCGATAGCTTCCCAAAGAGATTATGATTTTTCAACCACTATAGAACTACAAATGTTGTAGATGTTTCTCCTTCGATTGTGAATATATGAGGATATCATCTAAAAAGACAAATACAAAATGATCTAGATAATCTCTAAACACATGGTTCATGAGATTCATAAATGTTTTAGGCAAATTTGTTAGCCCAAAACTAAGAACTAAGAGCTCATAATTCCTATATCAAGTTTTAAAGGATATTTTTTAAATGTCTTCCTCATGAATTCTTAATGGATGGTATCCTTCTCATAGATTAATATTCAATAAAATTGATTCTTCAAAAATTTATCAAAAATATCATCAATGTGAGGTAAAAGATACCTATTTTTTATCATTGTATTATAAAAAATCCTATAATTAATACAAAAATGAAGTGTTACATACTTCTTCACGAACACCACTAGTGTACCCCATGGTGACACACTTGGTTGAATAAACCCTTTAGACAAAATCTCTTGAAGTTGAGCCTTCAATTTCACTAACGCAATTGTTATTATTATGTCGGTATATTTAGACAATGGTTCAAACCCTAGAATGATGCTGACATCAAAATCAAATTCTCTCTTAGGAGGTAAACCCAAGAATTCTTCAAGGAAAAAAATATCAAAAGTCTTAGAGAAAAGGATAATCTTGAATAGAAGGATCTTTTGATTCCTCCATCTCATTTATTTTTATAATAAATGTTTGACACCCTTTATTTTGATTTTTCTTCAACTAAATTAAAAAAATCTACCTCGACTTAAGTTCCCTCATTTCTCCTTGAATTTAGGTTTGATTACCCAAATCATCCAAACATTTTACCCTTTTAAGTAGACAATTTACATTGGATTTATGTTTAGCTAACCAATTTAATCCTAAGATCCCATTATATGACCCCAAAGGAGCTACAAATAGATCCATTACTATAGTGCATTCTGTTAGTTTGATCTTAGTTTCATCTAAAAATTTATAAACCTTAATCCTAGATTCATTAATGTATTGAACTGACCATCCATTTGCCAAAACACTAGCTTTCCTAGATAGCTTAATAAGCATACTAAGAGCAATAAAGCATTCATTATCTCTAGTTTTGATCAAAATCAAAATTAAATAAAGTACCTAACATATCAATAGAATAATATTGAAACTAAGCTTGATGATTGTCAATAGTTATGTGAACCCTCTACTAGAAATATCCTTATTATGTATAGGAACTTTTATTCTTACCATTTGATTTACCCTGAGTGCATTCCCTAGTGTAATGATCACCTCTATAGATGAAGTATCTTCTAGGTGGTCCTTTCCTTTCATATTCTTGATTCCATCTAAAACCTCCTTTGAAACCATTACCTAGTTTCCTATTCCATAAATAACTACTAAACTTGGAATTCTAACTCTTGACCTAGTTTTTAGAGTTTCCACTCCTCATCTAATTATTCTTTTTGTAATTCATTTTGGGAGATCCAAACATTTTATTGAATTTATCTCTAACCTAAGCAAGTTACTTTAGCTTTTGTTCCTACTTAATTTCCTTTTCAAAGGCCTGATCCCTAGTAGATGGCCTATTGACATCCACTTTGTACCCAATTTGGGGTTTTAATCCCATAATGAATTTCCTAATGTGAAAGCTCTCATATTCTTGATAATGTAGAATGTACTTTAGGATATTAGTGAATTGCTCCTAATACTCAATCATTGAAAGGTCTCCCTACTTTGGATTCTAAAAATTTGATAGCTTATGATGAAATATAATTTGGGTAACCATCATGATATGAAAAAGTTCATAAAATTTTCCTACATGGTGGTGGTAGAATCAAGATTCATCTCTAGTTTCTTATTTTCCCACCATGTAGTTTCTTCACCAACCAACTAGTAAGCTCCTTAATCTAATTTTATAAACTTAGAGTAATTTTAAATTTTTAAATAATTTTCCATTTTGGTTAGCCATGCTTCAAATATATATCCTAGGATAGTTTCATCAAACTTGGGTGGATTCACCTTCTTCATATCTTGAGCAAGCTCAAAAATAACACATTTTCTCACATCTTAAGGTACCTCCTTTTGTCTAAGATCCTAAGGAACTTATTTCTCAATAGGATGTTATTTAGGATAATTCTAAATGTTCTCCTCAACATGGATATAATCACCTAAAAGTAGTATATAGATGCTAAAAGTGTCACTTGAGTTAACTTATCCCTAGGTTAGCCATAGACCTATCCTTAAATATTAGACTTACTTTTCTAGTCATTCAATAAACAAGAGTCACATAAAACCTATAAAAAAATAGTCCTAAAACTATCATATAAAATCCCAATCCAAAATTATTAACAATATTTAGAGAGGACATTAGCACATTTGGGACACTACAACCACATGGTGTTACTATCCCCAACTAGGTGATACTGCTCATATCCCTAGATATTCCCAATGGATACTTTTTCAAATGTTTTCCCTTTATAAGGTTGGCCTAAGTATACTTTATTATCTTCATAATAAATATAACCCTAAAAATATAATTCTAATTAACCTCTATTCACTAGATGCAAAATATATTAAAACCAAAGATAAAGTTGAGTAAAATCAAGGTATTTGATCCCTATTCTACCCTAATTTTGCATAATACCATTTAAAATATACCTAATACTAATTTTCAAACATTTAAAATATCAAACACATTGATGGAATCCAATCCCACTCTCACTTTAACATTCACTTGCACTTCCCTCAATGACTAGGTGAAAGATCTACATCAATATTGATCCCTCTTCAAATGATTGGTATGTAGGAAACTCTCTTCATAGTGGGGTGTTGAGTATGACTATTCCATCCTAATAACACACATAAAATTATTTTTGATTCCATACTTGAAATGAGGATTAATTTTTACACATCAAATTAGGTTTTCTAGGCACAACATAGAGCTCTAAGTTTCATGCACATAGGAATAAGACATACATACATAGGTGAAGGTGCTCTTAGAAAATAGGAATAATCCCATAAAGAGGATATTAACACCCCATAAAGGACACTACACATAGATGTCACTACTATCCATATTGGGAACTACTGTTCACTAAGTAGATGAATATTACATCCTATTGATAACACAAATAACTACACAGATTTTGACTTTTAGAACCTAGATCATCTGTGATAATCAATTTTTAGATAAGTCTCTATTTATGCCTATTTATTTCTATTATTATAAATTAAAACAAGGTCAAAGGTCATAACAAATCATTATTTAATTATTTCATGTTTATTTAACTAATTTAGGCATCTTATCCCTTTAATCTAAACATAAGATTTTTATTGTAAAACCCTAAAAGGTTAAATCATTTGGTGAACCCAACTTACTTCGAATATTACTTCAAACCCTAGTTTGCATTAGTCTAAACTTTTGTGCAATAAATTAGGGATACATACTTATGATTTTTTTTAGACAACATAACTAAATTAAATCAATTTCAAATTAGGGTTTCAATTTGTTTTGCATATAACTTAAATTATTGCAAAAAACCCTATATTCAATCAATCCTAACCCTAAACACACTTACGGTTTTTATTTTTTTATATTTATACTCATATTTTATTTCAAAAACTTATACTTTAGATTCATATATCTTCTAACTTATATAATCATGATCATAATGAGAGAATAAATCAATCAATTTTTGTTGTAAAGTCTAATATTTTCATTTACATGTTTATTCCCTTTAATTCAAAATGAACTTAGAAAAGCCATAAACACATGTATGGATGATATTTTATATTATATAATAACATGTTATCTTTATCCTATATGTAATTCCATTAACAATAAAACCTATACACACATAGAGTATTTATCACATAAGCTAACAACTATGTTTCAATCTTCAATATTAGATATTATGCACAAGAAAGAATCTCGTTATCCTCCTCATCTCCATGAGGGTGATAAATAATTTCCATCTAACTATATATATAATATAATCCCTCCAAAAGATGATGAATCCTATACCAATGTCACTAATCCCCATACTTAGCCTATTACACCTATTCCCTCTAGGATGTGTGTTTACATGTTCAAAAATAGACAACTAGGGTTTACACTTTTGAAACTCTATGTGATCAAATTATCAATATGAGCAAGATAATTTTAGGTTTACAAAATAAAAATCAATTACTGTAGAAAATATTACAACATTATAAAATCAATTTACAATATAAAGGCCTCCAGGACACAATAGTGTAAATCATGTTTATACATCTTTAACTAGTCAATTTGTGGCAAATAATGTTACATATCAAAATATGAAATCACAATAAATTACATCTCAACTAGTGATTCAAAAATCATTAAAAGGTCAACTAAGAGTTCAAATGAGACACTATGGGAAACTATTAAAGGTAAGTTCATCAACCTACCTCCTCTACACCCAATGAGGAGATCTAGATATTTTTGTGCATATCATATAATGAATGGGCACCATAATGATTAATTTTTAGCATTGAAAATAAAAATACAATAGATCATGGTTACAAATGACTCACATAATGACACTTCATATAAACAACATACTGTGTCACATATACTAATTCAAAAAGGGTCACACTCAAAAATAATATAAAAATGGTTATCAAAACATAAATCAGAACAACAAAAGGTTCACAAAGCACAATCAAATCAAAAAATAGTACAATAAGCATAGATAAATCTACATATTATAAAATGAGGCCAAACATTCAATATGGTATGGCTTTTTCAAAATTATCTACAAAAATATGATTATATGAAAGGTTTGGTCAATTAGGCCCAAGGCATCACTTATCCTATTCTAGCAGTTGATAATATTGGTCACCAATGTTTGGGATTCATGGAACATCCTAAGGTACATCATTCACAAGCATAGTTTAACAAGAAAAAACATCCATATACATAATAAATGTTATATAAAGAGACAAATCCTAAATTGTATAGTCAAAATCATGCTCAACCAACAAACATTCTCAAATAAGCATTCTAAAATAAGTATTTCTTAAAAAAGAGCCTTCATAAAACCATGTCTATGAAAAACATAGTTTCAAAGGGAAAATTCATAATCAATCTTCCAAAGAATAATTTTGAAAGGTAAAATACCTAGTATTAGGAAGTTCCCTCAATCACACTAGTTTATTATGATTATGATATGGAACAATATTATGATTTTGATGAGGAATAATGCTTAGATTCATACTATAAAACCATCCAACTACAACTTAATAGTCACACTGCATGATATATTATCATTGTTATGTTTGACACATGTCATGGTGATAGTGAGTATCCCATGAGACTCATTATTTATTATGGTTACTACCCTTGTACATACTTTTCTCTCTCTCTCTCACTCCTTATAAATAGTTTATTATCATTTGTTTGTACATATCTTATATTCAAAAAACACAAAAATAATATAACATGTCAAAATAAAAAAGCATTCAAATATTTCAAAAAAATAAAATTTTATATATTTTATGCATTTTTATATTTACATTTCTACTACTTGCCAAATATTACATATTGTATGCAATCAAAAATGCATCAGATCTACAAATCAATCCTAGCTCAAAGAAGATAGATCCTAATTATACTTTCAATTGGAGATACATTATTTAATTAGGAACATGACCAATATGGATCTACTAGACCCAATTAGGGGATCTCTTATCATAATAATATCAATAGGAAGGGTTATAAAGCCTCCAGTCAAGAAAAACTATGTAATAACCCTAACTAAGTCCTATGTTTTTATATCCACTATACTAGTGCTCACCAAAGATTGTGGCACAAAGTGGGGGTACTAAACAATAAAATTAAACATCCATAAGAGACATATACTCAATTTAATGTATATATAATCCTAATACATGGAATAAAAATGCAAAGGCATACCTATCTACTCTTATAAATGAGGAACAAAGTTAGGAATACTTACCTTTGAAGATGAACTTGCCAAGCCTCAATCTCTCCCTTGGCCAAGGTTCTTCACAAGAGGTCATTGTGGTATTTAAAGATGGCAAGGATAAATCATATCTACTATACATAACCTACAATGAATCCAAAATACTTCTCCATAAGACAAGATCCATATCTTCAAAGAAAGTATGGAATCCTAACATTTCTCCTCAAGTAGAATGGTGGATAAGTAGATGCACAATATATCTTATTCTTCTCTTCTCTAAATAATGGAAAAATAATTGTGTTTATATAGGCAAATGTAACCCTAAATTATCTTGAATGTTTATTTTTATAGGTTCAACATAGTAAACCTGGTATATTTATTTACAAAAACTCACTAGGTTATAGACTAGGCTAACCAAGAGCTGACCTAGACCCTAAATAAGTTTTGCTAGTAAAAATACAAGGTTGACATAGTCAATATAGTCATGTAAACTATTAAAAGTGGTTTTAGGTTAGGAAAATGGGTATTAAAGGTGGAAAAAGTTTGGAGGAGTGTGAAAAATAGATGTCTAAGCTTATGGGAATGGTTTTAGGAGATAAGTGTGTGGATAACAAGTGGAAAAAGGAACAACAATCTTATGAAGCACTAATTTTCTGCCCACCCCTTTCTTGGTGCACCCCTTAGGGTGTGTACTTAGAGAGATTGAGACTCGATGGGTTCTTTCAAGATAGAGAACATAATTAATTGATAAAATTTTAAAAATATTATGTGTATACATATGAACCACTTGAAGCTCATCACATGTCATGTAAGTGTAACATGGGATGGTTCTTTAGGAATAAAACATGATAAAACATAACACTAATGCTAAATAAAGTATAGTAAGGAGTAAATAAGATAAATGAAAGGATAACATTGAAAACACATACCTTTACTTACCTTAATGGTGTAGATAAAGAAGGAAATGTGAGAGACGTGAGGCATCCAATGTGAGGAACATTAGGTGAACCTATAGAGATTAGTGAAAAAAGAGCAAAAAATCAATTTTTTTGCAATATAGGCATATAATATTGGAAATGATTCTCTATGATGTTAGGAATCCATAACTTTTTATGATATGAAAACTAAGTTAGTAAAAAAAATATATGATCAAAATAAGGGATTTGATGGTAAATATTTGAAGGGTAAATAATTGCAAATGGTAACTTTAAATAGGGTGAAAAATAATTCATTTGCTATTGTTTGACTAATCTGAGAGAAAACTAAAGATTTGAGAGACCTAGTGAGAGTCTATAGATCTAGGATGGTGAGGAGATGATAGATGAAACAAAGAGGACATGTAGTGGCTATATTGAGTACAACATAGGTAAACAACTAAATTTTTTAAATATTTTGAGTATTATATTTGAAATTAAGTGTTTTATATAAATTTGTTAATTACACCAAATCTAGATACCAGAATGAACCTTAAGAAAATTTTAGGGACATTAGAGTTCAAATGGGGAACTAGGTTGAAAGGGATTAGAGTAATAAATGATGAAATAATTTATTATTAAGGGTCAAAGAGTGAGGATTTTTGAAAGAACAAGGTTGACCAAGTCAACCTAGTATGTAAAAAATGAAGTTTTAAAAGGGATGACCTAGTAGGTCTTAGCTGACTTAGTAGGTTAGGGAAAAGGTCAACATAGTACCCCTTTGTTGACTTAGTTTTTTAATTCAAAAGGTTGAATTAGTACTATAGGGGAAAAAGGAAGGTTGAATTAGTTGGTTATAAGTCCAAATTATTGACCTATTACTATAGGGTCAACTTAATATATTACTAAGTGGTTGATATAGTACTAAAATGAGGGAGAATGGATAATAAAGAATTTTGAAGACACTGGGTACCTTACTAAATATTAAAATGGATAATTAAGCTAAAATTAGGTCAAATTGGTAATAAATGAATAAATTAAGTCAAAATAAATGATTTTTTAAAAAATTTAAAATAATTTATTTTGATTATAAGTGACATGGAGGTCTAATACATCTTTTGTTGTTTGATTTTTGTAGGGGCACTAAAGATTTTGGTAATTGGTAGATGTGTCATAGTTACCAGATCTATTAGAGTGATTAATAGATGTAGATAGAGCTAGATTGGTCATGCTAGGCTTGGGAGGCATCATGGAGATGCAGTGGCTCCCACTAAGTGTTGATCTAGTGGTCATGTTCTTCAGAGCCTAGGAATCCTTGACCAATACTTTTAGATGGCTAGTGGATTAGGATACAATAGAGGTTGGTATCACTTTAGATTATGTCTACACATTGTTTGGAATTTTTATAGGGGGACACTAAGGATCATAGGGATATTGGATGATTAAGAGGAGAGGTAAGCATTATCGTAATAGGTGATGTGCTTAGATAAGATTTACCCAAGAATAAGGGTGAGTCTATTTAATGTCTATATTTCCTAAAACCTAGATATTTGGAAGGCTATGATAGGTTTTGTGAAAGTATGTATATTATGTAATAAGTTGGATGGAAAGGTACTATTATATGTGATAGCCTTGTGTCAGTCGATATTGGAGAAGGGTCCATTCATATTGACCAAATTCTCTTCAATATTTGGGTCAATAATATTTTCAACATTATTGGTAGAAGAGGTAGGCTTGTCTTGGTTATCTAGGTGATTTGGAAGAGGATTTTTATAGATGGCCAAATGAGCATTAGCTTGGTTTATATATTTATATTTAGTTTATGTTTCATGAGATTTGAAAGTAATGTGATATGCTTGTTAACATTTATGAATGATATAATCATTGTAGAAATTGGGTCCAAGAAGGAAATCCATAACCAAAATATGAAGCTACCCATAGGTCTCATGAAAATGACTCCAACTAGCATGAAACCATAATTTTTTTTTGGGATCATACCAAGGTTTCATGGGATGAGTTGGATCAAGTTCTCATGGGAGAGGCCTTGGTAGATATTTTTTTTAATTCTACTAGGGATAAAGTTTTATGAACATTGATGTTATTGGTTGAAGATAAATGAGGGTTGGTGATGTGGTTAAGAGGGGAAACTTGTTTCAAAGTTTGGTTAGGAAAAATAGATTGAATGGTATGAATGGTATCATAAAAGTTAGTGATACCATTATTGGTAGTGGGACTATTCTTATTATTAACTAACATGAGAGTACCCATAGAAGGTTGGGATGGCTCAAATTGATGCATAAGGAAATATTGATGCTTGGCTTGGTCAATGGCTCTTATAAAGTATGTGGAGAGAGAGTCCAGACTTGATATTACAATGTGGTAGAAAGAACATTCATAAATAGATGGAAAAGGTTATCATCTACCATATTATGTTCACATATTTAGACAAGGTTTTCCATCATTTAATGAAATCTTGTGTAGTTTTGGTCTCAAGTTGCTTATAATTGATAAATTGGGCCAAGGTATTCTCAAAGAGATCACTAGTTTAGAAATATTAGACTAGAGCATTGACTAAATATTCCAAACTAGTGATGGAATGAGATTTGAGTTGGTTTTACCAATATAAATCATCACCTTTGAGAGTTTTTCCTAATATCTTGGTAGTAGTAAATGTGTATAATTTGACCCAATCTTTATATAGATTTCTAAATGTTTTTAAATGAAGAGTAGGATAGATTGACCCATTATAAGAAATGGTAGGGGTGATGCCTCATATATCGATATTATAAATTTGATATGTAAGAGTTTCAATTTTAAGATGCTTTATTATTTTATTAACAAGAGGAGGTTGAGGGACAAGATTACCATGGGAATCCTGAAGAGGAGGTAGGGGAACATTTTGATTATGCACGTCTCATGGCATTTTTTGAGGGTGGGTTTGAGTATGGATAAGATTATTTTGCATTTGAATTTTTTATTATCTTGAAAAGCATTCATTTGATTAAGATTTCATAATAGGATTTAATGGGTTTGAGTTTCATTATTAGCATTGTTTGAGATATTATAATCGGTAGTAATGGCTTGTGTACCACTATGGGTGTTATTATGAACTTAAGAATAATTTTTAGTGAGGCACTAATAGCATAATTTTCTTGTGTGGAAAAGGATGGAATAGTAGAGGGATGAGAAGAAACCACACTAGAGGTATGATTACCATGGGTATAAAATGTTGCACTAGTGAAATAATTGAGAAGAGTGGGTCTTAGAAGAGGCCCACTAGATGTAGAACTTGCCATGTTAGTAGAGATACTAGAAATGAAGGTAGATGTAATAAAAGATGAATAATTCATGTAATGAGAAGGGGTAAAAATATAAGGAAGAGGCTAAGAAGAAAAGAATATAGTATCCCCAAATCCATGTGATAAAATGGGAGAATGTGAATGGGGTTCCTCAAATTGACCACTTATCATGAGATGGTAAAAATAGAAGGATCATTTCCTCAATGTTGAGGAAAATCATTAATGAAGAAAATTATTTATAGTATATACTATAATTCATGTTTATCTTCAAGTGAGAAGAGAGGATTAGAAATTGAATAATAATGATGAGGGGTCCTATAGTTCTTAGTGTGAGTGGTTATATGTACATTACTTTCATCTAGGATAGGAGCCACAAACTACTTATAGGATAACCTATTAGGGTGAGTAATACTCATCATATATATTGAATTTAACTTAGTGTTGTCTTCAAATAGGAATTTCATGATGTAAGAGAGAGATTAGGTGAGGAAAAATTGATGAAAAAGCAAGGAGATAGGAAGGGATATATAACATTATAGAGTCGACTAGGTCAACTTGGTACTGAAAATAGTGTACAAAAATAGAGCCAACAAGGATACATGGTTAACCAAGTCAACTTGGTACTATAACTTGAGATAGAGGGCAGCTTGATAAGGATACAAATATGACTAGGTTAACTTAATACTATAACCTAAGAGGTAGAAAGGAGTATTGGGTAGACCAAGTTGACTCAAGAATATAGTCAGGGAAAAAGATAATCTATAAGAGACTGTGGCGAATAGAATGATTTGTTTTGTAATGTAATTTAAATCAAGAAATGAAATAAAACACACAAGAAATTAGATCAAGGATAATGATCCATTTGAGGCACACATCATAAAACCTTTCACTAATAATAGCCAATGAAAGTTTTTACAATACAACATATAATGAGAAAAGAGCAAGCATTCAACTGAAAAGTAATGCTAACTAAGTGGTCATGTTGAATGTTTTTAGATTATTATAAAGTGTTTTTAAGTGTGATAGGGATGTTGACTAAAAGTAAATAACTATAAATCAATCTATGGATTGTTTTAATATGTTTAGGATGAAAAATATCTATGTTGGTAATAGTACTAGCTTGGTATTGGGGCTTGCCTCCTTACTTCAAAATCTTGTAGTGATAAGAGTGTTAGGTACTTTTCCAATATACCATTAACCATGTGTTTATACTTCATAAAAAAAAACAATTTCATTTCCCCCTTGGTGATGAAATCCAATTAGGTAGGCCTTGATTAGACAAATGTTTAAATGCATTTTGAAATTATGTGATTTGGTAGTGTGTGCAAGAAAAAGCAAAATAGTGAAAATAAATGGTATATTGAAAAACCACCTAACTAGATAATGTGAGATACTCTAAGAATGCAAATAATCAAAAATGAAAGCTTGAATTAATTACTTATATATAGTTGTTAATTCCCAATTTGAGCATGGTACAAAGTTAGTTCAGATGACACTATATGCAAACATTACATAATAAAGGTGACATGGTTGGTACTACACTATAGAAGCAAGAGTATTTAATAACTAAGTTAACCAAGTTAACAAAGCCTTTTAGATAGAAGGTAGACTATATAACTAAGTCAACCAATATGACCTAGTTTGATATAGGATTTTTGTTTTGAAGAATAAAAACTTTGTAAAATAGAAATGTAAGGAAGCACTGAGTTAAAAGAGAAAGAAAGAAAGGAACATTGGTGGGTTGGAAGATACTAAGGATTTTGAAATTTTTGTTGAAGTTCCTTAAATGTTACTTGCAAGTTTTTCTATCTATGTTGACTAGGTCAGCCTAGTTCTATAATTACCTATTTGCTAAAACTTGTTAAGATGACTAAATCAACCTAGTCAACCTAGTTTGTTATCTAGAATCTGATTGGAATACTAAGTCAACCTACATGACTTAGTTTATTGTTTGGGAGTTGAATAAGAGACTAAATTGACCTATTCAACACAGTCTATTATCTATAAGTGAATAAGAGTATTGTGTCAACCTATTTGATCTAGTAACCTATATCTAATGAAGACAGACAGAAATAATAGAGTCATTTTGATGTGACTTTGTGTTAAACTTACACACAAAAGTTAGAAACTATACAAAACTAGTTGACCTAGTATTGGAAATATAGAAAAATAGTAAAATCATAGAAATGAAAATCATGAAGGAAAACCTAAAAGGGTTATATTTACTATAGGTTCACCATAATGTATGTAATTATAAATTTATCAGATCTACAAATCAATCCTAGCTCAGAGAATATAGATCTTACTTACACTTCTAATTAGGGATATATTAGATAATCAATACCATGATAATAGTGGATCTAAGAGACCCAAGGGATATATTGTCACAATAATATCACTAAGGAGCATTTGAAAACCTCCAATCAATAAAAACTATGCAATAACCCTAACTAAGTCCTATGTTTTCATATCCACTATACTAATAACAAGTAAAGCAAATAAATCTAATTTAGTGCTCACTAAAGCTTATGTCATAAACTGGTAGTAATAAACAATAAAATTATACATGCATAAGAGACATATACTCACATCAATGTATATAGAATCTTGATGCATAAAAGAGAAGTGCAAATGCATATCTATCTACTCTTACAAAGGAAGAACAAAGTTAAGAATACTTACCTTTGAAGATGAACCTATCAAGCCTCAATCTCTCCTTCGGCCAATGTGATTTGTAAGAGGTTGTTGTGTTATGTAAGTATGATAAGGATAAATTATCTCTATGATACATAACCTATCAATGCATCTAAAAGACTTCTCCACAAGACAAGATCCATATCTCCAAATAAATTATGAAACCTTAAGCTTTATCCTCAAGTAGAATGATGGATAAGTAGATGTGCAATATATATTACTTATTATTATATTCTCTAAATAATGGTGAAATTATTATGTTTATATAGGTTAATCTAACCCTAAACCTTTCCCATTCTTTTTGTTGATAAGGTTGACCTAGTCAACCTAGTATCGTTATTGACATAAACTCACTAGGTCCCAAACTAGGTTGGCCAAGAGCCAACCTAGAACCTAAATACATTTTTACAATAAGAGTTCAAGGTTGACACAACTAACATAGTCTTGTCAACTATCAATAGAGGTTTTAGGTTAAGAAAAGGGGTGCTTAATGTGGTAAAATATAGTATGAGTGTGAAAAAGATAAGGCCAAGCTTAGGGGAATGGTTTTTAGGAGATAAGGGTGTAGATAAAAAGTGGCAAAAGGGATAAAAATATTGTAAAACACTAATGGTATACCCACCCCTTTCCTAGTACACCATTTAGGGAGTAGACTTAGAGAGATTGAGACTCAATGGGTTCCTAAAAGATATAGATATTAGTAATTGATAAAATTTTAAAAAGATTATGTATATACACGTATTACTAGCTATCCTAGTGTAGTTAGTCTTATCATACACTTATGTTTCACTTGTTCTTGTCAAGTTCTTGAAAATTTTAGACAAGACTCTAGTTCACTACACTAATCCAAAATAACTATCATCTACCCATTAGGGGCATTTAAAGAGATCCATGTTTATACATTTGATACATTTACCCACTTGGGGGTATCTCCTACATAGTTTATATAACCAAGTTTTATCTTTACATACTATACATTCTAGTTACCCATTGATTTTATCTTGATATTGATCATTGTTCTGCATTGCTTAGATTATTTTTTTGACTATCACTAGTTAGACTTAGTATATATAAATCCTAGAATCTACATAGATTTGTATTACACAATTATCCATGCTCTCATTTCTAATTACTAGATTAGACTTAATTGTGTTCCTATGCTTCTTTCATCTTTGAAGGTATTTGAATATACCATTGTTCTTTAGCTCTATGTCACTTCTCTATTTTTATTCTTTGGACATGTACCCAGATCCTTTATTTGTGTCAATTCATGTTCCTATATGCAGACATTTAAACATGTCCTTATATGTCACTTTATGCCAAATTGAATGTTTTTTGTGTATGTGGACATTTTAACATGTCCTTGTATTCTTCATTCATAGATTTAGTGACATGTTCCCATGTCCCTTGTATTGTGGCCCACTAGCCTACATTTTGCATTATTCATGTACTTGTATGTTTTCTTCCTTGTATGCTTCTCTACCATGACAGTAGTATTTTCTTATTACACACACACACACACACACACACACACACACACACACACACACACACACACACACACACACACACACACACACACACACACACAAGTATTTAATTCCATGAGATATCCCATGCATCTACCCTTCCTACTTGGGTGTTGTGATGGACATCATATCCCATCCCACTAGGTTGTTACTCAAATTTTGATGTTATACATTGATTACATCTATTTTTACACCCTTGTGCAATTCTATATTACAACATATATCTTACATTTCCTACTTATGCTAAGATATATTTACATTTTGATGTTATATTTATACATTATATAGGGATATCATGCACATGATCTAGGTAACACATTTTGTAGAGCTAATTATTTAGAGGTAAGTTCTTACACATGTTATACAATTACCCTCAAAAGAGGGGGAATTCACAAGGGTTTGTCACATTGATTAAGACCTTACTTTTCTATTCATAGATACATTTTAGCACATAGGCTTAGTTTCAGACATCAAATTCATGATAAACATATAATATAGACTCATAATTTGGTTTAGATTACTTAGAAATCAAACTAGGTAATTATTATCATTCATATTGGGACACTAGCACCATAGCTTGTTATTATTCACTAGAGGTCACTACTGTCTAGTATCCCCAAATTTCATATAGTCAAGATCATTTGGACTGGTACACCAAGTATATTACAAATTTCCATAGATAGAGTCACAAGTTTGGTAGTTATATTAAAATTTATCTTAGATGCATTCATTTAATCTCAAATTCATACTAGTTACTCAAATTTGGGGGCATCATGTGTGGAATTATAACTCATACATTCAAATCATTTACACAAGTTCAACTATTACATTCTTGATTCAGATTTAGTATACTCAGATACCAGATTGGGGTCATGTGTGTGGCACATAGATTCCATATACCTAGCTTCAAACAAGTTAATTATATGGAATGGAAAACTCCATGTCATTCTCTACATTGTATACACTTGCTATCACATTCTAGGTTGTCACTATATTCATGGCTTACCCCATTTATAGTGGTTGGTATTCTTGAGTGGTTTAAAGCTTCCTAATATACCTGAGTGGTCATAAAGCCAAAGACATAGTTAGATTTACTTAGTTAGATGTGTTCAACACTTTGCACAGTATAGTTAAAAATGTATCTACTTCATTTAGGTGGTAAATTATGGAGTCATGGCCTACTTGAGTTATTAATCTACCAACATGAGAGGATTATACATACTTCCAATCTTATGTAAGTTATTCACAGATATCAAGATCTACCAATTAGGGGTGGGCAATGATGGAGTCAAAACTAGATTGAGTACTTAAGCCACCCATATGAGGATTGAGAAAACCATTAGATCAGTTTAATATATTCAATGATATTATCACTTTACATTCTCAAACACATAAGTTATCACTAGGTTCATGAATTAGTATGTTTACCCAATGATGTGTATTCATTCATTTCCTCTCTCTTTACTCAGTTACTTTATTTCAGCACAATCTTTTACTTTTGATCATCTCTTAACTAAGGACTAATTATTTTGCATATTTAATTGTAGGACATTATTTTGGATTGTGTTTCACATATTCATAACTAGATTCACATATTCAAAGTTAGATACACAAGCTTCACTTCCAAGATAATTCTATGCAAAAAAATTTCCCTTTATACTAATAATTTTACTTTGCTATAATACTAGCATAAAATGGATAATTGTAATCACCTAAAGGTGGTAATTGGATGCTAAGAGTGTCATTTGAGTTAACCTATCCCTAGGCTAACCATAGTCTTATCCTTGAGCATTAGATTTACTTATCTATTTATTTAGTAGACCATAGTCACTTACAACCTATCAAAACATAGTCCCAAGACTATCATCTCATATCCCAATCCAAATTTCTTAATAGTCTACAAATAAGACATTAGCACCACATTTAGGACATTATAGCCACATGGTGTTAGTTTCCCAAATTAGTCACTAATATTCTTAGCCACATTTGTTCCTAATAGATACTTTTCCAAACATTTTCCACTCCTAAGGTTGGGCCAAACATACATTATTATTTACACAAGCAA
Organism: Torreya grandis; assembly: GCA_037957365.1. Lineage (NCBI taxonomy): Eukaryota > Viridiplantae > Streptophyta > Pinopsida > Cupressales > Taxaceae > Torreya > Torreya grandis. Next base: position 1,327,513 of record JARHVA010002343.1, on the reverse strand, counting down.
TAAAACCCTATAAATACAAGTCAAATTGACCTCTATTCACTAGATGTAAAATAGATTGAAAATCTATTCAAACCAAATACAAAGTTGAGAAAAATTAAGGTATTTTGTCCCTATTTTATCCTAACTATACATACTAACATCTATAGTATCCCTAAGAGTAGTTTTTAGACATTTAAAAGCTCAAGCACATTCAAGGTATCCAATCCCACTCTCATTCTAGCATTCACTTGCACTTTCATCAATCACTAGGTGGGATAACTACATCAATCTTTATCCCTCTTTAGAGTATTGGTATGTAGGCAAATCTCTTTATAGTGGGGTGTTGAGGATGTCTAATTATCCTACTAACACACACAAACTTATTATTCATGCTATACTTTCGAGGAAGATTAGGGTTTACACATTATAATAGGTTTTTTAAGCACAACATAGAGCCCTAAGTTTCCTTCACATAGGAACATGACACATAGATATATGCAATAGTGCTACTAAAAAAATAGTCCCATAAAGGTAGTATTGGCACCCCATTAAGGACACTACACATAGATAGTGCTACTGTACATTCTAGGTGTTACTTTCCAGTGAGTAAATGAATACCAAAATCCTATTGATGACATAGATAAATACATAGATCTAAACTTTTATAACCCAGATCATAACAAATCTATGATAGTTAGTTTTTAGTATTATTATTAGAAAGTCAAACAAGGACAAAGGTCATAACAAATTAGTACTCAATTATTGCATATTTATTTAAATGATTTAGGCATCTCATCCCTTTAATCTAAACATAGGATTTTCATTTTGAAACTCTAAAATTTTAAATCAATGGCCATGTACTTCTTTCTCCAAGGCAACTATATGGTCCCTAGTCTCATTCATGGCTAAAATAATCTAATCAAGCTTTATAACATTTTTAAAGGGAAACTAGTTCAAGTCAAATGGAGGTTAACATTATTAAGATTTAATGTACCCTCAGTAGCTAATCTTTAACACAACATTATTATTTCTCAATAAAGAAGAATAATAATATATTAGAGGACTCATTAAGCCCAAGTTTTTGAACTTGTATCTAATACCATAATGTAACAACCCCTCAAGGTTAAATAGAGTTAGGTTAAAAAAAATTAAACTCAAATTCATAAATTAAAATAAATATCATGAGCCTTAACTAAATGCATCCTTTTAAATAATTGATATTTCAACCCTAAGGTTTAGGTGTTGATTCATTTATCTAGTGATCATATTTAAGCATGTTGATTTATTTTCATAAAAACAACATATAAATAGAAATAAATATCCATTCTAATAATTTATCCACTATTGATTAAATATTTCCTTAAGTATAATAAGTTATAGCCAATACTTGTTGTTTTAAAATTTACATTAGAAAGTAAAGCTATACAATCATACATATCTGAATAATTAGATTACATTAATATAATGTTCCATAGAGCATAGAAGTCTCTATAAACTCATAAATACATGAAAATAATTTTAGTGAATCCTCTATCGGTAGATAGCTATAAGGTAAGGGAGAGTATTATCTGAGTACTTTTCCACACCAAGCATAGAGCATTGATCCCCCTCATAATCTCCCAACAAGGGAATGAACCTCCTTTCATGGATGGGAAGATAGTAATAGTGTATAAACTGATAAAGTCAACTAGAAACTCATGTGTTATAAAATAAATTTCACATGCAATATATCATAAATAAGTACATTCTAACATGATATCATGTAATACATGCAAACTAAATCAAACTAGTGATATGACAATGCTCAAACCATAAACATTCCTTTGGCTAAATTTTCAATATAGTTATCAAATATGTATGATCAATCAATTTCACACACACTATTCAATCAGATTACATTTATTCTGACTATTAGTGACACTAATTAAATTAGTGAAGTTTATCTTAATCATTTATTTATTGTCAGTAATATCAAAATTATAGCTAAACATAGTTAATACTTAAAACCAATAGATTCAATGTATATATTCCTATAGAAAATTCTACAACATTCATAAATACTATGAAATCCTTTACCTAAAATCCATCTTAATCATCTTTATAATTATGATAGGAATCATAAACTTTACAAAAATAGATTTTAATACAAGCATGCAACATAATGTTTCAAACAAAAACATATAAACATGCTACATAAGTTTGTTATATGTAATCCTATTACTAAAATTTCCTCTAACAATCTACCTTCATTTTTTAAACAATGCCATATAATTACTTGATTTTAGTCAATTATTTAACCATGAATAATCCTTCCACTTATCACACAAAGTTTCACATGTCAAATGACATTTAGTTGAAAGATATTTAAACTCATTTAATTTCATTTCAATTTTTGTCTTAAATCAAATAATGTAAGAAAATACATTCATTCACATAGACCTTGGTATGAACATCAAATTAACCTTTATATACATACATGCATACATGTGTATGTATATATATATATATATATATATATATATATATATATATATATATATATGTATGTATGTATATATTTAACATATAGCCATTTATAATATTTTTGTTCACACTGTGGTTAAATAAATTCATCTAAATCAATAATTAATATTAATATAAAATACAATCACAACATAACTGTGAACTACTTAAAACCTATAGGTATGGATATTAATAGTGGGTCATTTATCCTAACTAATTACTAACTAATCACACCAATGAACATTTTTATGAAAAAATTGATCAAACAAATACTCAAATACTTAGTCCAACCCTTCATATTCCTACAATCCATAGCTAGGAAATAAAATTATATCATGCATAGATTCCTTTCAATATTCTATACATATAAAAATTGATAACATTATTACTTGAACCGTATACTACAAGTTTAATTTAGATACTCTATACTCAATAATCAAATAATCCCATATGAAATATCTTAATATAAATAATCATTAATCACATCAATAAAAAATAGACTTAGTTCAAACATAATAATTAGATGTATATATCTAAAAGTCTATGTATAGTTTTTAATATATTACCATAAGACTATATTTTGACTGATTTAAGTCTTGAATCAACCAAGACAAAAATCCATACAATAATATTAAAAAATTATGAATACACAGTTGTTTGTTACCCAATGTCAAATTTTCCATACACAGGTTTCAAGTATTAAAGGGTCCTTTCAATTTATCCATGTGGATGGGTGAAACCTATCCATAGAGTCACATTCAAATGACCCTTATATACTAATTTTCATTCAAAAAATTTAAACAAAATTAAATCCCAATGTTAAGTCCTCTCAATTTTCAAACAAATGAATATATAGGGATCGACATAGATTTACTTTTTATACTAAGACTTGAAGGGTTCACCCTAGTATAGGGTTTAAGTCTAAATTTATTTAAACATAGCAATGAAACCATACACAGTCAAAACATATTTTAAAAATATTCAAAAATCCACTTAATGCCCCTATAGGTCAAAATCCTCACAGAGTTTTGTAGGCAAACTAACCTTACATATTTTCATGCTTCAAAATTTAAACATAAAACAAAGTATGAAAATAGAGAGTTTTATACAAATGGGTATGGTTGACCCTAATTTAGGGTTTGAACCCAAATAATAATCTAATACACATATCTAACTCCAATAAAATGGATTTAGATATATGCTCATTCCTGTAGATGGGCCATACCCATCCATAAGGTCAACTATTTTTTTAAATTTTCCAATCAAAATTCCATAAAACTTGAAAAATTTTGTGCTATAGTAAATTCATGAAAAACACTTTATTGAAAACCAAAATAATAAATTATCATAGAACCTACCACAGTCTCTAGCTGAGCTAAAAATTCCTTCTTGCTTCCAAATTTTCTTCTTTCTGACCTCTCTTCGAAAGTATATTCTCTAACATCCCTAGATCCATTTTATCTCCATCTATTCCTAACTATTTCACCAAAATTTCTACCATGATCTCCCACAAAATTTCCACAATCATAGTTAACCATTAGAAAATTCCATGATTACTAATTCATGTCAAACAAATAGTCTAAGTGCTTCCATAATGACTCAAAGAGTCCCCAAACATCTTACCAAAGAACCATAATTCCACTAATAATCTCCAATAGATTAATCATGTTAAACATTATATACCAATTACAATATTGACGTAACAAGCCACAAATACTATGCAAAAATTAATAATTTGAGGTCTATTGGCTTGGCATAATAATCATGCCTCAAACAATTATTTTTTTTATCGACTGTGCATGTTCATATGCCTAAAATAAAGTATTTATCCATATAAAAAACAATAAACTTTACCGAAACCAAAAAATATAACTTATTAATATTTTTGAAACCATGTTCCTAAACTTACCATTATACAATGCCAAGGATTGATATTCAAGCCTTTATACTATGTATTCAAAACACTTATAAATTTTCAATAATGCATAAGGTTGAAAACCTTATTAATAACATAGTTAAATTCTTATTTTATTATTACAATGGATTCTAACTAAAGATGATATGTCTTGAATTTTTTTCAAATACCATACAATAATGAATCTATTTAATAATCAACATGTTTATCAATCTATCATAGTGTTATTACACAATATGAAATAATCATTACCAAACATGATGAATCCATGTCAAGATAGTATAATCAAGCTTTGAAAAAAAAATATCAATCCAAAACTTCCATAAAAACATGTTATGATAACTAATAATTCATGAAGTAAACTAAATAAATATTTCATTTTACCTTACCAAACATTTTCCACACTCTTTAAACCCATAAGGTGTATAAATCTAGACATATAATAATCTTATAAATGTAAAACCTGCTACCAGGTTAGAAAATGAACATAATAATAAATCACATCCACATGATAAAAATACAATAGTAATCCAAAATCATGATGCAAGGAATATCAATCAACTAGTAATTATCAGAAAATTCTACACTATGTGGTGTTTGTTGGTTTTCACATTTCCATTCTCTCTCTCCTCACAAGTATTTATCTACACCATTCTCTTCCATGATACCCTTCCTTAGTCATAATCAAGAGGGTGGAATCCATCCTACATACACCTTCATACAAATGAATAGTGGCTAGTCCATAGCATGTAAAATAACATAATAACCGTTGTAACAAAATATACTACTTAATCATAATTAAAATGTACCATACAAAATATAACTAGCTAACTAATTAGTTAAAAATCATGATCATAAGCAATAAACATGATCCATAATAGATCTATAACTAATTTCATATACTTAACACATCAAGTAAACCCATTATTAACCACATAATCAGTAATAATAAGTCTAGAGGAAAATTGGGATGTAACATTAATCCACTAGAAAATATGTTTTTATCACACTTGTCAATCAACATCATTGAAAAGGTTTCATACACTCAATTTTCACAACTCTATCAAAAATCCAACGAGCCAATAATTGAATATGTCTTGTGATATAAAACTATCTTATTATAGATGACTATCCCCATGATAGATAGAGAACTCTAAGACATATTCAAGAAGAGTTTATTATTGACATTGTATGAAGCTATACTATTCAAAAAGTTTCCATCATTCAAATATTTATGCCATATAGTGAAAGAACAGAATGTCAAACTTATCTTCATGGGTAAGTTAAAGTAAACAACTAGATCAAATTTAACTAATAATAGATACAATAAGCCCCTATATAGGGAGAGGCCCATTGAAAATAGGAATGAGTCAAACAAAATAGTGAGAGAGATACCAATAGTGAGAGAGAACATAGAGGGTGGTCACCTAGGATGACCGATTGGTCAACTTAGGGTAGAGTTGGTCTATAGAGACACCACTAAGGTGAGGATTAAGATGTGCATGGGTGGTGAATTTAGGGTTTAATTTAATTAGGAGGTATCATATAGATGAGGTGATCATAGTATGAGTCAATAGAGAGATCATGCTTAATAGATGAGGAGATAGGTAGATGATGATTTGTGACACCAGGATAGGTAATAAATGGTTGTAATTTTTACTCTTTGAAATAAAATACTAGTTGTATATGATAGTAGATAGATATATTTTTAGATATATATATATATATAATATAACATCTATATGGTTTAAATTTTATATATATTGTAGATGAAGATGAATTTAAATAGGGATCCCTAGAGATGGGAACACTCCATGATATTCTAGATGGGGTACTGACACCATACAACCCCACACATTGGATGATCCCATGATACCATTTTCCCTAGCTTAGGTGATCTATTTAAGACTAGTGGAGGAGGTCATAAGGCATATATAGGCATGTAGAGATGGGATATAACCATCAGTAGGGGTGGGATTAGGAGAGGCAAAGGCATGATAGGACTTGGCTCAAGATAGAGCCATACATTTGGCTACCACTATTTAATTAGGATAGGTGCAGGCCCAAGTGGCCAGCCTACGATGATAAGTAATAGGCTTGAGATCTCAAACATCCTCATTACAACATATTATTTAGAGGGGATTGTTTGAGGCATCAATGGGCAACATGGCTAGGCTATTGGTAGACATGATAGAGCCTAACCTTAGAGTTAGAGTGATGTAATTTTTACTTTGTATGAGAAACACATGATATATATAGAGATATCTTATTTTGAAAATTAGATATTGATCTTATGTTTTTATATTATGTTTATGGTTTTAGATGCATGGATATATTTCTTCATAGAATATTTATTTTTCTTTTATTGTATATGTTATAGTAAATGTATGTGTTTTGTTTTATTTTCTAGCATTATGTAGGACACATGCATGGTTAAAAAGAAATAGGTGAAAAGGAACTTGGAAAAGCATAATCAATAAAAAAAAAATTTACTAAACACTATTTCATGTTGGGAATTTTGTAATATCAAAAGATTACTAAGTATAAGAAACCAAAGAGTGGTAAATAAGAAGGCAAAAAGTTATTTTTAAACCATGAAAAATATTGGCACCAAATAAAAACAAGTAAAATCACACTAATTCACATTGGGATGTGTGAAAATAATGTAATAAAATAGAAATCATGTGAAAGACCATTAGTAGAAAAATAAATCAATAAATTTACTCAATCATATTAAATCATGCTGATAATTATAAAAGAGAAACAAAAATTGGTAAAATGGTCTTATATTAATTATACTAATTTAAGTTGGGAAGTATAGAAAACCTAAGAAAAAGTGGTTGGATTCTTACATGCAATTAAAAAATAAGGAAATAACTGATGAAATATTAATGAAGTAAGCATAAAACATACTAAATCAAGATGGGAATAATGTCAATCACATATTATATCATATTTTACACATGTAATTTTGTTTTGACTTGGATATTAAAAAAAATTGTGAGGAAGGCCAGGTCTTATCCATGGTCTTACACTATAACTCATAAAGGGAACACCAATGAGGTGGAAAGAATGTGAAAATATGGAAATAGGTGATATTTGTAATGGTAAGGTGAAAATTTGGTAATTTGTGAGGAAGGTCAAGTCTTATACATGGTCTTACATTATAACTCATAAATGGAATCCCTAGGGGGAGTGATCAGTGAACAAAACAATGTTGCTTAAAGGGAAATATTAGGATTTTAAGGGAGTGAAAAAGGTAATGTAATAATCATAACATAGGCATCTTATGAGAATAACTTAGGAGACATGAGGAACACTAAGGACATGATAATACATTAAGTGACTAGTGACCATCAATATACATAGGATACCTATTCGCTATAGACATAAAGCTGTGTAGGCAAATAAGTGTGTTACTAAGATCAACTCATGTTGGTTTATTTGAAAAATAAAAAAATGGGCCTACCTTTCCATAATGTGTTCCCCATTATTCAAGACCCCTTACAGATCCATTTGTCTACTATAAATATTGGGTACTTTCATAAAAAAGTAGGTAGCACTAAAATATTTTTTATTCTCCTTTTCTAATCTACTAGTCCACCACACCCTAATGGACCTCAACTCTATTATGAGGCAAACTTTGGAGTTTGATATTTGATTATAAAAACCATATGTATTTAGAATTACATATTTTAGTGTGATTTGACTTTTGAGAATTTTAAATGTCACCTTTTAGATCATTACTTTATATAAAATGATTTGGCAGTTGCTTAGTTTATGGATTTTAATATTCCTCCTCCATATAGACTTGGAATGAACAATCATGAGAGATAGAGTGATACATATGAGTGAGATTTAGGCTTTGGATAAATGAATATATGTATCTAAAGATAAGACTGACTATAACACTTAGGATTAATGATGAACCAACATGTTATGTTAGGTCTCAACCATGTGTATGCTTAGTTTGAGAAATGGAAGAAAGGAGAAGAAAGGGAGATCTAAATTAGACTAGTAAAAGGAGATTATAATGAGATGAACTATTTTCTAAATAATCACATGTCTAAGAAGGAATGATTAAAGGGAGAAATGTTTGTGTAACCAAGTCAAAATAACAATTATTCATTTTTATAGAGATAAAAAAGAAAACAATCATGAACAATAAAAAGGGAGTCATAAGAAATGAACTCAAGAAGAAAAAGAATGAAATGATGAAAAATAAATCCATAAGAGAACATAATGACATCATATGCAATATAAAGTGTGAAACTAAAGTCACCATGTAAGATAGATAAAAATTTGACATAATGTTAAATGATATAAGAATAGATAAATGTAAAGTTAGATCACACATCCAATCCAAATGAAAATGTAAGAACACCATGCATGTGTTCATAAGTATTGACATATTTTTTCACGCACATTATCCATAAAATTTGATAAGTCTTTATGAATTTGAATGTGAGCTGAAGATAATGTCTCATAAATTTTTAAGGAAAGTTGAGAAAATACTTCACATCAAATCTCCTCAATGGAAAATGTATGAATGCTTGAAGGATCATGTTGATGAGGGATATAATGTAGGGGATGCTTAGGAGAATTCATGAGAGTGGTTTATATAGGATATGAATGGGTCATCGATGGGGAAGGTGCCACCAGTGAAGGAGTCACCTATGGATAAAGATCCATAGAAGGTGGAGCCACTAGGGATGAAGGGGGATCTTTCTTTCAAGAGAAACCTATTGGAGGAATGTTATAAGGTGTAGGAATGGTTAGGAGGTGATATTTAATATGATAATGAAGGATTTAAAAATGATTAGTGTGATGTGTGCCATATTGTTTCTATAGATAATATACCTCTCTACACTTAAGAAGCTACTCAGGCAATACTTTTAGGGGAGCTATAGCCTTATCTAAGGTCTGAGGAGTAGTGGGATGCAAGGTGTCAATATATTGTTAGAGTTTGAGACACTGCATGGATGAATGGTTATCTATTCCATAGAAGTAATAGATAAAATGTTGAGTAGACTTGGTAGGTGTACTCATAAGAAGAGGGGAAATAGAAGATAAGGAAGCTTGGTATAGGGAATAATATCTAGGATAATGGATGACAACTTTATGAATGTCACAATAAGGTTAATCAATCTACTTGGTGGGTGAAGGAGACAACTATGGTAAAGGGAGAAAATCATTATCAAGAGAAGGTGGGGTTGGTGTAGAGACTATATAAGGCTCTACTAAAGGAGAAATAAGATCAGAAATAGGAAGAGACTCAACTATAGAGAGAGTGGGAATGGGATCTGAACTGGGATCTACATAGGGAGGGATATGATGCATGGAAGGCTAAAAGATAGTTGTAAATTTCTTGGGGATAAGTCGACTAGAGGGGTCTTGGTATCTAGAAAAGTGATAGGTACTAGTCATATCATGATATATAAGCATACTCTTACAAGGTTCTTCATAAAATATAGGTGTGCACACCATATCTACCCCATGATCAAGAGCAAAAATTATAAAATTAGGAATGATATAGGATGGAATATGAGAATTTATAATAAAATACTAAATAAAAAAAGAATGATAATAGATAATCTTAACATCTTGGGCATAGACAAGACCTCCTAATAATGGATCATCTAAGGTATAACCATTATCATAATCAGGTTTATGAATATCAATGGCATAGGTAGGGATGATCTTGTCATCTGATGTGGTGTGATGAATGGAATGTTGAGTCTTAGTTAAGATAATGGGGATGTCATCACAATGTAGTTGGTGAGAATAAGGTTAAAAGGAATCGAGAAGCTAAGAGGTGAGATAAGGTGAGAGATTCAAAGTTTTAATCTTGATATTGATCTCATCAAGCTTATCATCATCATAATCTAAGAGGTTATAGGGTATATTCCTAATGAGTTCAAGGTGACCATTATAACCTCAAGTAGAAATGATAGGAAAGTTAAATCATTGATATTCACAAAATGGAATATTTAGCAAGGATTCAAGGATAGGAATCTTGAATACACCATGGTCTTAGAATTTTTTGAAATTTCAAGGATTAGTGTCACCTTGAATCTTATAAATGGCTCCATTTTGAGGAATTTTGACACATTAAATAGTCGAAGAGGAAACTACTCTCATGTGATGAGTCCATGTACTTCCAAGAAAAATTTTATAGGATAGAGGAAATTTGAATATCATCACCTTCACATGAATGGTGAAAACTAAGATAGTATTGGGGAGCTACACCAAATCTAAAGGAGGCATTTTCCTTTAGTCATATCTTTAACATGTGTTGTGTGTAGACTTAAGATTAAACTTATAATATATAAGGGCTTTTATAAAATCAAGAGAGGAAACACAAGTGCGAGAACCCTCATCAATCAAAGCACACTTAACTTGGATATCACCAATTTGGCCACTGATAAATAGAGGAGGACCATCTATACAAAGTAGAATCTCATTGGGGATCATACAAGTAATGAGAAATTTAAGGGAAGGAAAAATGTCTATTATCTCATCAACATGTATGGGTATTTTTTTTCACTATTGTAAAATGTTATCTTTTGATCTAGATAAGGTGGATTCATGTCCTACTAGGGGAGGATGAGTGATATTAATTTCAAACAAAAGCTACATAAGATGGTTAAGATAACACATAGAGGTCTAAATTAGTTCAAGAAATGGGATTTGATATGGGAGATTAGTAAGTTCTATGATAAGAACCCACTCATCATAACCCATTAGAGGACTATTGGAAAGAGGTGCATAGTTTTGAAGGAGGTCCTTATAAGGAGGAGCTAAAGTAAATTTGAATTTATGATGATAAGAAGTAGATGATTTAATTAGAGGATAGGTTTGTTTACTATCTTTAGAGGATGGGGTAGTTGATGTAGGTTTAGTTTGAGAAGAAGTGTTGATAGAAGTTTGACTATCATTAGTGATATGTAAAGCGGCTAGATGGATGGTTAAATGGTATGGGAAGTGTTACCCAAGGGAGATGTTGGAATTGGTTCATCAAAAGAAATAAGATCTTCTTGCCCCAACTCAGTTAAGTGAGTTGGAGAAGAATCTTGATAACACAAAATATATAAGACAAATGAGGTTTGTGGATGGGCTAAATATAAATGAAATTAATCACCCTTCACATATTATTCATATTGACCAAATTCTCTTTAGTATTTGGGTCAATAAGATTTTCAACATTATTGGTAGAAGGGGTAGGCTTGTCTTGGTTATCTTGGTGATATTTTTATAGATAGCTAAATGATCATTAGCTTGGTTTAAATATTTATATTTAGTGTATGTTTCATGAGATTTGAAAGCAATGTGATATGCTTGTTAACATTTATAAATGATAGAATCATGGTCAAAATTGGGGCCAAGAAGGAAATCCATAGCCAAATTATGAATCTACCTATAGGTCTCATGAGAATGACTCCAACTAGCATGAAACCATAAAAATTTATTGGGATCATACCAAGATTTCATGGGATGAGTTGGATCAAGTTCTCATGGGAGAGGCCTTGGTAGAAATTTTTGTAATTTTACTAGGGATAAATTTTTATGAACATTGATGTTATTGGTTGAAGATAAATGAAGGTTGGTGATATGGTTAGGAGGGGAAACTTGTTCCGAAGATTGGTTAGGAAAAATAGCTTGAATGGTATGAATGGTATCATAAGAGTCAGTGATACCATTATTGGTAGTGTGACTATTCTTATTATTAACTAACATGAGAGTAACCATAGAAGGTTGGGATGGCTCAAAGTGATGCATAAGGAAATCTTGATGCTTGGCTTGGTCAATGGCCTCTTATAAAGTATGTGGAGAGAGAGTCCAGACTTGATATTACAATGTGGTAAAAAGAACATTCATAAATAGATGGAAAAGGTTATCATCTACCATATTGCATTCACATTTTTTAGACAAGGTCTTCCATCATTTAATGAAATCTTGTGCTTTTTTGGTCTCAAGTTGCTTTCAATTGATAAAATGGGCCAAGGTATTCTCAAAGAGATCGCTAGTTTGGAACTCTTTGACTAGAGCATTGACTAAATATTCTAAACAGGTGATGGGATGAGATTTGAGTTTGTTTTACCAACATAATTCATCACCTTTGAGATTTTTTTCTAATGTCTTGGTAGTAGTAAATGTGTTTAATTTGACCCAATCTTTATATAGATTTCTAAATGTTTTAAAATGAAGAGTAGGATCAATTGGCCCATTGTAAGAAATGGTAGGGGTGATGCCTCATATATCGATATTATCAATTTTATATGTAAGAGTTTCATTTTTAAGATGCTTTATTATTTTATTAACAAGAGGAGGTTGAGGGACCAGATTACCATGGGAATCTTGAAGAGGAGGTAGGGGAACATTTTGATTATGCATGTCCCATGGCATTTTTTGAGGGTGGGTTTGAGTATGGATAAGATTATTTTGCATTTGAATTTTTGATTATCTTGAAAATCATTCATTTGATTAAGATTCTATAATAGGATTTAATGCTTTTGATTTTAATTATTAGCATTCTTTGAGATATTAGAATTAGTAGTAATGGCTTGTGTACCACTATGGGTGTTATTAGGAAATTGAGAAGAATTGTTAGTAAGTGAGGCACTAATAGCATAATTTTCTTGTGTGGAAAAAGATGGACTAGTAGAGGGATGAGAATAAACCACACTAGAGGCCTAATTACCTTGCATATAAAATGATGCACTAGCAGAATAATTGAGAAGAGTGGGTCTTAGAAGAGGCCCACTAGATGTAGAACCTACCATGTTAGTAGAGATACTAGAAATGAAGGTAGAGGAATCTAAGAGGAAGAAGTCATGGTATGAGAAGGGGTTAAAATAGAGGGAAGAGGCTAAGAAGAAAAGAATCTAGTATCCCCAAATCCATGTGAGAACATGGGAGAAGGTGAATGGGGTTCCTCAAATTGACCACTTATCATGAGATGGTAAAAGTAGAAGGATCATTTCTTCAATGTTGAGGAAAATCATTGATGAAGAAAATCATTTATAGTATATAATCTAATTCATGTTGATCTTAAAGTGAGAAGAGAGGATTAAAAATTGAAGAAGAATGAGGAGGAGTCCAATAGTTCTTAGTGTGAGTGGTTATATGAACATTACTTTCATCTAGGAAAGGAGCCACAAACAACTTATGGTATAACCTATTAGGGTTATTAATACTCATCATATCTATTGAATTTAACTTAGTGTTGTCTTCAAATATGAATTTCATGATGAAAGAGAGAGATTGGGTAAAGAAAAATTGATGCAAAATCAAGGAGATAGGAAGGGATATATAAGATTATAGAGTCGACTAGGTCAACTTGGTACTGAAAATAGTGTATAAAAATAGAGCCAAGAAGGATACATGGTTGACCAAGTCAACTTGGTATTATAACTTGAGATAGAGGGAAGCCTAATAAGGATACAAATTTGACTATGTCAACTTAATACTATAACCTAAGAGGTAGAAATGAGTATTGGGTTGACCAAGTTGACTCAAGACTATAGTTAGGGAAAAAGACAATCTGTAAGACACTGTGTAGAATAGAATGATGATGTACTAAAAATAAGGATTTGTTTTGAAATGTAGTTTAAAGTAAGAAATGAAATCAAACAAACAAGAAATTAATTCAAGGAGAATGATCAAATTGGAGCACACATCATAAAGCCTTGTATTAACAATAGCCAATGCAAGTATTTACAATACAACATATAATGAGCAAAGAGCAAGCAGTCAACTGAAAAGTAATGCTAACTAAGTGGTCATGTTAAGCGTGATAGGGATGTTGGTTGAAATTAGATAACTTGAAAGCAATATATGGATGGTTTTGATATGTTTAGGATGAAAAAAGATCTATGTTGGTAATAATATTGGCTTGGTATTGGGGCTTACCTCCTTACTTCAAAATCTTGTAGTGATAAGAGTGTTAGGTACTTTGCCAATATACCATTAACCATGTGTTTATACTTCATCAAAAAAACAAGTTGATTTACCCCTTGGTGATTAAATGCAATTAGGTAGGCCTTGATTAGAGAAATGTTTAAATGCATTTTGAAATTATGTGATTTGGTAGTGTGTGCAAGAAAAAGTAAAATAGTGAAAATAAATGGTGTATTGAAAAACCACCTAATTAGATAATGTGAGATATTATAAGAATGAAAATAATTAAAAATTAAAGTGTGAATTAATTACTAATATATAGTTTTTAATTCCCAAGTTGAGCATGGTACAGAGTTAGTTCAGATAACACTATATGCAAACATTACATAATAGAGGTGACAGGGTTGGTACTACACTATAGAACCAAGAGACTTTATTAACTAAGTTGAACAAGTTAACCAAGTCTTTTAGATAGAAGGTAGACTATATAACTAAGTCAACCAATATGACCTAGTTTGTTATAGGATTTTTGTTTTGAAGACTACAAACTTTGTAAAATAGAACTATAAGGAAGAACTGAGTTGAAAGAGGGAGAAAGAAAGGAACCTTGGTGGGTTGGAAGATACTAAGGATTTTGAAATTTTTGTTGAAGTTCCTTGAATGTTGCTTGCAAGTTTTTCTAACTATGTTGACTAGGTCAGCCTAGTTCTATAATTACCTATTTGCTAAAACTTGTTAAGATGACTAAGTCAACCTAGTCAACTTGGTTTGTTATCTAGAAGCTTATTGGAATACTAAGTCAACCTACATGACTTAGTTTGTTGTTTAGGAGTTGAATAAGAGACTAAATTAACATATTTGACATAGTCTATTGTATATAAGCAAATAAGAGTATTGTGTCACCTATTTGATCTAGTAACCTATATCTGATGAAGACATACATAGAAATAATAGTCATTTTGATGTGACTTTATGTTAAACCTGCACACAAAAGTTAGAAACTATACCAGACTAGTTGACCTAGTATTATAAATATTAAAAAATAATAAAATGATAGAAATGAAAATCATGAGGGAAAACATAACAGGGTTATATTTACTCTAGGTTCACCATAATGTATGTAATTATAAATGCATCAAATCTACAAATCAATCATAGCTCAGAGAATATAGTTCTTACTTACACTCTAATTAGGGATATATTAGCTAATAAATAACATGATAATAATGGATCTAAGAGACCTAGTTAAGGGATATATTATCACAATAATATCACTAGGGAGGGTTTGAAAACCTCCAATCAATAAAAACTATGCAATAACGCTAAGTCCTATGTTTTCATATCCACTATACTAAAACAAGTAAAACAAATAAATCTAATTTAGTGCTCACTAAAGCTTATGTCATAAAGTGGTAATAATAAACAATAAAATTATACATTCATAAGAGACATATACTCACATCAATGTATATAAAATCATGATGCATAGAAGAGAAGTACAAATGCATATCTATCTACTCTTACAAAGGAAGAACAAAGTTAAGAATACTTACCTTTGAAGATGAACCCGTCAAGCCTCAATCTCTCCCTTGGCCAATGTGATTTTTAAGAGGTTTTTGTGGTATGTAAGGATGATAAGGATAAATTATCTCTAGGATACATAACCTATTAATTCATCCAAAAGACTTCTCCAAAAGACAAGATCCATATCTCCAAATAAATTATGAAACCTTAAGCTTTATCCTCAAGTAGAATTATGGATAAGTAGATGTGAAATATATATTAATTATTATTATATTATCTAAATAATGGTGAAATGATTGTGTTTTTATAGGAAAATCTAACCCTAAACCCTTCCAAAAATTTTGGCTGATAGGGTCGACCTAGTCAACCTAGTATCGTTATTGACATAAACTCACTAGGTCCCAAACTAGGTTGGACAAGAGCCAACCTAAAACCTAAATACATTTTTACAATAGGAGTAAAAGGTTGACACAATAACCATAGTCTTTTAAACTATAAAAATAGGTTTTAGGTTAAGAAAAGGGGTACTTACAGTGGTAAAATATTGTATAAGTGTGCAAAAAATAAGGCCAAGCTTAGGGGAATGGTTTTTAGGAGATAAGGGTGTAGCTAACAAGTGGAAAAAGGGATAACAATATTTCAAAACAATAATGGTCTACCCACCCCTTTCCTAGTACACCCTTTAGGGAGTGGATTTAGAGAGATTAAGACTCAATGGGTTCCTAAAAGATATAGAGATTAGTAGTTCATAAAAGTTTAAAAAGATTATGTGTATACACATATTACTAGCTATCCTAATGTGGTCAGTCTTATTATACACTTATGTTTCACTTGTTCTTGTCAAGTGCTTTAAAATTTTAGACAAGACTCTAGTTAATTACACTAATCCAAAATAACTATCATCTACCCCTTATGGAAATTTAAAGAGATCTAAGTTTATACATTTGATACATTTACCCACTTGGGGGTGTCTCCTACACAGTTTTTATATCCAACTTTTATCTTTACATACTATAGATTCTAGTTAAACAGTCATTTTATCTTGATATTGATCATTGTTCCTCATTGCTTAGATTTTTTTCTAACTATCACTAGTTAGACTTAGTATATATAAATCCTAGAATCTACATAGATTTGTATTACACAATTATCCATGCTTTCATTTCTAATTACTAGATTAGACTTAATTGTGTTTGTATGCTTCTTTCATCTTTGAAGGTAGTTGAATATACCATTGCTCTTTGGCTCTATGTCACATCTCTAGTTTTATTCCTTGGAAATGCACCCATATTCTTTATGTGTGCCATTTCATGTTTCTATATGCAGACATTTAAACACATCCTTATATGTCACTTTATGCCAAATTGATTGTTTTTGTTTTATGTGGACATTTTAACATGTCCTTGTATTCTTCATTCATAGATTTAGTGACATGTTCCCATGTCCCTTGTATTGTGGCCCACTAGCCTAAATTTTGCATTATTCATGTACTTTTATGTTTTCTTCCTTGTATGCTTCTCTACCATAACACTAGTATTTTCTTGTTACACACACACACACACACACACACGTGCATTATTTTTTAATTCCATGAGATATCTCATGCATCTACCCTTCCTACTTGGGTGTTGTGATGGACATCATATCCCATCCCACTAGGTAGTTACTAAAATTTTGATGTTATACATTGATTACATCTATCTTTACACCCTTGTGAAATTATATATTACAACATATATCTTACATTTCATACTTATGTTAAGATATGTTTACATTTTGATGTTATATTTATACATTATATAGGTATATCATGCACATTCTCTAGGTAACACGTTTTGTAGAGCTAATTATTTAGAGGTAAGTTCTTACACATGTTACACAACTACCCTCAAAAGAGGGAGAATTCACAAGGGTCTGTCACATAGATTAAGATCTTAATTTTCTATTCATAGATACATTTTAGCACATGGGCTTAGTTTCAAACATCATACTCATGATAAACATAGAATAGAGACTCATAATTTGGTTTGGATTACTTAGAAATCAAACTAGGTAATTATTAGCACCCATATTAGAACACTAGCACCATAGGTTGTTATTATTCACTAGAGGTCACTACTATCTAGTATCCCTAAATTTAATATAGTTAAGATCATTTGGACTAGTAAACCAAGAATAATATAAATTTGCATAAATAGAGTCACAAGTTTGGTAGTTATATTCAAATTTAGCTTAGATGCATTCATTTCATCTCAAATTCATACTAGTTACTCAAATTTGGGGGCATCATGTGTGGCATTAGAACTCATACATTTAGATCATTTACACAAGTTTAGCTATTACATTCTTGATTAAAATTTAGTATACTCAAATACTAGATTGGGTTCATGTGTGTGGCACATAGTTTCTATATACATAACTTCAACCAAGTTAATTATATGGAATGGCAAACTCCATGTGATTATCTACATTGTATACACTTGCTATCACATTCTAGTTTTCACTATATTCATGCCATACTCCATTTATAGTGGTTGGTATTTTTGAGTGGTTCAAAGATTCCTAATATACCCAAGTGGTCATATAGCCAAATACATAGTTAGATTTACTTAGATGCATTCGACACTTTGCACAGTATAGTTGCAAATGTATCTACTTCATTTAGGTGGGAAATGATGGAGTCATGGCCTACTTGAGTTATTAATCTACCTACATGAGAGGATTATACATACTTCTAGTCTTATCTAAGCTATTCATAGATATTAAGATCCACCAATTAGGGGTGGCCAATGATGGAGTCAAAACTAGATTGAGTTATTAAGCCACTGATATAAGGATTGAGCAAACCATTTGATCAGTTCAATATATTCAATCATATGATCACTTTATACTCTCTCACACACAAGTTATCACTAGGTTCATGAATTAGTATGTTTACCCAATGAGGTGTATTCATTCATTTCATCTCTCTTTACTCAATTACTTTATTTCAGCACAGTCTTTTACTTTTGATCATTTCTTAAGTAAGGAATAATTAGTTTGCATCTTTAATTGTAAGACATTGCTTTGGATTGTGTTTCAAATATGCATACCTATATTCACATATTCAAACCTAGATACACAAGCTTCATTTCCAAGATAATTCTATGCACAAATTTTCCCTTTATAGTATTCATTTTACTTTTCTACATTACTAGCATAAAAGGGATAAATGTAATCACCTAAAAGTTGTAATTGGATGCTAAGAGTGTCATTTGATTTAACCTATCCCTATGATAACCATAGTCTTATCCTTGATCATTAGATTTACTTGTCTATTCATTTAGTAGACCATAGTCACTTACAACCTATCAAAACATAGTCCCAAGACTATCATCTCATATTCCAATCCAAATTTCCTAATATTCTACAAATAAGACATTAGCACCACATTTAGGACATTATAGCCACATGGTGTTAGTGTCCCCAATTGGGCACTACTATTATTAGCCACATCTATTCCTAATAGATACTTTTCCAAACATTTTCCACTCCTAAGTTTGGGCCAAACATACTTTATTATTTACACAAGCAACAAAACCCTATATAAACAAGTCTAATTCAGTTTGATTCAAACCGAAGACAAAGTTGAGCAAAATTAAGGTATTTTATCCCTATTCTACCTTAATTATACATACTAAGATCTATAATAGCCCTAAGCCTAGTTTTTAAACATTTTAAAGCTCAATCACATTCAAGGTATCCAATCCCACTCTCATTCTAGCATTCACTTGCACTTTCATCAAGCATTAGGTGGGATAACTACATCAGGCTTTATCCCTCTTCAAAGTATTAGTATGTAGGCAACTCTCCTTATAGTGGGGTGTTGAGGATGTCAAATTCTCCTACTAACACACACAAACTTATTATTCATGCAATACTTGCAAGGAAGATTAGGGTTTACACATTGTAATAGGTTTTATAAGTACAACATAGAGCTCTAAGTTTAATTCACATAGGAACATGACACACAGATATAAGCATATGTAATACTAAAAAAATAGTCCCATAAAGGGGGTATGGGCATCCCATTGAGGACACTACACATAGATGGTGCTACTATCCATACTAGGTGCTACTATCTAGTGAGTAAACAAATACCAAAATCCTATTGATGACATAGATAACTACCTAGATCTCAACTTTCATAACGCAAATCATAACAAATCTATGATAGTTAGTTTTTAGATAAATCTCTATTTATTCCTATTTGTTATTATTATTAAAAATTTAAATAAGGTCAAAGGTCATAACAAATTAGTACTTAATTATTGCATATTTATTTAAATGATTTAGGCATCTCATCCCTTTAATCTAAACATAAGATTTTCATTGTAAAACTCTAAAATTTTAAATCAATGGCCATGTACTTCTTTCTCCTAGGCAACTATATGGTCCCTATTCTCATTCATGGCTACAATAATCTAATCAAGCTTTATAGCTTGTTCAAAGGAAAACTAGTTTAAGTCAAATGGAGGTTAACATTATTAATATTTAATGTACCCTTTCTAGGTAATCTTCAACACAACATTATTCTTTCTCTATTAATAGGAATAAGAATATATTAGAGGACTCATTAAGCCCAAGTGTTTGAACCTATATCTAATACCATAATGTAACAACCCCTCAGGGTTAAATAGAGTTAGGTAAAAAAAATTAAACTCAAATTCATAAATTAATACAAATATCATGAGCCTTAACTAAATGCATCATTTTAAATAATTGATATTTCAACCATAAGGTTTAGGTGTTGATTCATTTATCTAGTGATCATATTTAATCATGTTGATTTGTTTTCATAAAAACAACATATAAATAGCAATAAATATCCATTCTAATAATTTATACACTATTGATTAAATATTTCCTTAAGTATAATAAGTTATAGCTAATAATTGTTGTTTTACAATTTACAATAGAAAGTAAAACTATACAATAATACATATTTAATATTTAGATTACATTAATATAATGTTCCATAGAGTATACAAGTCTCTATAAACTCATAAATACATGAAAATAATTTGAGTGAAGCCTCTATTAGTAGATATATATAAGGTAAGGGAGAGTATTATCTGATTACTTTTCCACACCAAGCATAGAGCATTGATCCCCCTCATAATCTCCCAACAAGGGAATGAACCTCCTTTCATGGATGGGAAGATAGTAATAGTGTATAAATTGATAAAGTCAACTAGAAACTCATCTATTGTAAGATAACTTTCACATGTAACATATCATAAATAAATACATTCTAACATGATATCATGCAATACATGCAAACTAAATCAAACTAGTGAAATGACAATGTTCAAACCATAAACATTCCTTTCACCAAATTTTTAATATAGTTATCAGATATGTATGATCAATCAATTTCACACACACTATTCAATCAGATTACATTTATTATGACTATTAGTGACACTAATTAAATTAGTGAAGTTTATCTTAATCATTTATTTATTATTAGTAATATAATAATTATATCTCAACATAGTTAATACTTAAAATCAATAGATTCAATGTATATATTCCTATACAAAATTCCATGAAATTCATAAATACTATGAAATCCTTTACCTAAAATCCATCATAATCATCTTTATAATTATGATAGGAATCATAAACTTTATAAAAATAGATTTTAATAGAAGCATGCAACAAAATACTTCAAACAAAAACATATAAGCATGCTACATAAGTTTGTTATATGCAATCCTATTACTAAAATGTCCTCTAACAATCTACCTTCATTTTATAAACAATGACATATAATTACTTGATTGTAGTCAATAATTTAACCATCAATAAGCCTTCCACCTATCACACAAAGTTTCACACGTCAAATGACATTTTGCTGAAAGATATTTAAACTCATTTAATTTCATTTCAATTTTTTTCTTAATTCAAATCATGTAAGAAAATACAATCATTCACATAGACTTTGGTATGAACAATAAATTGACCTTTATATACATGCATACATACATACATGTGTATGTATATATTTAACATATATCCATTTATAATATTTTTGTTCACACTGTGGATAAATAAATTCATCTGTATCAATATTTAACCTTAATATAAAATACAATCACAACATAACTGTGAACTAGTTAAAAGTTATAGGTATGGCTATAAATAGTGGGTCATTTGGCCTAACTAATTACTAATTAATCACACAAATGAACATATTTATGAAAAGCTTGTTCAAAAAAATACTCATATACTTAGTCCAACCCTTCATATTCCTACAATCCATAGCTAGGAAATAAACTAATATCATGCATATATTCCTTTCAATATTCTATACATATAAAAATTGATAACATTATTACTTGAACCGTATACTACAAGTTTAATTTAGATACTCTATACTCAATAATCAAATAATCCCATATGAAATTGCTTAATATAAATAATCATTAATCACATTAATAAAAAATAGACTTAGTTCAAACATAATAATTAGATGTATATATCTAAAAGTCTATGTATAGTTTTTAATATATTACCAAAAGACTATATTTTGACTGATTTAAGTCTATGAATCAACTAAGACAAAAATTGATACAATAATATTGAAAAATTATCAATACATAGTTGTTTGTTACCCAATGTCAAATTTTCCATATATGGGTTTCAAGTATTAAAGGGTACTTTGAATTTATCCATGTGGATGGGTGAAACCTATCCATAGAGTCACATTCAAATGACCCTTATATACTAATTTTCATTCAAAAAATTTAAACTAAAATTAAATCCCAATGTTAAGTCCTCTCAATTTTCAAACAAATGAATATATAGGGATCGACATAGATTTCATTTTTATACTAAGACTAGAATGGTGGACCCTAGTATAGGGTTTAAGTCTAAATTTATTTAAATAGAGTAATAAAACCATACATAGTCAAAACATATTTTTAAAATATTTAAAAATCCATTAAATGCCCGTATAGGTCAAAATCCTCACAAAGTTTTGTAGACAAACTAACTGTACATATTTTCATGCTTCAAAATTTAAACATAAAATAAAGTATGAAAATAGAGGGTTTTATACAAATGGGTATGGTTGACCTTGATTTACAGTTTAAACCCCAATAATAATCTAATACACATATCTAACTCCAACAAAATGGATTTTGATATATGCTGAGTCCTCTAGATGGGTCATACCCATCCATATGGTCAACTATTTTTTAAAATTTTCCAATCAAAATTCCATAAAACCTAAATAATTTTGTGCTATAGTAAATTCATGAAAAACACTATATTGAAAACCAAAATAATAAATTATCATAGAACCTACCACAGTCTCTAGCTGAGCTAAAAATTCCTTCTTGCTTCCAAATTTTCTTCTTCCTGAGCTCTCTTCCACAGTATATTCTCCAACATCCCTAGATCCATTTTATCTCCATCTATTCCTAACTATTTCACCAAAATTTCCACCATGATCTCCCACAAAATTTCCTCAATCATAGTTAAACATTATAGAATTTCATGATTACCAATTCATGTCAAACAAATAGTCTAAGTGCTTCCATAATGACTCAAAGAGTCCCCAAGCATCTTACCAAAGAACTGTAATTCCCCTAATAATCTCTAATAGATTAATCATGTTAAACATTATATACCAATGATAATATTGATGTAACAAGCCACAAATACCATGCAAAAATTAATAATTTTAAGTCTATTGGCTTGGCATAATAATCATGCCTCAAAAAATGATTTTTGTTATCGACCATGCATGTTCATATGCCTAAACTAAAGTATTTATCCATATAAAAAACATTAAAATTTATCAAAACCAAAAATTATAAATTATTAATATTTTTGAAACCATTTTCCTAAACTTACCATTATACAATGCCAAGGATTGATATTCAATCCTTTATATTATGTATTCAAAACACTTATAAATTTTAAATAATGCATAAGGTTGAAAACCTTATTAATAACATAATTAAATTCTTGTTTGATTATTAGAATGGATTCCAACTAAAGATGATATGTCTTGAATTTTTTTCAAATACCATACAATAATCAATATATTTTATAATCAACATGTTTATCAATCTATCATAGTGTTATTACACAATATGAAATAATCATTACCAAACATGATGAATCCATGTCAAGATAGTAAAATCAAGCTTTCAATAAATAATATAAATCCAAAACTTCCATAGAAACATGTTATGATAACTAATAATTCATGAAGTAAACTAAATAAATATTTCATTTTACCTTACCAAACATTTTCCACACACTTTCAACCCATAAGGTGTATAAATGTAGACATATAATAATCTTATAAATGCAAAACATGCTACCAAGTTAGACAATGAACATAATAATAAATCACATCCACATGATAAAAATACAATAGTAACCCAAAAACATGATGCAAGGAATGTCAATCAACTAGTAATTATCAGAAAATTCTACCCTATTGGTGTTTGTTGGTTTTCACATTTCCATTCTCTCTCTCCTCACAAGTATTAATCTACACCATCCTCTTCCAAGATACCCTCCCTTAGTTATAATCATGAGGTTGGAATCCATCCTACATAAACCTTAGTATAAATTAATAGTGGTTAGTTCATAGCATGTAAAATAACATAATAACCATTGTAACAAAATATAATACTTAATCATGATTAAAATGTACCATACAAAATATAAATAGCTAACTAATTAGTTAAAAATCATGAGTATAACCAATAAACATTATCCATAATAGACCTATAACTAATTTCATATACTTAACACATCCAATAAACCCATCATTAACCACATAATTAGTAATATTAAGTTTAGAGTAAAATTGGGATGTAACATTAATCCACTAGCAAATATGTTTTTATCACACTTGTCAATCAACATCATTGAGAAGGTTTCATACACTCGAGTTTCACAACTCAATAAAAAATCCAATGAGCTAATAACTGAATATTTCTTGTGGTATAAAACTATATTATTATAGATGACTATCCCCATGATAGATAGAGAACTCTAAGACATATTCAAGAAGAGTTTATTACTGACATTGCATGAAGTTATACTATTCAAAATGTTTCCATCATTTATAGATTTAGGCCATATAGTGAAAAAATGAAAAGTCAATCTTATCTTCATGGGTAAGTTAAAGTAAACAACTAGATCAATTTCAACTAATAATAGCTACAATAATCCCATATATAGGGGGAGGCCCATTGAAAATAGGAATGAGTAAAAGAAAATAGAAATTGTAGCCTCAAAGATAGATCATCACATGGTTTTATCATCTCCTCGAAGGATATATTTCATAAATATGATTGAATAAACATCACATGTTTTATAAAAAATCTTGTAATGTATTTGTTAGCACTCCAAGATGTACCCTTTAAATGAGATAGTTCAATTATGTTCAAGCTTAGACTAACATGGGATTGGCCTAAAGTTTGTGGATGACCTATATTAAGACCAAATTTCTAGTTTATGGGGATAGATTCCTTGATATATAAAATTAATATATCTTTGTAATACCTACTAATGTTTGGATGAAAAGATATAGAGTGAAAACATGAAAAGAAAACCTAGTCTAAGCGTGGTGATGCACCAATATTCACTTATCCTCTCTTAACTGATATTCAAACACACTTTATGAATCTAATGGAAGATATGTGACTAAAAAATATTATTGATACACTCCTAAATATGATTATTTAATTTTGATTTTATGTGTAAGGTATTCAACTTGAAGGCAATGGAATGAGGGTCTGCTTGAGACACTACCAATCAACTCATTCTTTAATACAACCACGACCTCTAAACACTTCACATGACTTGCATAAGATGATAATATAACACTAGGTGAAAGATAAGACATAAAAAATAAGATGAAACTCATAATTCTATGCAATTGAATAACCATAGCACACACTAATGATGTTAAAGTGTCTGTTATCAATATTTCCCTATTAATTCTCAAGGCTCAAGATATAATTTGGCCAAGTTTTGCTACACCCAATCAAGGGATAAGAATAAAGGAAATAAGGCCTAAATATATATAAATGTGTAAAATAGAGAAAAAATAATATTGGAATATAAGTGGTATGAAAATTCCATAATGGTCATTAAATAGTTACAACAGTCCTCCACACTCCTCTATGTGTTTCTTGAGTTGACAAGTGCCTTGAATGAGCTCTTTGGAGCATTGGGGTCTAATTTTATAAA
The DNA here is from genome assembly GCA_037957365.1 of Torreya grandis. Taxonomy (NCBI): domain Eukaryota; kingdom Viridiplantae; phylum Streptophyta; class Pinopsida; order Cupressales; family Taxaceae; genus Torreya; species Torreya grandis. The sequence continues at coordinate 1,301,427 of JARHVA010002343.1, read as the reverse complement.
ATTTTGAATCATGAAGATTCCATTAAAACCATAAATATTCAATTACATCTCCTATAATTAGTTATAACTCATTGAAATATTTCTAATCAGGCCTTTTTATATGAGGTATTAAGTGGCTACCCATACCTGCATATTGGCCATATTTAAGAAATTGCCAAAAATCCTTCATAATGCCCATATAAATGGAATTTTTTATCCTTAATGGTAAGCTAATGATTTATTATGATGGAAAATTAAATCCATATAATTTTTATACACCCATAAGCATCTTTATTCTATTGGCTAAGTAGGCCTTATGGACTAGTAGTCTAGTCTCTTGTTATTTCACTATTTAGATGACTATTAGAGTTGAATCATACATTAAAAATATTTGAGTAGGATTTATTTACACATAAAATAATATTATACATCCAAACTTGGTCCCTTCAAACATCCCACATCTATAATCTTACCCTTCTTGTATGACTAGACCACCTTCATTAGCTTTCGAAGATTGGTTGATTTTTGCAGGTTTATAGAAGCAATTACATGTAGATATGTGAAAATTTCATGATTTGAGGAGGTAAAAAAATCCTCAAACCATCCTATCTAATTATTTATAACTTGTGACCAATTTATTCACTTTATATCATATTCAAAATGTTAAAAACTTATAGTTTTTAGAGGTGTTCATGTATTGTCTGTATAAACTAGTACCTTAATAAGAGCCTTCTCTAAGTGGAAAACATGACCCAAGTAATTTACAAGTGATTCAAATCATGTTGAATGAATTTTATATTAAATATTTCTATTTAGGTCCTTATTAGGGTTTTAGGTAGGTTTAAGAGTGTTCAGTGTTCTTAATAATGGTTCATAGAGGTTAGGGCCTTAACCTCTAAACCAATTCCACTAATCCCTTGTAAAAAAATCCACCCACCTATCCTAAAGTGATCAAATCCCCATGCATAATTTATACATATTTTTGAGCTTGTGATGTTTCCTCTCGAGTGAGAAGTGTGCATTCTAGGTAGTCTTGAGGTATTTTTAGCCCAAACTAACCAGCTGTGCATCTCCCCTACAAGCCATAATTACATCACACATTTATAATGACATGATGATAATATTCATTAAGGTCTAAGGTGTATTTTGATCTTCCTTTTATCCTATATTATAACCTCTTAATATCACTATCTTAATGAAGATTTTAGACCAGTAGATATAAGCGTAGGGTTCCTATGTTTTGGTCTTAGGTTATGGTTGTGATGCACCCAACCACCTCCTCTAACATTAAAATCACAATTTATGGCTCTTAGAATGTTTGTGTTGGATTGATCAATCCATTTACATTCCTTTTACATTTATATAGTCCTTCATTCAAGTGCATGGGCATGTCTGCAAGAGTAACCAGTCATGAAGGCCCCTGAGGGTGGCTATTGTAAGGTTATTTGGTAACTTTGGGACCCTCTCTCATAAAACCATGGTATATGCAAATAATTCTTGATTTTTTTTTCATAGGATAAAAATGACTTTCTCATGCCTGATCCATATATCATATCCCTTATACGTGGAAACCAAAAGTTCATCTGAGTGATTATGGGAATTTGGAAGACCATTAAGACCCTTTCATGGAATAATCACTCCATTTTGATGCATTTTTGGGTATATTTTATTCATCGGATTTGACCCAAGATTTAAGAAGGGTTTTGGAGGTCCACCATCTTAACTATGGTTCACATAGTACATAACTCCAAACCAAAACTTATTGTTATGAATATCTATTCTAGTGACCCCTTCATCTCTCCTAAATATATTAGAGTACCATGCAAAGTGTATATGGAGATATTTGTGTTGAAAGGTGTGCCTCAAGTTCCATGTTAGGTAATTTTTGTATGTTATCTTCTTAACATTTTTTCATAAATTTGGGCCCCTTAACCCCTCTCATTCCTTTATGTATTTTGATTCTATAGGTTTAATCAAGTTTTTGTAAGATCCTTGGGCCTAGGTCTCTTTGTGGTAAAAAATATGAGTGTTTGAAAGTGCAACTCGACTTGCCTACTCATAAAAATTGAGCTTAGGAGAGGGATAGAACCAAAAAGGACTATTTAATTTCATTCCTATACCTCAAATTCCTTCTCCAAGGTCTTAAACATCTTCCCACACATACCAAATTTTATTAAATTTTCCTAAAGGTTTGGAATTGTTATTGAGGTGGAGGTAGGGTCCTACACCTAAAAGAAGGGTTTAGGCCTCATAGACTCAGACTAGGTTTTGGGGATCTTCACTAATATTTGGATGCATATGTGCTTTCCATGTTGACATAACACCTTATTTAATCCATTTTCCACCTTTTTCATATGATTATATCTACTCAAACCACTAACCAACCCTACTCTCTCTTGTATCTTGCCTTAAGCATCAATGCTTAGTGAATATCCTTGAAGAAAGTGACATGGAAACTTGATCATTAATTTTTATATCCTTATAGGGGTGTGATTAGGTTCTAATCATCATGTTTCAAATCATTATCATATCCATAAGGCCCAACTTCTCCAACTCTACCAACCAGGTCTATTTACATAGTAACATAGGTCTATGTGTCATGAGTATGCAACTTAGACCAAACAATCACCTTAGAATGATTTATCATCATGTGAATCCTTGAGTGTTTATTACACCTTCTTCTCTATAATACTTAAGTTTCACATATTTTTAGAATTTTTACTCTCTTTATTTTGGCACTTTATCATTCTAGACAACCTAAGCTAACTATATGTGCTCAAATCAGTCCAAAATGTACTCTTACAATTTTTTTGGCCTTTGGTGAGATGACCTCCATGTTTAACCTTTTATCTTAGTTTGTATATTTTTCATTTATGTGCATATATTTTCTTATATTTAAGTTAGGATACATCCTTAAGACTACCAACATTACTGTAGGTATTGATCCATGTAATTTTATTGACACAAGGGTCTATGGAACATGGTCTTTGAGCTAAGAGAGTTCCCTCTTAGCTACACTTGAGGTCTGAATGGATCTCTTGTGTTATAATACATATCTACAAGATAGGCATATACATATTCATACCCCTTTCTGATTCTCAAGACTCATCTACACATGATGACTTTAAAGGAATTTTATACTATAGGTCTGGGTGATTTATTATAAGTGGTGATTTACCTTCCTAATAGGGTATATGGCTGCATAGTTTCATTTCTTATAGCACTGATCATTAATGATAACCTTATAGGGTGTTTAGGCCTTGATTCCACATCTTATTTTTGGGTAAGGGGTGGTGATTCGAGGGTGGTGACTGTGGGGTCATATAGATTTTGAAATTGGTGTTATAGCAAAAATTTGCACTCTAGAAAAGTCAGTTAGAACATCTCAAATTTGAGATAACATGGAACTATCTCTAAGTATAGGAAAATTATATATATATATACACATATATATATATATACATATATATATATACATATATATATATGTATGTATATATATATGTATATATATATATATGTATATATATATATGTATATATATGTATATATGTATATATATGTATATATATATATAATAGGCTAGCTCCCTTGATCTAACTATTTAGGCTCTCAAATACACTAGTCTAACCACTTATTGGGGTCGAAAAGGGAAGAAGGAAACATGAAATTAATTTATACTAATTAAGGTGATACACTAAGGATATACCCAAAAATATACTCGAAGCATACATTATGAAGGGAAATTACCAAAACTAATCTCAACTCAAGGGTTCTTCCAGAAAAATTATTTCTAAAAAGAGGTAGATGTATATACAATTCCAAAGGTGATGGAATATAAGGTCTAATATTAGACACTACAAATCTTCTTCACACTTCAAATACACCTAACAAACATTTACACTTTATGAGACATGTTATAATAAATATCACTTACTTAATGCATATAATAGAAGAATGGAACCAAGGAGAAACAATCATCACTTGTCATTAAAATAGACTAATTGACATACTTAGGAAAAAAATCCAGAGGGTAAACTAGCTTAAGAACTTTATTTCAGGCAAAATAATATGTCAAATTACCAAGGCTTCTCCATACTAATTGTATATTTTTTAAAAATCCAAAATGGGTTTAATATATAGAGCAATAAGAGAAGAGAGAGAAAGAGTGATGTTTAAGAGTCACAATACCAAGTGTAAAGTCTTGAAAAATAGTTACAATGAAAGAGAAAGAGTTATAAAATAGGTCATAAATTTCTCTTGGACAAGTGTCTTTTTGAAACATGACATCTTCCTCAAGTTGGTGTAGGGACACTGCAATATCCTTCTTAAACTATTTTCTTGATGAGGAGTCTACTTATCTATATTGAACTAACTTGAAATTCATTAACACATGTACACTAACTTTATAAGGTAAAAACATGATTTTTAATTTCATTATACACCCCTCAATTTATTACATTCTCTTTTCCACCTATCATTCATTTTCTTGCAGTCACTCACTAGCCCTCTAGGCCTAAACTCTCATAATTGTCACTTATGTGACTTGAACACACTCAAGGAGATTCATTCCAAAGAAGTCAGACACATTTTCATAACTTATTTGTTCTATGTTCTATCATATAGACTTAAATAAAAATCAATATCATACCTCTCATCTATAACTTGGGAGTCACTTTCTTTATCACTATTTTATTCAAGATTGGCTGCAACAACCAACTTAACTAAGGATTTTCCATGCCTGATTGAGGTGAGAATGAGGTATGATGAGTCATAACTATTGGAATAAAAATTATTGAGATGGGATTTAATAAGTGTATAAAATTTTACTTTCAATTCCATTAACAATTCAATCATACATCAACTTGATCTAGTAATAATATCATCAAATCACATACATACAAAGTATGAAATAAGATCACACATAACATGAATAGAATATCTATGTGGGAAACCCTCATAGGGGATAAAAACATGTAAACATATCTTGGAATACTTTCACTATAACCATGAATCAATATTTTTTTGAGCAACAACATAGCAAGGAGCACCAACATAGCAAGGAACACCAACCCCTCAAACTCACTAAGCACCTAATTGGCTTTAGCAAGCATCAACTTGCTAAGAGGCACAAACCCCATTTTAGATAAATAACCCACTCAATAAAAAAATATGAATACTCCACCATGATCTTCTTGACTTCACACAACTGATGATGGTCTTCTACTACTTAAACACACTGAAATATACCTCTCATGTAGGCATATAACAACTCTTCCTCTTCTTCACTCAAACATCCCTCAAACATATGCACATGGCCTTGAAGCCATTCTTTCTTCACACTTTGATCTTCTTATATGAATATATAGTTATAAAACATCATAATAAACAATAATACCTGACCTTGGATTTTTGCATCTACCTCATATATCCTCTACCTTGTTCTTGTAATTGATTTTCAAACAAAACCTTTCTAATAGGTCATCTATACAAACTAGGCCTAATATGCCTAAAAATAATGCAAATAATCACTCATTGCCTTTATCATCATTGTATTAAATTCATTCCATGTTAAAAATGTTATTATTATTCTCTTTATTCCCTCACACACCTTTACAAGTCTCTCTCTCCTTCGCTTTAATCTACAATTCTCTAACCAACTCAAAAAGGCCTAATAGGCCTTTTTCATATACTTGCCACTAGCTCATACATAGTTGGCCAAAACATATTAATCACACTTTGATAATTTAAAATTATCAATTATAACATGTTACATGTAAGTAACAATCACACACTAGGTCATCCATACTTCAAATGGCCCTAACCAACACACTAGGCCTATTGCATTAGCCCTCTCTTAACCATACATTACACTTAAGTTGTTTACAACAAAAATAGACCACAATAAATAAATAATACATTTTAAACACTTGAAAAATAATTATATCATCTCTTATACATTCTCAATAAGTTATAAAACATTCCGTGTCACTCACCTCATGAAAACTAAATTAGCCCTCATGCCTTCAATAGGTTCCATGGAGACCTAATTCACCTTCACAAAATAGTTTAAGCCACTATAGCCCAGATGGCCCTCACCAATGACTCAAACCATTTCAAAAACTCTACCTACATCCTCTATTATCATCATCCATGCTTAATAAATATCAATACATTCACTCACACCCTGAAACCTCCATTAGGCCTTAAAGACCTAGTAGGCCTAATTTGCCCTAAAACACTATCTTTAGAAATGAGGCTCAAACTAAATACATATAAAATTTATATGAATAATATAAATATTTATGGAAATATAAATAAATTATGAAAAACATACAATCCATAATACACCTTCATTCAACCTCTAAAGGCTCAAAAATAGCACTGTAAGAAGCTTACTCAAAACTGCTAGTTAGTCTCAAAACCTAGTCAAAGAAACTCTGACCTCAAACACTTATTCAGACATGTACCATGACAATTATTGAATTAAAAACATCATATGACACATTTAGGACATAATCTAATACAAAATTTACTAGGTCATTATGTAAAACATTGATCTTGTTCATCAATCCATGGCACTCTCTCTTAGTTCACATAGTCAACCTTGAATCAACTTATTAACCATACAACAAGATTAGGAACCAACTCAAAAACATATATAAATGATACAATTCTTATACTACATTTACATGTTCATTGGTTCATCCATAAACAATGATTTTACATCCCTAAACACATTCTCATCTTGACTAGTTATTATTACTATTACACTCTTTACCCTTTTAGCAACTAGCCAATTTGTATGATCAAAATGATTAACATAGAGGATATAACTTGAAAAATTAACTCCATGGGTATTAATAAAAATTATTGACCTTTAATCACCAATGTTTTGCATGTGTTGAATTGGTCAACCCTATTTATACCATCAATTTCTTCACAAACAAGCCTTTTTCTATACCTTTTGCTCACTACCCTGACATACCACGACCACCTAGATATTTATGGAGTCATATATAGCATACAAAAATAAAACAATCTCTATCAATCCATTCTAGTTCATTCTCAACAATTTTTATCCAATCAAGTCACTATAAGGGTTTTTAGGAGGGTTTAGACCACTTACAAGTGTTAATAATTATTCATAAAGGTTAATCCCTTAAATGCAAAAATAATTCCATTAACTTTCACTTATAACACTCTTCCATCTTCAACTAATACCTTAGGACACCATGCAGAGGATGCATGTGTCAACAAGCTCAAGAAAGTCTCTCTCAAGTTCACATCTCTTTGTTATGTGAGGTTGAGAAGCCTCAAAAGACATTTCATGCACTTTTATTCCACATACTAACATGAAACTTCATGCACACCTCTAAAACAACATTACTCACTTTTCCCAATCATCCCTTGAGCCTTATTTCTTTGAAACTTTCACATGGTGCCTTATTAGGCCTTTTTTACCTTAGCTTTCATGCACTTGAGACCACCAAACCAATTTTCACATAATCTACCTTCATTCCTTGACCTATATATACATAGACATACTAGATACAAGTTTTTATATCATGAATAAGAATCACATTAGCTCAAAAGCCACCAATCCTACTCAAACTACTTCATTATGCCACCTAGGTACATAAGGCTAAGCCTATATGCAAACCCTTTATGAGGCCTTGCTACTATAGCTCACTGTTTAGAGTCATGAACTGACTCTATACATCATACACATACTCCAAAAGTACCATGATCAATCTAATGCTCATACTAATCTATCTTATCTCCATTTTATCTCTACAAGCCATGGCCATACCTAAGCAATGACCTCTATTCAAGCTTCTTTGTCACCAAACCACCTTGAGCTTCTACAACAATACTCTTGTATCTCACAAAGTATATCACTACACCTAATAATATCTTACAAGCCTATCATAACATTCTCCATTTGTCAAGACACCTCAAACCACATAGATCACTTATCAAGCACACAAGGCCTTCTTGATCACACAAGAATTCATCCTTCATCAATCACTTAGAGACTCATATACACCATGGCCACCTTCTTTTGCCTCCTTTGACATTAATGATAATGTATAGACACATGAAATCAATGACAAATTTACCACAATATCCCCTTGTTTCATTGATGACAAACATTCTAACATAGCCAATCATTCTCTTCTCTCTAAGTTGGTTATCCACTTCAAGTTTTTTTCCCCATTTGACATTAATGATAAATGTCATTTACACTTATCATAGGTTCATATACACATAATCATATGATCCTATGACTAGACCATTTACTAAACAAGCAAGCTCCCTTTGTCCGTATATGAAGATTTAATATATTTTCAAAATTATGACTTGGTCTGATCAAGTCATAAGACAAACTTTTGTGACTTTGTCTCTTGAGATTACATTTATATAACACTTTTACATATCTCCATTATGACTTGAACTTGAAATTGGAACATCTCACATATCCTCCCCCTCAATCTAGGCATACCACAATCTAGACTTCTCCACTTGGGCTTATGAAACACAGTGTTTATTTAACCATTTGATTGTAACCTAGTCCTTGGATTTGTTTACTAATAAAATTCACAAGATCACACTCATTTCATTATCCTAAGATCATTATTATTCTCATTGAGCATCTCATATTTATGGTAAATAATAATAAGCTAGCCTACATACAACATTATTCAAACTCTATCTACACAAAGTCAATATTTTGAAAGAAAAACTCAAAACTTCAATCACCTTCAGACCACTATTATCTACATGGAATACACAACTTGTCATCTCACTCTTATAACACCATAGACAAAAACTCTCTACCATAATGGTATTAGTCTTGAAGACCAATCTTCAACTCATAAACCCTTATCTTGAACTTGTCATCTTGTAGACTACCTTGCACTCAAACATGCATCACAAGCATGATAATAACTAAAGGAAACATAACATAACATACACCTAAATATCATAGAGCTTAATATGTCATAATTGATTCATTAGCATTATGAACATTCCTATTAGGTTTTATAGACATCAAACCCTCATATCACTATCTTTCAAGAATTAGGTATGTTTTTCATATCAAATACCAAACTAACCTTGCACAAAGCATCTTTAGGAGCTACATGACCTTGAGGTCACTCTCAAACAATCTTACCAATAATACTAAGTGAAAAAATTCATCAATCAACTCAAATAATAATTTCATGTCTACCAACTTAAAAAGAACTTAAGCACAATCACTATTCATGATGAAGTACTAACACAAATACATACTTTCAAATTACCTTCAATACATGGAACATAGTTATAATGAGTTATTAACATGATCCAACCATTATAACATCAAACCAAGATCATTATATAGGCTCTAAACTCATTTTTATCTTCTTATGTTCACTATAACTTGATCTGTCCTCATTCATGGCTTGTATAAGCCAAATAATCCTCTCGAGTCTCAAAACCTATTACACAGTCAGTTCAAATTTGAATTTCAATGGTTATATTTTTTTGAATTGTAACAACTATTTCTTATAGCTTAAAATTGAAAGTCTCTAGCACGTCACAGTTAACAACCCCAACTTTGAAGCTTTATAACTTGAATTAAAAAAAATCAAGACACCAAACTTGTAGGAAACATTCTTGACATTGTTGTCAATATCTCCAAACCTTTATTTGACCATAGTTAAATTTTTAGTACCATTAATAAATGCTTAAACATCCCTGGTCACATTATATTTTCATGACATCTAAAGATGGTCTAGGTTCTCAAAATAAGAATGAAGTATCTTTCTCTCTCTAAAGGACACTATGAAGCTTAATAACTTTAATAAGATATCTAGGACACCCTTATGTCATTCTATATCATATCGAGGACCTTGTTTGAACACACCTTATCATAATAATCTTACTATGACTAGTAATATAAACCATCAAGAATATACATAAAGTAGATTAACTCACCTAAAGCCATGTTCATAAGTTCTCTCAAGCCACTATCTAATCAAGTTACCTCATTAGGCTTACCTTTCTTATAATACAAACTAATTTTCATACTCACATTCAAGATTGAGCACATAAACCATGATCATCACTAAGTTAACTCCTCATGATCTACCATCTCATGCTTCCACTTGCTTAAGAATGACTCTATGAAGCCTAATAGAGACACCCTACTCCTTAGGGTTCTAGAAAACCATAAATTCTAGAGATTCACATATCTCCAAATCTTTGCAAGATTGAATACTTTTCACCATCCTTTTAGACTTGTTTGACACTTTGAGATTGACCTCCTTAGCCTTTCTCTTATATTTCTCTGATTGATCAACATATGTAGATAACACATGATCTTGACATACTTCCATAACTAAGGCATCTAGCTTATATCCCAAAGTAATATCTTTGAAGGATAACAACATATGTTCTTGACAATAATATTTATCAAATACAATAGGTGGTTCACTTTGACCTATGAACAACTTAGAACTAGAGTCTACTTTCTCTTCAACAACACCTAGCAACAAAATTTCCTTACATACCTTCTTATCTAATTCTTCCTTTATCATGATAACCAATCCTCCTTGATCATTGGGCTCAACCTAATCTACCTTTACTATATTAGGTATCCATACCTAATTTTGACCTTTCTCATACCTTTTAGGAGATCCATAGCTTTTGACATGCCATGAGGACCTTCTTACTTCATTTTAAAAAATTAGCAATATGACCAACTTGATTACAACTAAAGTAAATAACCTCTTTCATACCTTTTGCTCGATGATGACTTTGGTATCTTTTTTATTGATTGATTATTCTCACATATTCCTTTACCCTATGACTAAAAACATGACATGAATAACACTAGCCATTAAAATAATTGGCATACCTGAATGCACCTATCTACCTAATGGACTTCTTCAACTTCTTTTTAAACTAATATGATTTATCACACTCTTTATTTAACTTTATTATCTTGACAATGAGCTTCTCATGCTCAACATTAATGGAATCCAACTCTATCTTTGATTGCAAAATCTCATCCTCTTTATCTCTCATACTTGAACTTGCAACCTCTAACTAAATTTTGAGATATTTGATGGTCTCTTTATCCCCCTTGGCTTCTTTAGCCATGTCATACTTTAAGATATTAATCTTCTCCTTAATATATTTGACCATACACCTAAACATAAGATTATTCTTATTTTAACTCTTTAACTCCTCTAGATCACTAATAATCCTAGCTTCAGGATCAACTATAGCCTCTTCTTCATCACACCAAACAACACCACCAAATATTTCCTCCATAAATATAACTTCTTCCACTTGACAATAAGACACCTACTGCTTCTTCAAACTAGCTTCAAGTTGTTAGGTTTATTCAAAGGACATAACTTTGATACCAATTTTTGGAGTCAAAAATAATATGATGGGGGTGAATCAATATACAGACTTTTACATTCAATTCCATTCATCATTCAATGACACATCAACTTGATCTAGAAATAATGTCATGAAATCACATACATACAAAGTATGAAATAAGAGAATACATCACATGAACATAATATATATGTGGGAAACCCTCATGGGGGATAAAACCAACTAAAACATAAATTGAAATACTTTCACTATAACCATGAATCAAGATTCTACTGAGCACCAATACAATAAGGATCATCAACCCCTCAAATTCACCAAGCACCCACTTGAATTTAACAAGCATCAACTTGATAGGATGCACCAACCCCCTTATTGATCAAGCACCCACTCAATCAACACTTAGGAATATTACACCTTACTCTTTTTATCTTCACACAATTTATGATGGTATTCTACTACTCAAACATAATCAATTCTACCTCTCACATAGGCATACAATAGATCTTCCTCTTCTTCACTCAAACAACCCTTATAAACATGCACATGGCCTTGAAGCCATTCCTTCTTCACACTCTAATCTTATAAAATGAATATATAGTCATAAAACATCAAAATCAATAATCACACGTGACCTTGTCTTTTCTCATCTACCTCATACAATCATATGTGACCTTGTTCCTCTAATTGATTTTCAAATTAAACCTTTGCAATAGGTCATCTATACAAACTAGGTCTAATATGCCTAGAAATAATGAAAATACTCACTCATTACCTTTAGAATCACTATTTTACCTTAATGAAATGTTAAAAATGTTATTTTAATTCTCTCCATGCCCTCATACACCTCATCAAGTCTCTCTATCCTTCACTTCAATCTATAATTATCTAACCAACTCAAACAGGCCTAATAGGCCTTCTTCATATACTTGACACTAGATCATACACAATCAAAGAAAACACCTTAATCACCCTTTGATCATTAAAATATATTCTTTATAAAATTTTACATGAAAGTAACAATCACACACTAGGTCATCCATATTTCAAATGGCTCTAACCAACACACTAGGCCTATTGCATTAGCCCTCTCTTAACCACACATTACACTTAGGCTCTTCTCAAAAATAATAACGTGAAAAAAAATACCTTATAAAAGCTTTAAAAATAGTTCAATAATGTATATACATGATCAAAAAATTATACAACATTCCATGTAACTTTCTTACCTCATGAAAACTAAATTAGCCCTCATACCTCCACTAGGTCCCAGGGAGACCTAATTCACCTTCATGGAACACTTTGAGCCACTATATCCTAGATGGCCCTCACCAATAACTCAAACAATTTAAATAAATTTACCTTATTTCTATATTATCATCTTCTATTCTTAATAAATATCAAAACATTCACTCATACCTTGAAACCTGTATTAGGCCGTAAAGACCTATTAGGCCTAATTTGTCCAAAAACACTATCTTTACAAATGAGGCTCAGACTAAATACATATAAAATATATAGGAAAAATAAAAATATATATTTAAATATCAAGACATAAATAATAACATCCAATCTATAATATAACTTCATTCAGCCTCCAAAGGATTAGAAACACCACTATAAGAAGCCTACTCAAAATTGCTAATTAGCCTCAAAACCTAATTAAAGAAAATTTGATCTAAAAAACTTATGATGACACTTAACATGATAAGTAATGAATTAAAAAATCATATGACATATTTATGACATCATCCACTATAAAAATTACTAGGTTGTTAAGTAAAACATTGATCTTGTTGATCAATCCATGATACACTCTCTCTCTCTCTTAGTTCACATAGTCAACCCTAAATCAACTTATTGACCACACCACAAGATTAGGAACCAACTAAAACACATTAAAAGATGATAAAATTATTTTAATACATCTCCATGTTCATTTTTTCATCCATAAAAAATTATTTTGCATCCTTAAACACATGCTCATCTTTACTTTTTTTCTCACTGTTCCACCATTTGCCCTTTTAGTGATAAGACAATTTGTATGCTCAAAATTATTGACACAGATGATAAAAATTTCCAAAATAACTCCATGTGTCTCAATAACAAGTCTTGACCTTAAACCTATAATTATTTCATGTATTGATTTAGTCAACCCTACTTGTAGCATCAAGTTCTTTAGAAATAAGACTTTTTTTGTACCTTATGATCACTGACCTAACACACCATTTCCACCTAGATATGTATGGATGAGTCATCTAAAATATCCAAAAATCCAAAAATATTTTCCAATCCATTCTGGGTCATTCTTAATAATTTTTCTCCAATCAGGTCACTATAAGCATTTTAGGAGGGTTTAGACAACCTACAAGTGTTAACAATTATTCATAAAGGTTAATACCTAAAATAAAAAACTAGTTATATTAAAGTTAATTTATATATCTTCCCAATATTACAATAATATCTTAGGACACCATGTATAGGATGCACATGTCAACAATCTGAAGAAAGTCTCTCTTGGGTTTACATCTCTTCATTATGTGAGGTCGAGAAGCTTGAAAAGACATTTCATGCACTTTTATTCCACATAATGACCTAAAAATTCATAAAAACCTACAAAACATCATTACTCACCTTTATTAATCATCACATAATCCTTATTTATTTGAAAATTGCACATGGTGTCTCATTAGGCCTTATCTACCATAGCTTGCATGTACTTGAGACCACCAACCCACTGTTCATTTACTTTTACTTCATTCCTTGACCTATAAATGCATAGACATACTAGATATAACCTATTCTATCATGGGAAATACTCACATTATCTCACAAGCCACCAATCCTTCTCAAACTACTTTATTAGGCCACCTAGGGATATAAGGTTGAGGCTATATACAAACCCTTAATGAGGCCTTGTTATTTTAGCTCAATCTTGAGAGTCATGAACTAAATCTATACTTAATACACATTTTCCAAAAATACCTTGCTCAATCTCAAGCTCATACTAATCTATCTTATCTCCATCTTGTCTCTACAAGCCATAACCATTCCCTAAGCAATTACCCCTCTTCCAGCTTCCTTATCACCAAACCACCTTGAGCTTATACAATACCACTCCTATAGTTCACAAAGAATATCACTACACCTAAGAGTATCTTAAAAGCTTATCATAACATTCTCCATTGATCAATATACCTCAAACCACATGGATCACTTATCAAGCACACAAGACATTCTTGATCACACAAGGATTCATCCTTCATTAATCACCTTGAGACTCATATACACCATGACCACCTTCTTATGCCCACTTTTGCATTAATGATCATTTATAGACACATGACATAAATTATAACTTTGAAACAATAACACATTTATACACACCTTCCACCATGGATTCCATCTATCCATTCCTTTTTGCACTTTTAAATCACCTTAAATACTACAAAAAAACACATAATCTGACCTATCTATACAAGTTGCGGTATGGAAAAATTGAATGGAAGGAAAATTGGGAGAGTTCCAAGTAGGTCTAAATCACTTTCTATGATAATTGACCTCTTCTAGATGCATTGTTCTTCATAGCTTTCTCGTCAAGGTCTTATGAGGGTTTTAAGAGGGTTTTAGGTCATTTATGTTCTTAAAAATGGTTCATAAAGGTTAGGCCCCTAACCTTAAAAATAATACCAATGGTTTAATTCATTGCCTCCCTCAACTATCCATAATTTATTGATACCCCATGCATCTCTTTCATATAGATGTGAGTGAAAGAAGTTGGCTCTTGAGTTCTTACTAAGCATTATGGACACCCCTACGACAAATCAAGGTCAAAATGGCCAATCTAGTTTTTTATCTAAAAACCACTAAGTCTCATTAACCCTCCATTTTCCCATGAAATATTTCACATTATTTTTGGAGTTCACATTACTATAGGAGTGTCATTAGAAGTAATGAGGTTCATGTTTAGTTTTAGACCTCATAGGCATAAACTAGGTTTTTTAAGCATGTGACCACAAATTAATGATCATGGTGACTTTAGGACCTCTTAAATTCTTATTAATATTCAATTCAACCCTACACATCATCCCATAATTCCTTAAGACTTTGTCATTCATCCTTTCACCATCAATGTACTAGGTTTGTAGATTACCTTGCTTGCAGAGTGCCACAAGTCTGAGACAAAATAATGAACACTTTCACTATTAATATGACCTAAAGGAGACCATGGAATCCTATTTAAAATAATTATTACCCTTTATACTAGTTTTTAAATCTTTAACATGCTTCTATATCCCTCAATTCTTCAAATTCTAAAGACTAGCTTCTAGGCTTGTGACTATGTGTAGGGTTTTGATAGGGCTTAAGAACCTTTATATATGACTATCTTTGTTCATGATTTCCTTTTGGAATCACATGAAAAATTTATATTATCATTATGAGAGTGGTTTATACATGGTCATATCCATCTTGTACCTTTGTCTATCAACCAAACCTATATTGTTCATTAGTTTAGACCAATATGTCTCCTGAATCAAACTATAGGTGCAATCAAGGAAATTATGTAGGTGATGATACATGTCTAAGCACTATAATTCATACCTTAAATTTTTATTGAGGTCACTAGGTCCATTTCATACCTGGATAGACTCATTTCTACCTTGATACCTTATAATCATCCCTTTACCATCAATACACTAGGTGTTACTTGCAAGTTGCATTATTCGAGGTTCATTTTGGCCTAATGGCACTATAGTTCTCTAAGTATTTCCATTAGAAAATTTAATGATTTGAAACCTCACTCACCATATATTCACCTAAAAATCTCTTATTGTGTCAAGATTTGACGTCTCCATCTAGGTTTCAAGAATGAAACTATTAGGCTTGCCTCAACCTCATAAACCTTCACTATGGGATGACACTGTGTGGAGAAAAATTACTTTTTAGATAATTTAAGGTAAACCTTACCATTTTAAATTTATTAAAATATATGAAAATTTAACTTAGTTTTATAATCCTAGGTTGAGGTTTGAAGATGTCTCATCATCTCAACAAGTAGATATGAGATCTATCTTATAGTTAGACCCAAAAATCTCATTCCTTGAATCTCTTTCCACTTTCTCAATTCTTCAAGCCTCTGTGGTATTCTCATTCCTATACCTCTCCATCTAGGTTTTACTATAGGTAATGGCCTCACCATTTTGAATCTTGAATTTTTAGAGTATGTTATAGGCCCTGAAGGTGATAGAGACCTATTGTAGAGCTTAGAGTACAACTTGGCTCTCCCACAAACCATTAACACCTCTAACCTTTGATACATACATACTCAATATGAATTTTTAATATATATTATAGTGAGGATATAGGTCCATTATGATCACAAACCATATTTGCTTACATGATCAACTAAGATTATAAATCACATTTCACTCTAAGGGTATTTATTTCAGGTTGTTTTGCAAACTTCCACTTCACACCCTTGCCTGTAACTATCAAAACACTATTTTTTAGACCATTGGTATTTACTTATAAAATAAATAAATGGTTATACCTATCCTTCCATGTCCATAAATTCTAAACTAGTTAAAATCAGCATGAATGGTGAATATGCTATGCAAGTCTACATGAATCACTTGGTTCACATAGCCAATTTCCAAAATGCAACCAGATGAGGAAAACTAAGCCATTGGGATTGCATGGGAATTTTTAAGGTACTAAAAATATTAATTATTATTCACACCAATACTAAAATTATTACCATAAAGTGGAATCTTATAAAGACTAATAACATCTCCCAAGTGCACTCACTCCAAATCTTATTCTCAAGTCTGTACCAAATGAAAGCCATTGACCGTTTCTGAGTTGTCCAAGGGAGTGATAGGAAAAAGGACCTAGTTTTTATCAATTTTGGATATGATGAATCTTATTGATCCTATAAAATAATATTGGGGATTCCATGACACCTTCCTGGATCACTTACACCTACAAGTGAGTCACCTTAGTCCATACAAACATCTGGAACTACCTTTTTGTAGGTGATCTTATTGTATTTTATGTTAGACCTACAATTTGTCAATTTAAAATCCTTCCCTAATATTCTTTTAAATGAAATACATTATCCTAATTCTTATAATTTTTCCTTTTGATGAGAAACTATACATTTCCTTAAAATGACCCAAAAGGTGGCATAAAAGGACATTTAAAAAATGGACAAATGTGATGAAGGTTAAAACATGTTGTGTGACCCTCAAAGGTGTGACTTGACTTAATTTAGGACCATGGTGACAATTTTCAAACTAGGGAACCTTATGAAAATTTCAAAATTTAGGGGGTTGACCTAAGGTAAAATTATGGTCAACATTTTGGCAATTTCTAGGGGTAGCATGTTTGTTATGCTAAGGCCTAGTTGCCTTGACCTCCAATTGGTCAATTGAGTCACTAATATATTACAATTAACACTAATGTGACCCTAAAAGTTGTGACTTGACTTAATTTAGGACCATGGTGACCATTTTCAAACTAGGGGACCTTATGAAAATTTCAAAATGTAGGGAGTTGACCTAAGGTAAAATTATGGTCAACATTTTGGCAATTTCTAGGGGTAGCATGTTTGCTATGTTAAGGCCTAGTTGCCTTGACCTCTAGTTGGGCAGTGGAGTCACTAATATATTACAATTTAAACTAATATGACTATAAAAGGACTCTAAACACATAAAATAAGACAACAAGACACACACATGTTTTATTTAAGCACATAGGGAAAACACATAACAACTCACACTAAAAATGTGCCCAACACTTATGGAAAACACACAACAACTTACACCAAACAATGTGCCCAAAAATTATGGAAAACACATACCTATCCTAATATATAAAATACCTAAAATAAACTTGAGGTGAAGGACAAATTCTTCATTTATTCAACTAGGGTCAAATAAAATGCTTCTAAAATCACTACTACTCCATTAAAATAAACCATCATATAATGAATTTTTGTTAATGAAAACTTTCTTACGGAGGTAATCAAATGAATTACCAATTTTGTATATTTTTCTAGCTACAAGTGTATCACTTGGAGATCTCATGAAAACTCTATCTAGATCTTCTAGAGTTTTTTTTAACTTTGTAGCTTACTTAACCTTTATCTTATCCACTCGACACTCCTCAATCTAATAATTGGGAGTCATGAAACCCTTCCCAACTTCAAATGTATTTGAACCATGATGTGATTTTTGTTGGGAATCATCAAGGCTATCTTCTAGTTTTCTAAACACTTCATGATCTACCAAAGTTATTTCTTACTTGGTATAAACCCCAAGACTTTATGTTGATTAGATACATGAATAACCTCATCATTAGGTCTATATTCCTTTCGAAGAGTTACAAACCTACTTACCTCCTCAGACTTCTACACTATGTCATTTAATTGTTACCACATATCATCCACCTTTTCTTAAGGTTCATGATCATGAACATCCTCCTCTTCGGCAAGAAAAATTGAATGGTCACTATGAATTTCATGATTTGTTATAACTAGGATACTAACATCATCACCCATATTCAAAAGCTATTTTCAACATGTAACCTATCTTAGAGTTTCATTAGAATTTTCCTCAAGAGATCCATCACATTCTTCATAAAGGATGTATGTACTATGACCAGTTTCTTCAATATGCTCATATGGATCAAATCCATACTATTCAATTCCCCATTCATAAAGGTATAATTAATCTATACCACCAAGAAGTGTTAGAGGTTATTGATCACTAGGATGTTCTTCTTCATCACTAATATTTCAATTCATGTTTTATGTATAAGGCACATATGGTTATACATGAAATTGAGACAAGGTTTAGATTTTATTGACACCTTAACACCATACCTAGTCCTAAATGTCATATAAAACTAATTTGAATTCAATTATCCTCTAATATTATCAATAAAATATCTTAACAAGTAAATGGAAAAGTGATGTGGCACATACACATCCAAAACATATTCAAGAATATTTAAATTAGGACAAGAATGAAGAATAAGTTGTGAACTTTTTATTATACTAATTATCTTGGTAGTTTACCCTTACAATTGTAACACTCCTTTTGAATGAGGCTCATACTTCAAATTCAACTTATTATCTACTTGCTTGGGCATAAATAAAGTACTTGTTCTACTATCGATCAAACAATTATGGAATAAATCATATCCAATGATGATAGAGAGATAGAATAGATGAGGTTTTTCTACTTTCTCACCAAAAAAAATATTGTCTTTCACTAACCTTCAATGTGTTTGTCAAGGTTACCTCTTTCCCAATAGGCTACTTAGTTGCCAAACTAAGTTTGGATGGATCTTCTTGGAGTAGGTCTACTTTTATAGGTATTTCAAGTTGTATCCCACACTGATACATTCACATGAGCCTTCTTCATCTTCTTTAAAATGTTAATGAAATAACCATTAACCTTAGCTTATTCACTAATAGGAATAGTGTGTCTATACCTTTAGAATTTTAAAGTTTAAAAGAGCTCTTAGAATTCTAAATTCTTTGATCTATTTTTTCATTTGGGACTACATTAGAAATACCTACCCTTTTGGATGTTTGAACACTTATTGATGAACCATTGTTATCCCCTTAAACCTCTTTAAGTGCCTTTTTCTTTACCCTTGTGTTTACAACTATATGAATTGAGTCTTCACTTGATTTCCCTTGGTAATTCATAGCACATGAGTCATATTTATACCAATTAACTAAATTATACCCCACTTGAGTAATCTTTCCATTGTTATCTCCTCCATTAGGTACCTAATCTTGATTCATGACTGGCATTGTTCTAAAATTTGCCATGAAATCTTGATTGAATGACTTATTGGTATAGGTGGATGGATCATAAGATTGATCCCATGCAGGCTGACCCTCATACTCTTTATTGATGCTCAAATACCCCTAATCTCATAATGGGGACCATTCTTGCTTAATTTTCCAAAATGCTTGAAATGCCAAGCTTATTAAGTCATTTGACTACATATAAAATTGGTTTAATACTTCTTAGCAATTTCAAGTTAATCATTCATCTTTTAATGCATAATTGACATTTAGAAACATTTAAACTATTGAAAGTTTTATTCAATTTTTAATTCAAACAATTGATAATTAACCCTAGATTGATTCAAAATGTGTAAGCAAGCCTTTACCAAGAATTTTCTATCTGGTTCCCCAATTGGTGTGAACACAATAAGCATCGACTGATCTTATTGAGCCAACCTTATATTTTTTTAAATCATTTAATTGTAAAATTTTATTTAAACTTGTTTTAATTTTGTTGTGATGGGAATTTAACACTTTCAAAAGTCTCACTTAACTTCTCACTTGAATTCATAGGGCATCAAAGTTAAAATAGTGATTTATGATGCCTTAGGGGATGTCAAATTATAAAAGAGTTCCTAAAATAACACTAACTCTTCAATGTGCCACATGTCATCATAGAGATCACCTTAATGAATAATTATTCCTATAAAAACTTTGAGTTGTAGCATTGGCCAAAATAAATGCAACCCATGCAAGACACATGGAGAAAATATGTGAATCCCATAAACCATGTGGCATCATCTCAAGAGATCACAACAAATATAACCATTAGATTTCAAACCCATAAGATACGTGTTAAGATCCTAGTTTTCATGAGCAATCCCATTCTATATAATCCACCACACACCCCACTATGATCCAAAATCCCATGACATGTCATTTCATGTCTCAAACATGACCATCTAAATCTGAGCATCCTTTTGAAGTGACACATGTTCCCTCTAAGTTCATCTATGATCGAAGTGTGTCCATACCATGTTACATGCATCTAAATATCACAAGAGATATCAAGAAATACATTTTATAGCACTTGATCCATCCAATCAAGACTTGATGTCATATAACTATCCAAAATTCCCTCTAAGAATTATAAGTGTTAAAAGAATGAAGAGAAGCCTATGAGAATGACACATCTACACTTTATACCCATGTGATGAAGACACATGTCATGCCTATATTAGTTATATATAAAGATCCACTAGAACACCTCAAAAGGTTTGCTAGAATGACACATGTCCCTACTGGACTCATGGGATGATACCACTTGTCATCCCTACAAATCTATGATCTAAGATCAATAAGATTGCCTCCAAGAGTGAATCATGTCTCCACTCAAGCAACATGATTAAGGCCAAGTTGCCAAAAATTGTATATAATATTTCTAATGGAGATACTTGACAAATAAAAACTTTAGAAGCCTTCCAAAGGTGATACCTAGTAAATAAAATCTATGAGATCCTTTTGAGAGAGCCACATGGTGAAGAAGAATCTCTAATTGCTTACAAGAATGACATGAGGCACTCATATAACCAATCAAAACTAAAGTGTCCCACTCAAGATCTTGCCACAAATCAAAATATTTAACATGGTAAAAAACAAATGAGTCATCACACTAATCTGCATCCCAAGAGCTCAAGAGTAATCAAAAGGTGCCACATGTCTAGATTTGAGCTGACTAAGAATATTAGTCATATTCAAGCCCCACATGCACCTAAATATATCCAAGGTGGAATTTCATGTGTCATAAGGTGGAAATATTTATCTTTGAATCTAAAATTGATGGTGAATCAAAGGAAAATCAGTGCTAAATTTGAATGCAAAGGTGATGAGCTTGCCATTAATGTGGTATGAGCCAAAATTACCATCAACACTACATTAATTAAGGAAATATTAAAAAGGATACTCTAATTAGATATTAATACCTACATTTTCAATCTAATCCCTAAGCATTTACTATCTATTATCTATGTTCTCAATTCAGCCAAGCTCGAGCTCTTCACAAATCGTACTCAAGGCAGCATTGTGGAAGCTCAAAAGTTGTAGGAGGATATAGGAGGATGTTAATTGCTACCCAAGAAATTGAAATAATGGAATTAGTAGGACCCTCCACTCTGGATAATATCATTACATTTTGTAATGATGATTTTCTATTTCACTAATGTAAATCAATTGTGTTTAAAGACAAAGTTTATCCCCAAGGCCATAAAATCAGGGGACATGCATTATAGCAGTGCTTATCACAATGTTGAAGTATATATATAACTTGATGAGTATGTGAAAATTTAACATATTATTCTTCTCACTTTGAACATCCTATCAATCCAAACTATTGGTATCCACAAAGTAGTAGTGAAACTAGAGGTTATGTTGTGCACTGACTAGTATACAATGTCTTCAGAATGTTAAAATGTGAGGATGGATTACTCAAATCCATGAACCAAGGGATAATTATTTATTTCATCACCAATACCAATTTTGAAAAATACCATGACCTACCCTTGACACAAATAGACTACAATCAAAGGACTTTTGACAATTGGTATGAGGTGCACTCTCTAGATAAAGTCCTAGCATCATGGGTGACTGAACTGATGGGAGTTGTTTTTATGAATGAACAAGGGGACCTACCTATCCAAAAATATAGGAAATGAGTAGTGATTTTCCTATCATTATTGAATAGAGTATTTGGTAATTCACATACTAGTTATTTAGACATAAGGACTATCCCACTACTTTAGATAGTCTTGGAAGATTAGCAAATTCTCCCAATTGGGGATATTATTAGTAGTAATATAGTCACTAATATGAATGAAACTTGAAATAATGGCACCCCATTATTCATGATGAGTTATCTAATGGATGAAATTTACATAAATGCATAGTTATGTCAAAATATATGGTTCATTGAGTGATAAGAAGTTATACCCTAGTCATTTTCCATAATACACATTCACCACTTCAAGTACAATATAAAGTGGATTATAGAGGACTTTTACCCACTTGTTTACAAATCCATCATCGAGTGCAAGATGTAAAATTTCCTCTAAAAGTTAGGCAAATTTTTTAATAAATGGGTAGCTTATGGATCTACCCTGATTATATAGTCGTCAATGTAGGAGTGATGGTATCTCCCCTCAGCCTACCAAGATACATGTCAATGAAGTTATCAGAAGAGGAGATGGCCTAAAAACTAATTTATGGATTTTATAGCCTCTTCAAGAAAAAAAGAAGTAAATCCCCCACAAGACTCCCTATAATCTAGGGAGGACTAAAATAATGAAATGGTAAGACATTATAGTGGCTGAAAGGCATAAGGACTCTTACCTATTTCCTAAGGATGGTTTCAAGGCATGTGACCCAAACAGTGTCATTACTAGACACTTTCTCAAGTTCCAAAAGGATGTGGCATTAGAGTATAAGCACCAATAAGACGTGCATGATTTGATATACCTAGGTGAAATTAATGATAAAGTAGTCCCCAGGAATGATGCAAAAAAATATGGAGATAGAAACGAAGCTTGATAAGGAGAACTGGATGGAGGACATCATAAGCTCACAACCACCAGTAACACATATAAACATGTTTGATGTAGACTATGAGTCTAGGAAAGAGGAAGATAAATATTATAACATTACTCTCATTATGAGTAGACCCTATAGAACTCCACTGCAAGCAACTTCAAGTGGAAAAAGATTACTTTTGAGCTCTGAGTAAGGAGAATCAAGCATCCAACCTAACCCTTAATAAGATTCTAAACTTTTCCCTACATTTGCTGAAGAAGCTACCACATAAATATAAGATCTACTGGGTTCAATTGTCATTGATATTGAGGATGAGAAGTAAGGAATTGAGTTCTCAATGAAGAAAATATAGGTACTAACTTGGATAAATGTTGAAAAGGTCTACACAAAGAAGAAGTCTCCCAAGAATACCATGAGAGGAGTAGTGCCCCCTTCATCATCTCCCCAAACTCCCTCTATAGGTAATGCACTATTTCCTTCTTCCTAGTCATTGGTACATTTAAAACTTATCCTACTTTTCACACTCTTATGTTTGCATCCCCTACTATTGCTTCCTTTAGGGACACCATTCCCCACTTCATATACCTTGCCACTACCAACATTACACTTCCATCGAGATCCTAAAGCATTAGTGTTAGAAAAATTGTGGGTTTTACTCCTTAGGCTACCATAACAAGTGCACCACTCACCCTTGGCTCCCCTACATCCACAATGCCACTAAAACCCATTTCAAAGTCATTAACATGGTAGAGGCCACTAAACCTTACTCCAACATGTCCAATGATTGGGTGTTTAATGTTCTTCTCATTTGTACTCAACATGGCCCCTACCAAGTCCTTATTTGATCAACTTGGTCAATTAGACCCAACCAATTTATATATCCCAGTTATAGCCCTATCTTCTTCATCAACCCAATCACCTCCACTATAGCCACTTCCCACACAATAAATATCAAATACTACCCCAAATTGGGTGAGGTAAATCATAAAAATAGGAAGATAAGAGATGCCTCACATGGTCTTCTTGATACTTCAAATTGGAATGAGGTTTGACCCCACCACTGGCACCATGAAGAGGGTGGTTTGAAGACAAGTGGAGGATCCACAATCAAGCTTGGCTATGATTCATGAGAGTGAATATTCCATCTTCACCTTGAATAAAAAAAGAAAGTCTATCCTTGAAGATTTAGAAGAGTATGCATATGATCATATATCCTCAGTGCAAGCGCAATAAGAATCTATTATTTCCTTGATGAAGGGGATGCAATAGGAAATGAATAAGCTAAACAAATAAGCACTACCAAAGTGCCAAACAACACTCTAATTTTCATAATAAATGTTGTTATTAATGTCTTCAACTTGTATAAGGTAATGAGGAAGAGGCAAGAAGATGAGATCAAGTAGTATAAGGTGGTCATGAATCTTGACAAGAAACTTTCACTTTATGATGCCAAGTTGACAAAATTGGATATAGTTTCACGAAGTAATACATTCCTAGACCTCAACGTTCTACAACTTGAGGATAACATTTATTTGCAAGCCATCATAATGAATAAGATGAGGATTTTGAAGGGATGGCTAAACTATCTCAAGGATGCATATACATCCTTTGGGAAAATGAAGTCAAGATTGCCTTGCTCCTGAAGGATGTCATGATCATTAGAGCGATCAAGATTGATGGATTCTTCATGGATGATCAAGATTTTAGGTCACAAATGAAGGTTTTCATTGCTCAATTCTAGTAAGATGTAGCTAATTCAAAGACTACTACATAGTAATAGAAATTTTAGCATTTTCCAATTAGAGGCTAGAGAAAGTTGATGCAATTGAGGAAGCACTGAAGCCCATACTCATTGAACATGGAAAGATCATCTAAGAGATACCTAACTTATTTAGGCCCATGATATTTGAATTTACCTAGATAGACCAAGACTACCAAGCATGTACAAACTTTTAGATTAAATAATAAACTAATAAGAATTAGATATAATAGCAACAAGCATCTCAATAGCTTCAAGGGGCTTATGAATATTCCATTGTGTTTGTAAATTTAAATTCAAAATATTCCTTTATAATCTAACATTTCAAGCCACTTAGATATATTTGGGTGCCTTTTGTGGTCCCATTGAAACTTGTCTTAGACATTTTTAAGCCTATAAGTAGGGATGTTTCCCTCATTTTTAAATTAGAAACAGATATTGTAAGAATTAATACAAGAGTTAAATAATTCAAAAGTTTATTTGAAGTGCTTAATTATTTATTTATGTGATTACTATTCCTCACACTTTTATATGTTTGATTATTTTTTTCTACAATTTAATTTGGTAATTAAATTATATATATTCATCTATTAGTTTGAGTTTCACACTATGTTTGACAAATTTTATAGTATACTTGCTCTGTTTTCCTCTCATTTACAACTAAATGTGCTATGAAATTTAATGTGAGTGAGCAATTTTATATAAAGAATGTTGTTAGATATATGTATTTTCATTCCTCTAAATCTTTAACTAAATTTATTTATCTTTAAGCATTAAGATAGAGTTGGTAGATGCCAATTTCATATGTTATGCCTTAGAAGTTAGTAGTATTGGTATCTTCAGTCATCTTAATCATAATCCCTTTTTTGTCTTATCCAACTAACTCTTAGATATACCCATGAATAACTTTATCTTAGATCATGCTATAAATAACCACTATTTTTTGTATTTTGGGATATAATTGGAAAATATTAAGATAATTCATAAAGATTAGCTAGAAATTATATCACTGTATAAACATATGTTGTCCCTATAGCATGATCGGCTTGCAGACTTTCAAAGTGGTGACCATATCTCTATTATTTATGTTATTCATAGAAACATTTGTATAAAAAAATCAAGCCCCAAGTATTCTAGAAATTTAAATTGATTTTATTACTTCCCATTGTTCCCTAGTGACACAGGGAGCAAAATAAGTGCATCAACATGAAGGGAAATAGATGGTGCTAGAAGGAGGGCCTATACAACTATTTTCATGCATCTTTGTGGAATTGAAGTGTTTTTTATATACATGTTTAATTATTTCAAATTACATGAATAATGTTAAATAATGCTAAGTATCTCCCTTATTTGCATGAATATTTGCATTCTTTAAAAGATTTCATCAAAGTTAGTGATCATTTATTCAAATTTGGTAAAATGATCTAGATATTTGCTCAAATTCATGAAAAGATAGGTTAAATACCATATTATTTACACATATTAAATGTTGTTTTGATTATCTTTGTAAATTTTGGTATAATTCTATTAAATAATTTAGGTATTTGTGCAAAGATCAATCTTTAGGACGTTGCATATACTGGATCTAGATGTTTAAGATCTTAATTGCATTATTTCATTTGGATTTGAGTGAATAGTTTCATAAATTTGTGTGAAAATTGTCTTAAAGTGCTTAATTACTCTAGATTGATGAATAATACATGTAAATTCTTTGAAATGTTGGTTTGAAACTAATCTTTATGGGGTTTTATGCACATCTAACAAATATTTGTGCAAGTTTTGAGAAATTTGAGGTTTCTAAGCCTAGATATTAAAAGATCAAGCTAAAGATACATGATCTAAAGCTCTTATATATAGGTTATCTGATATTTGTGGTATTTATCATCTATAGAGGATATATTTCAAGATATTTTTCTCTTAAGCACTTGTTCTGCATCCTAGAGTTGCCTAGGATTCAAACCAGATCTTGATCTGAACCTTGATTCCCTTTAGCATCTCTAGAAACTCATAGGAAAGCAAGAGAAGACAAAGATATATGTACAAAGTATAGGACTTAGATAAATTATCCATCTAAATAGAACTTTCCACCCCTTGTGCCAATCATGGCATGGTTATCTAGTTCATTTAATAATGTCCCTAGACTTATGCATGATTTTCCTATAAATCTAGAAAAGTATTTGCCTCTCTTTACCCTCACTAATAGGGTGAATATTGAGGAAAATATAAAATATTTCAAATAATATTTAATGTTACTTAACATGATCCATGAGGACATGGCTTGTTTCCTCTTTCCATTCACATTTAGGGACACAGCCTATGATTGGTTCCTTAATATGCCCAAAGATTCCATCATGAGATGGGGTCAATTTAATGACACCTTTATTTCCCAATTTGGTAGGGTAATGAGCCTAGGGGTAATATACCAATAGTTTACCACCTTAAATAAGGACCCAAAGGAACCAATCAAGACATTCAATACTAGGTTCCAAAAGATGCATAGTCTGACATCTCCACCCTATAAGCCAATAAATGAGTTAGCTTTGGAGATATATAAGAATGCTTTAGATATTATGATAGTTTTCCTCTTAATGGAAGCCTAGAATATTGACATATTTCCTTTAGATTATTTTGAATCAATCCACATTGATGATCAAATACACTCGTAAGGACATCTTATCTTTGTTATACCTAACATTGACCCAACAATGCATGATTTAAACATCATCGCAAGTATGAATCAGAACCAATTTTCATTAGACCAATTACCAGTGATTAGTCAATTGCCTTTGATCCATGTTATACCTAAATATAATCTTGGATTATTTGACCAATAAAATTCTAGAGCACATCCCTATAATAATCAAATAATCGTGCCTATAAATAACACTGGCATCCAAAATACAACCTAGAATAAGAACCTAGAGCCTCTAAAGGGAAAATTTGTTGGAAAATTTAGATCTCCCATGGTAATTCATATTTATAATATGGTAAATAATTTGTGAATATGGTTATTTATTTGGGGATTAGGTTCATATTGTTGTACATTAAATAGTTGTTATTAAACCAACTCACAAATATAGAAATTGGTGAGATTATCATGGAGAGGGTAGTTGGAATAGCCTCCTTGATTATAGGATTGAAAATATTACATGTATGTTTTGAGTATAATGAATAAAATATGCTATTTTATTGACCCCAAAATTAGTTGTGTTGTGATTTTGCACTTTTGAATCACTATTATGGATTGAATCCTAATAGTGGTATCATAGTAGGTTGATGTAGTGACATCCCATGATGACCCCAAATATGATAATTTTTTTTCCTAGCTTGGTATATAGGTGTATTAAAGTTGTTAAAGGCCATTATTAGTCTGTAGGAGGAGTCTAGTTGGTCTAAAGAGGCATAGAATTTGACTTATTCTTTTTCCCACCAAAACACTATTTGAAAATTCAAATGTTTTTGAGCCTTGTATAAGGACTTTGATGTATTATATAGAGGTGATGAGATGTTTAAAGTGTGTCTAAGTGTTTAGTTATTGTAATATATTATTAAATTGAATATAATTCCAATGTCATTGATATGGATATGTGATATTGTGTGAAAATCAATAAAATGAAAAAAAATGTGTAATGTAACCAACCTCCATGTAGTAAAAGGATCAAGATTTAGTTATGCCTCATAGGGGAGATAGTTATGTTTTATTAGATAATATTACCTTTAAAATATATTAATTTATTATGTATTGAAATTTTTGTAGGAAAATAAAGTAGGAAGTTTTATAAAAACTCTATTGTTTGAATAAATGAAATATGCATGCAAACCCTGTTGAGGTCATTGTTGTTGTTGTTGCTAAACTACATTATGTTTTGTTAAGGAAATAATATTGGTATTGGTTTCCAAGGTATGTTTAAAATATAATTATTGTTTTATTTCACAGATACCTAAAGCAATAAAGAGAGCAAAGTCCATGCCAAAGAAAGAGAATTCAAAGACCCTTATTTAGGCATTTATCTCATTTTCTAGTATAGACTATAATTTCCAATATGGATGATCAAATTGATTTAATTAATGATTACAAAATATATTTAATTATTTTTAATGTGTCTTTATATTAAATTAATAAGGAATAGTAGTCAATATTTTTTGTGTTTAGACATATTTGTATTTGGACCTTGTCTTGAATGAGTTTCTTTATTGCAGACTGTGTAGTGTAAGCTCATTCAATAAAAAAGGACTAATAAATGATTTTATAAGGTGGTTAAAGGTTTATATATTATTTATATATGTTTTAAGAACAATAAATAATAATAACCCTTTCTATTCATAGGTTTCTAAGAAAAATAACTCCTATTTCATGTGTTAGACATTGTTATGTTGGATTGTCTTCATGACTTCTTGAAAGAAAAGAACAAAGAATATATTTTACCATGATATAGAATGATTTTTAAGTGAATAAGATTCAATTTAAATTTATTGAATATTTTTATTTTATCAAAACTTTCTATGAGGTTTCTAACTAGAGACAGACATGTAGACTATCTTCTTTTGACACAGTCAAGAATTATTTGACATGAGAAGCCATAATAGTGGACTGGACTATTGAATAAAATGATTTGATAACTTTAATTGGGTTAATATAAACCCCATAAATATATCTTGGATATTTTTATTTTAATACAATGTTAACAATTAAATTACAGAGGTCTCAGGTTGAGATAGGCTTTAGAAACCCTAAAACTAGGGTTTATGCCATATCTAAGGTTTTAGCCATCAAAATCTAATGAAATTTGGTGTGAAAATAGGTGTTGAACTATGATAATATATTAAAATTTATTTATAATTTTTCATATTTTTTTGATATATATATTGAAGATTGAGTGTCTATGATAAGGTAGGAGACCTAATAAACCTAATTAAAACCAAAGAAAAGAAAAAAAGAGTAACTAAAAGTTTGAGTTAGAACTTGAAACTTTGGGGATATAAATTTGATGTAAAAGGGTGTCTGAATGAATAATTATACTTAAAATTTTAGAAGTTATAAACTATACAAATAAGGGAAAGCCCATAAATAGGGCTACAAGGAGTGTCTAGTGTAGTCATAATTGTGTAAAGAAAGGAAGTGAGAGTTTGAAAGTGTGGATATAGTTAATATAAGTGAAAATAGGGTTAAATAAACCTTTATAAAATAAGACTAAAATAATTGTAGAGAATGAGATAAATTAGTGAATCTCTTGAAGAGTGAACTATAGAACTATTATCAAAGGAAGTGGATCAAGAAATAAGGACAAGTGTATTGAATAAGGCAAAGTGTGATAGTACTTAGTATATGATCTGCATCATTTTGGTATCAAATCTAGGTTAAGTATTCTTTTGGAATGTTAAAAGGTATGATAGTATGTTTTTTCAAGTACATTTAAATATAGGTGATCAAAGGCAATGCTCTATGGAGAGAGCTAGAGGGGATGATGATGATTTGGTCAATAAGATGGTAGACTAGGTAACTCAATTGATTGTTCCACTATTTATGAGGATGAAAGACATTAAATATGTTATCAAGAAGAGAAAAAATATTATAAATAGAAGGTGATGATATTTATTAAGGTCAAGTAGTACCTTTGTAAACAAGAATTGAAGAGAGAGGAAATGAAGAGGTGGTACAAGAGAGACCACATGAACATGCAGAAATAGTTCAAGAAGGCATGGGATAAAACCATGCAAGTTAGGTTAGACCATTTATGGGTCACTAAAGGAGAAGAGATGAATTTATAATGAGAAAATGACCAAGACAAATATTTCAAGGGAATTTTTGGAATTACCAAAGAGAGGGACATAGTGCAGTAGAGTGTTTAAGCAATATGACTAAAAGTATGCAATAATAGAGAGAAGATAATGAGGACAAAAGGCATGACATGAATGACTCATTTCTCATGAGGAGAGTCTTAATGTAGGATAATCAAGCTAAGGAACCAACCCAAAATATAAGTCTATTCAAGAGAATACTCAAGGCCCATAGTAAGGTATGAAATTTGGTAATTGATGATCGTAGTAATAAAAATATAGTTTCATTGGAGATGGTGCAAAAGTTGAAATTGAAGAGAATTCCACATCTAGAACCATATAGATTTGTATGGGTTCATAAGTTTCATCAGATACTATTAAGTGACCAAATTTAGGTTGAGTTTTATATAGGAAGGTATACATATCAAGTGTTATGTGACATTTTTCCTATATATGTGTGTCATTTGTTATTAGGAGACCATGGTAGTTTGATAATCATTCCATACATGATGGTAAGATAACTCATATACCATTAAGTAGGATGTAAATACATATACACTTATCCAATTAAAATTTGAAGAATAAAGGAGATATGTAAAGATAATGATGTTGACAAGGCAATGTTAGAATAAAACTATAGAGAGTTTGGGTTTTATAAAAGCACCCAAGGAAGAAACGAAGGTGAGTTATGTTGAGTTGGTTGATATGAGGAGTGAAGGATGTAGGTTGGAAAAAAATAGTTGTCAAATGAAGAAGTATATAGAACCAAAGAGAGTGATTAAGAAAGAGGATAGCCAAGGCAATCATGGCATCCAAACATGTGAGAGAGAATACACTAATATAATGAATGACATTGTAGCTGAAATGGAAAGGAGATGGCTTGGAATTGACACCAAGCACGTGAAGAAGAAGTTAGAGATTAAAATGTGGGAGAAAGAAACCCATGAGAAATTCATGAAGGATTCAATTATTGTTTCTAACATGATGGTTTGTGATGGAAATTTAGGTAGGGAGTAGGAAACCAAAGAAGAGGTGGTGGATGAATATAAATGTTTACAAAAGAGTCTTGAACAAAAAGAGGATGTTGATGAGATGGGAAATATACAATAGGCCCATACACAAGGTAATATTTAAGGAGTGACTAATAAATAAGATGAGGGATGGACAAATAATATGTAGCCCATGTATATGAGAGTGATTGAGGGCAATCAAGATGATGATATACAATAGTAAGCTATGAATCTACATAAGAATGAGGTATGTAAAGGACAAGCACAAGTTGTGCATGAACTAGAATGGGAACCACAAAGAGAATTGGTAAAGGTAAAATATTACATAATTTTTGAAAGTATTGAGGATTGAGATAAGGAGAAGTTAGATCAATTTAAAGAAAAATAAGGATGGTATACACATTCACAATAAAAAGAAAGTAGTAGCTATGTTTAGTTTAACATTGTTGTTTCATGTGCAGGTATGGAAATGAAGTAAATAAATCCTGAATGTGGGTCCCAAGAGCATGTACACATATATGAGAGGCAATTGCAATAAGATAAATTCAAAGAGTATGTTTAATACATTTAGGGAGCAGCATATACCAAGTGCAACATTCAACCCATTGGCGAAGATTATTCTAGCTTGGTAGTATGATGCAAGGGAATCCCATGATGACCCCAAGTTTGATCCATTTTTATTCTTAGATTGGCCTATAGGTGTCCTATAGTTTTTACAGGTCATTATTAGTCTATAGGAGGAGCCTAGTTGGTCTAAAGAGGCATAGAATTTGAATTATTCCTTTTCTCGCCAAAAACACTATTTGAAAATTCAAATGTTGTTGAGCCTTATATAAGGACTTTGATGTATTCCTTGGAGGTGATGAGATGTTTCAAGTGTGTATAAGTGTTTAGATATTGTAAGAGATTCTTAAATTGACTATAAGTCTAATTTCATGGATATGAATATGTCATATTATGTGAAAGTCAAGAAAATGCAAAAAAATGTGCAATGTAACCAACCTCCACATAGTAAAAGGATCAATATTCAGTTATGCCTCATAGGGGAGATAGTTATATTTTATTATATAATATTAATATTTTAACACATTAATGGAGTATGTATTGAAAAAAATTTAGGAAAAGAGAGGAGGAAGTTTTGTAAAACTTTTGTTGTTTGAATGAATGAAATATGCATGCAGACCCTGTTGATGTCATTATTGTTGTTATTGCTAAACTACATTATGTCTTGTTAAAGAAATAATATTGGTATTGGTTTTCAAGGTATATATAGGCTAATTCTTATTTTATTTCAGATATACTTGAAGGAATAAAGAGAGCAAAGTCCCTGCCAAAGAAAGAGAATTTAAAGACCTTTATTTAGGCATTTATTCCATTTTCTAGTATAGACTATAATTTACATTATGGATGATAAAATTGAGTTATTTAATGCTTCCACACTCTCTTAAATTATTTTTAATATGTCTTGATATTAAATCAACAAGGAAAAATAGTCAATATTTTGGTGTTTAGACATATTTATATTCAGACCCTATCTTGAATGAGTTTCTTTATTGTAGACTGTGTAGTGCAAGATCATTCAATTAAAAAAAGGATTGAGAAATGATTTTATAAGGTGGTTTAAGGTGTATATATTATTTATATAGGTTTTAATAACATTAAATAATTAAAAAAACCTTTTTATTCATAGTTTTCTAAGAAAATTGACCCCTATTTCTTGTGTTAGACATTGTTATATTGGATTGTGTTCATGACTTATTGAAAGAAAAGAGAAAATAATAGATTTTCCCATGTTATAGGATGATATTGTAAGTTAATAAGAGTCCATTTAAATTTATTAATGTTTTTTTTAATCAAAACTTTCTATGATGTTTATAACCTAGAGACAGACCTATAGATTGTCTTCTTTTGACACAATCAATAATTCTTTGACGTGAAAAGCCATAAAAATGGAGTGGAATATTGAATACAAGGATTTGATAAATTTCATTGCATTAATATATACACCATAAATATTTCTTGTATCTTTTAAGTTCAATACAATGTTAATAATTAAATTAGAGAGGTCTCAAGTTGAGACAGGGTTTAGAAACCCTAAAACTAGGGTTTATGCCATATATAAAGTTTTAGCCATAAAAATATAATTAAATTTGGTCTGTGGATATATGTTTAACCATGATAAGATATTAAAAGTTTTTAAAAAAAATTCATAATGTTTTTGGTCATATATTGAGGATTGAGTGTCTAAGACAAGGTACGAGACCTAACAAATCTTATTAAAACCAAAAGAAAGCCTAAAAGAGTGACTAAAAGTTTGAGTTAGAACTTGAAATTTTGGGGATATAAATTTTATGAAAAAAGGTGTCTTAATAAATAATTATATTTAAAATTTTAGAAGTTACAAACCCTAAAAATCAAAGAAATCCCATAAATAAGACTACAAGAAGTGTCTAGTGTAGTCAGAATTGTGTAAAGAAAGGAAGTGAGAGTTTAAAAGTGTGGATGGATTCAATAGAAGTGAAAAGAAGTATAAATAAACTTTTATAAATAAATACTAAAATAATTATAGAATATGAGATAAATTATTGAATCTCTAAAAGAGTGAACCATATAACTATTATCAAAGGAAGTGGATCAAGAAACAAGGACAAGTGTATTCAATAAGGCAAAGTTTGATAGTACTTGGTATATGCTCTACATCACAGGTGTCTATACTCTCTAATAATTGTGGCTTCCTCCATTCACCTATTTATCTTCCCCATAACATAATGATTAATAAATGTAGACCATACACAATAATCATTAGTTTTTTATTCATCTTACTTGCATTTTGCCTTCAATTTAGTAGTACAAACCACATGTAAAATTGTTGGCTTCACCACCCATCTCTTAAGCTTACACTATTTCCATACTTTCCATAGTTTTTTCATTCCAATTCCTATTCATTGTTTCATACATAGGGCATATCTAGTTTTTAGTTTTATGTCTCTATATTTGAAAAAAATTTAAAAAAATTAAATATATATTATGCAATATTTATAGTCTGTTGACATTGTTCTAGTTTGGCCTTCTCATTTGGGTGATGGTAAAGCATAATTCTACCCATTTTTATTTTTCATCATCTAGGTTGACTTGTATTAGGCTATGTTTGCATTAAATGGATATTATTCACATTTTTTTTCATTGTATTA
Source organism: Torreya grandis (assembly GCA_037957365.1). NCBI lineage: Eukaryota > Viridiplantae > Streptophyta > Pinopsida > Cupressales > Taxaceae > Torreya > Torreya grandis. The sequence continues at coordinate 1,265,925 of JARHVA010002343.1, read as the reverse complement.
AATATTTTAGCAACTTTTTTGGATCTCAAGTCTCTAATAATGGTGAAGATCAATAGAAAACATGTCTCTTCCATTTGATTCTCATCAATTTAATCAATAACCATCCTTGATGACCACTGCTTAGTGTAACTTCACATTAAATAGCTCAACTTATCTAGTTCTTGCAACTCATCTTCAAACCATCAACCCTACTCTACGCAGCCTCATGGACTCTACATTAACTTAGTTCACCTATATTAATATCTTCTCACATGTAGATCCCAACACAAATATATATATATCTATATCTATATATATATATATACATATATATATATATATGTATGTATATATACATATATATATGTATATATATATACATACATATATATATATATATATGTATATATATATATATGTATATATATATATATGTATATATATATATATATACATATATGTATATATATATATATGTATATATATATATATATATTCAACCAAATAGATCTGTAGCTTCATTATAGCTCTCCTAACAACAAACTTTGATCCATTTAGATCATCCTTTAAAACATGATATCTTTCGGAATGAAATATTAGATCCTTGAGAACATTTCAATGACCTCACATGGTAGCATTCATATCTATGATAGCCTCAAAAACTTCAAAAGGCAATGGAAGAACATGACAAGTTTAAGGTTTTGTTTGGTATGTTTAATGTTTTGTTTCCCAACACAGATACACACACACACACACACACACACACACACACACACACACACACACACACACACACACACACACATGTGTGTGTGTGTGTGTGTGTGTATATATGTATGTATATATATATCTGTATATATATATGTATGTATATATATATATATGTATATATATATATGTATATGTATATATATATATATATATATGTATATATATATATATGTATATATATATATATATATATACATATGTGTATATATATATATATACATATGTGTATATATATATATATACATATATATATATATATGTATATGTATATGTATATGTATATATATATGTGTATATATGTATATGTATATATATATATATATATGTATATATATATGTATATGTATGTATATATATATGCATATATATATATGGATATATGTATATATGTATATATGTATATATGTATATATATATATATATATATATATATATATATATATTCAACTAAATAGATCTGTAGCTTCATTATAGCTCTCCTAACAACAACCTTTGATCCATTTAGATCATCCTTTAAAACATGATATCTTTAGGAATGAAATATTAGATCCTTGAGAACATTTCAATGACCTCACATGGTAGCATTCATATCTATGATAGCCTCAAAAACATCAAAAGGCAATGGAAGAACATGAAAAGTTTAAGGTTTTGTTTGGTATGTTTAATGTTTTGTTAATTACTTTAAGGGATTATGTTATTTTTAGGTAGTTTTTTATTAATATTTAGTTTAGTTTTTGTTATTAGATTTTGTTAAAGTCATTTGTACTCTTTTTTATTAATATTTTTTTACAATTTATTATTTTAATGTCTTATGTGGGAGTTTTTATTTTAAGTCTTTAATTTATTAAAAGGTTTCATTTAGTTTTTTAAGTTTTTGTTTGTTTTATTATTATGGTTTTAGTTTTTATTATAATTTAAGTTTTTAGTTGAGTTTATGAGTTTTATTTAAATTTGTATTTATTTTTAAAAAATTTAATTTTAGTTTAATATTCTATTAAATTTTTTTAGTTGTTTTGTGAGTCATAGTCATTTTTTTATTTATAAGATTCATTTTTATTTTAGTTTTATTTTTTATGTTTTTATTTTCTTTTGTTTAATTTATTTTTTATATATATTTTTTTATTTTAGTATTTTTAGGGTCATAGTGGTATGTGATTTTAGTTTATTATTTTTATAGGTCCTAAATTTGTCAAGTTTTTTATAAGTCATTATGAGGCAATTCATTAAGAGTCAACTTGTGTATTGTCATTTATAGTCGAGAGTCATTTGTTTGAATTTTTTCAAATAAAAACTATGATATAGGAAAATTCTTCAATAAAAATATAGATGTAATAAGTTATCCTATAGTTGTAATGGATGCATTATCGAGTGAACCCAATGTTCGCATGTCAATCTAGTGGGAGGGTAATATAGTATTTAGTGTTTATGATCCTTCTTCCCATGTGATCTCTAAGGGAGGGAATGTTGGGAAATTTAAAGTTCCCATGTTAATTCATATTTACAATATGGTAGATAAGTTGGGAATATGGTTATATATTTTGGGATTAGAATAATATTGTTGTGCATTGAATAGTTGTTATTCAACTAACTCAAAAAATATAGGAGTTGTCGAGATTATCATGGAGAGGGTAGTTAGAACATCCTCCTTGATTATAGAAGTGAAAATACTATATTTATGTGTCAATTATAATGAATAAAACATGTTGATTAATTGACCCAAAAATTATTTATGTTGCATTTTTGCACCTTTGAATCACTATTATGGATTGAATCCTAACAAAATTAGAGTCAATCCAAAGGACTATCCAAAAGTTTGCTAATTATTTCTTGGATCTCAATAAATAAATGGGAAACACTAGTGAGAGTTATAAAAGAAATTATAATTTTGAAAGTTATAATAGTCCTTTTAATAGGTCTAACAACAATAGTGAGCCCCCTTTGAGTAAATTTTCTAAGATAAACATCAGTGATATGGCCTTGCCTAACTAGTGCTAAGTGCACAATACTGCTAGACATGGAGAGCTATACTATGTTGAGTTATGCCATGCATTTGAAGCTATCTAGAGCCAAATGGAGGGATTCAACATGAATCCCATTGATCAAAATAATGATAAGAGATCTGATAAATCCAATGATGCTTCTAGAGTACCTAAATCAGTCCTCATGGTTGAAACTTATGACTTCCCTAACCAAGATGAGAATGAACCTAAAGACAATGTTGAGGAGCTGCATGAATTTAATTGCTACTAGAAAGTTAATTATTCTTTAAGGATCAAAGGTTAGAACCCACCTCTAATAAATTTTACCCCACCTAACAAACAAGATACACCTCCTGATGGTAGGATAGACAATAACCCTCCACACCTTAAAGGTAAGGAGAGTCAACCAGCAATAGAGGATTACTTAATAGCATCAAAGTTTGGATAACATATTTGAAGACATGAAGAAGATTAAGGAAAATTTGACATTACACAAGCTCACATAAATCATTTAAAAATGTGATTTTCTATTGAAATCCTTGAATAAAAATCATAGTTCTAGCAAGGCTAAATAAGATCATGCCAATGTGGTAATATAAAAAATAAAGCATGAAGTTCCACAATTCCTATTAATGATTAGAATTTTTGGTAAGAACCTCCATAATTTATTGCTTGACTTTGGTTCTTTAACTAATATTATGCCTCTAAAAATATATGAGAATCTAGAATTACACCCAAACAAATCATAAAAAGTAGTAGTGTAGTTGGATAAGTCAAGAGTAAAGGTGATTGGGGAGCTATTGAACATCCATCTATATCTAGCTCATGAGCCTTAAATACAATAGTTCATCGACATTAAATTCATTAACATAACTAAGGCATATGGCTTGTTATTGACCCATGACTGGACTAAATCCTTAAATGGAAACATGTCCATAGATTGTTCTCATATGTGGGTACCTTGTCATGTGATCCCCAATCAGATTAGGATTGATAGGGAGCCCAAGATGAAATACATGATTATTGAGTACAACACCAAGAATGAAAAGGTACACTACTAGTCTTCTGACTTGGGTGTCTATAATTTGGAAACAAATAACATTGTTTTTTGTGACAAGATAGAAGAAGAAGAAAACAAAGGTCCTTGGACATTGCACTTTGATGGTGCACGACCTAAACAAGGCTGAGGTGTTGGAATTGTTCTAATAAATATTGAAGGTAAAGAGTATCTAGCTTCCTATAGATTAAAATTCTATTTCACTAATAATTTAATAAAATATGAATCTCTTATTTTAGGACTTCAATTTGTAATTAAACATAAGGATAAAAAATTACTAGTCTATGGTGATTTTAAACTGGTTGTTAACCACATTAGAAGAAGATATCAATGTAATCTTTCTTGTTTAATAAATTATAAATTTAGAGATTGGGATTTAATTGAGTATTGTTAATTCATTCAATATTAATTCCTTGCCTACATAATTGAATTAGTTGGTAGATTATTTGGCTTCAGTAGCAGTGAACTTAGTGCCTCTAGAGGCTTTGAACTTACAAAAATTCACTGTGAAGATAATCTCATGCCCCTCTATAATAGATAACATCAATCACTTCCAAGTATTTGATGATGACTAGTATAGAATTGACTTTTTATATAATGTTAGTGTATTTGAGTCTCACATGATTGATGAAAATAATGAAAGCTCCACATAAAGTTCAAAGGATAATGACTATGGAGTAATAAAACTTAAAGCGAATCAAATCCCTAAGGTCATTATCTCCTTAGATAGGATGTTCAACCCAGATAAGCAAGGAAATAAATCTAAGCATCCCAAAGTAAGTGGGAAGGATTACAAATAAGTCAACTTGTTAGACCCTAAGAATGAGATAAATGTAAACATTGGTCTAGTTCTCACTAATTCAGAGTTGAAGGAAGTTGTTTCCATCTTAACCAAGTTCAAGGATGTTATCATCTAGTCATATGATGACCTAAATAGGTTTGATACTAGTGTGATTAATCACACTATCCAATTCAAGGATGCCTTCAAACCTTTTAGGTAGAGACAAAGGCAAGTAAATCCAGTGTTGGAACCATTGATTTACAAAGAAGTGAAGAAATTATTTGATGCAAGGATAATATTCCCTATATGGCACTCAATATGGGTTACTAACCTTGTTCCTATCTAAAATAAGTATGGAGGAATGAGGCTTTTTTGTTGATTTTTAAAACCTAACTAGATCCTTAGAGAAGGATAATTGTCCCCTACCATATTTTTATGAAGTCATACAATTGGTAAATGGATTTGGGATGATGTCATTCCTTGATAGATTTTTGGGCTACAACCAATTCCTAGTAAACAAGAGTGATAGGATGAATATGGCCTTAACCACTAAATAAGGAACATTCTTTTGTAAATGGATGCAATTCAGAATTATCAATAAAGGAGAAACTTTCCATCAAGTGATGGGCCATGCATTCCATGGGTTTATAGGTAAATAAATTATTATTTACATGGATGATCTAAATATTTTTTCTAAAAATAGAGGAGATCACATAATGCATTTAAAACAAGTACTAGAGAAGTGTAAGAGGTATGGTATTTCCTTGAACCTAAATAAAATCATCTTTTATGTGACTTAAGGTAAACTTGTAGGACATGTGATCACTCAAGAAGGTATGACAATTTCAAAGGTAAAAATTCCTAATAGCAAAAAAGAGTTACAATCTTTCTTTGGCAAAATGAATTGTATAATAAACTTTATCTCTGATTTTTTAGAGATTATGAGATTTATCAATGTCATGATAAATAAAGATGAAAATATGGAATGAACCACTAAAGTGAAAAGTCCTTTCAAGACATCATGGATTCCATTATTCAAGTTCCTATCCTAATAAGTCTAGATTTAAACAAATATTTCTATTTATACACTTTTGCTTATGATCATACTATTGATGTTATCTTAACATATAAGGAAGATGATAAAGAGTAACCCATAGAATTTATGAGCATCAACATGAATATTTCTAAGCTAAACTATCCTATTCTAGATAAACAAGCCTAAGCAATGATGAAGGCTATAAATAAATTAAAACACTCTATCTTGAGAAATAAGACATATGCCATAGTGTCTGATCTAGCTATCAAGTTAATGCTAATAAAGAATGAAATTGGGGAAAGAAGAGGGAATTAGATGACTAAGCTCAAATAATATGACTTAGAGATAAAATATTCTAAGTTATTAAGGAGTTAAGGTATGATCCAACTCATTTCAAACATTTATCTCAATATTAATGTTTTTTTAGTAAAAGCAAGTCAAGTACCTGGAGGATATTGTTACAAGGACATTATTCATTACTTACTACATGGAGTGTGTCCTCTACACCTTAAAAGAGAACAAAAAAGGGCCCTCAAGCTAAGATCATCCCATTTTATGATCAAAAGAGGAGTCCTCTATATAAAAAACTATGAAGATATTTACCTAAGGTGTGTTTCAAAAATTGAAGCCACAAAGATCATGGATAATTTACATGATAAGTTGGGAAGTAGTCACCCTTCAGGGTACACCATAGAAAATAAGATATTAAGGCCTAGTTATTATTTTCCAACCATATTCAAAGATACACATGCTCATGTGTAAACATGTTACCAATGTTAAATGTTCAATAAAAGAGAGATAAAGGTATCCATGCTTTTACAACTAGTTATTGAGGTAAAACCATTTGCACAATGAGGCCTCAACTTTGTAAGAGTGATTAACATTAACTCCTCAGTAGGACACAAGTTTGTCTCATTGCTATTAACTATTTCACTAGGTGGACTAAAGTAATATCCACTAAGAATAGAAGTATGATTGATGTCATCAAGTTTCTAGAAGAGAACATTATCACTCAATTTGGGATGTGCCTATTTCTAGTATGTGACAATGGTTCAGCATTAACATTAGTAAATTCACTGAATGGGCCTATGATAACTAGATAATCATCAAGTATACATCAAAGTCCTACTCCCAACATAATGGAGTTACTAAATACATTAATAATATCTTGATGAATTTTATCAAGAAGTCTACAAAAAATAAACTAAGAGAATGGTAGTCCCTACTAAACTTTTATCTATTGGTGGACATAACTAGATACAAGTAGGCACTCAAGGCATCCCCATTCCTACTAGTTTATGGGAAGAACCCTATATTTCCCATCACATTGAAGTTACCCACATATGATTTCATGGTTGAATACATGGAATATGATGAAAGAGTGCAATATTGGATACTAAACATCATCTAAATGGAAGATGCTAGAGATGAAGCATTGAAAAACTATAGCAAGCATCAAGATGTTATGAAAAGATGGTTTGAAAAGAGATCCAAAGTTAAATTGTTCTAAATCTTAGAATTAGTCCTACTATGAGATAAGGCTAACAAGAAAAAAGGACAATATGACAAGTTCACTCCTCTCTATATTGGACCTTATCAACTGGTAGAGATACTAGGTGAGAACATGTTCAGACTCAAAGACCTCTTAAGGGAATGACTTAGTATTTCTAGTTAATGGGAAATACATGAAGCATTACTTTTCTACCATTCTATTCTAAATATGATAAGGAGATCAATATTGTCTAAATTTAGAGTAAGTAGGAGTAGTGTAGTTTCCTTTCTATCTTTGTTTGCCTATTGTTTTATTCCTCACTTTCCTACTTTTCTTTCCTATTTTATTCTTTCTTACTTTCTATTTGTCTTTTATTTCCTGTTGTGTGTGGTAGCTTAGAAATAAGTCCTCTAGATAAGAATTCATTGGTTCAATTTATGTTAATTTGATCCTCAGTGGGAAGAAGGGATTGTTGATCTCAAATATTGGTAGTATAAAGTTGGGAAGCCTTTAGTATTGTTCTAATTTAGAAAAGCTAGGTGGGGTTAATTAGATGTTAGTTTTCTCATTAAAATTGTAAGTTATTTTATGGTTGTAATATAGTTTAGATGACTGAACATTTTCTCAAACAAGAGTTTGAATATATGTGAACCATCATACTATCACTCAAATTCACTAAATGAATTTCTTGGGTATAAATTTCTATCCATAAGTGAATAACTTATAGACTATGTCTTAACATAATCCTTACACCTAGTTAATTTTGGTTCCTAACCATTCTAGTTTATCAATACATGTATAAAAAAACAAAAATATGACACATCAATCAATTAAAATCATAAACTACTTCATATTCTATGAATGGTGATTTAGGTAATCTCTACCAAGGGTATAAATACCTAGTTGGCAATAAAACAAGTCCTAAAGTGGAGCTAAATGGTAACTCTATTAGGGTTATGGATGCTTGGTTGGTAGTAGAGCAATACCCAAGCCATCATTAACTTAACAAAGAATTATTATTTAAATCTATAGAATGCTTAAGTTATTTCATGTTTGATGTCTTGAAACTTGAAAATTAACATTTTTGAACCCAATGACAATGGTCAATAAAATTCAAAGCACACACATAGTATGATTTTTCACAAGATTTAAATTCTATTTCTAGCTTGTGAGATTTCATTGCTTCCAAAAAGTAGTTTTGATATTGATTTAACATCATGGTGAGATGACTAATTTTTTATTCAATGAATGAAAAATTTGGATTCTAACATTTTGTAATTTTTTCTTATAGAGATCACCATTTTTTGGTTCTCAACTACCCCTTATTCCCATAATGGGGACCCTCCTTTCTTAATTTTCCAAAATGATTGAAATGCCAAGCTTACTAAGTCATTTGACTGCATAGAAAATTGATTTAATACTTCCTATCAATTTTGGGTTAATCATTCATCTTGTAATGCATAATTGACATTTAGAAACATTTAAACTCTTGTAATTTTTCTTCAAGTTATCATTTAAATAATAGATAATTAACCCTAGATTAATTTGAAATGTGTAGGTAGGCCATTTCCAAGAATGTTCTATCTATTTCCCCAATTGGCATGAATACAACAATCATCACCTAATCTTATTGGGCCAACCTTAAATTTTGTTTGAAGAATTTAATTTCAAAATTTTCTTTAAACTTATTTTAATTTGCTTGTGATTGGCATTTGACACTTTCATAAATCTCACTTAACTTTTTGTTTTACTTCAAAAGATGTCAAAGTTAAAATAGTAAATTTTGACACCTCATGGGACATCAAATTATAAAAAATATCATAAAAGAACTCTTTTTACTCAGTGTACCATGTGTCATCATGTCACTCACCTAAATTCATAATTCTTCCTATCATAACTTTGAGTTGTGCCATTGTCTAAAATAAATGCACCCTACAAAAGACACATGATGCAAATCTATGAAACCAAAAAACAACATGGCATCATCCTAAGAGTTTGTAAGAAATCTATCCATTAGAGTTAAAACCCATTGGATACATGTCAAGATCCTAGTTTCCATGAGTAATCCCATTTATTTTTAGTCGCCATGCATCCCACTATGATTTAGAATCCCATGAGATGTCATTATGTGTCTCAAGCATGACCATTCAAATATGAGTAGCCTTTCAAAGTGATACATGTTCCCTCTAAGTTCATCCATGATTAAAACTTGCCCATATCATGTAACATCCATCTAAAGCTCTCAAGATATATTAAAAAAAGACATTTGGAAACACTCAAGCCATCTATTTAAGACTCAATGGTGTTTAACTATCTAAAGTTCCATTAAAGAATGATAAGTGGTAGAAGAATGAAAATAAGCCATGAGAGTGATGCATGTCCACTTTGGACCCATATAATGAAGAAACATGTCATTCCTACACTACTTCTATCTGAATATCCACTCGAACACCTATGAATGCCCACTAGAATGACATGTGTCTGCATTAGACCTGGGAGATGATACCACTTGTCATCCTTATAAATCTATGATTTAAGATCAATAGGATTACCTTTAAGAGTGATGTGTGGCTCCACCTGAGCCACATGATTAAGGCCAAGTTGTTTATATTTGTCCAAAATCCCTTTAAGGGAGACACTTGGCAAATAAAATCTGTAGAAGCCTTCCAAAAGCAACGCCTTGCCTTTTGAGAGAGCCACATAGTGAAGAACAAGCCCTGATTGCCTACAAGAATGACATGTGGCACAACTAAAAACAATAAAAAAACTAAAGGGCATTTCTCAAGAGATCACCATGAATCAAAATATGTAATGTGGAAAATAACAAATGAGTGATCACATTAAGCTACATCCTAAGAGCCTGAGAGCAATCAAAAGGTGCCACATATGTAAATTTGAGCTGATTAAGCATCTTAGTCACATTCAAGACACACAGGTGCTCAAATGGATCCAAGGTGGCATGTCACATGTTAGAAGGTGGAAATATTTAGCTTTAAATCTAAAATTTATGGTGAATCAAAGGTAAATCAGTGTTAAATTTGAAGGCAAAGGTGATGAACTTGCCACTAATGTGGTACAAACCAAAATTGCCATCAATACTACATCAATCAAGGTTATCTTAAAATTCTACTTGACTTATTAATTTATATCTACATTTGAACTCAAATACTTGGGTATTTAGTCTCTCTATTATCTACATTCTCAATTATACCAAGATCAAGATCTTCATAGATAGCATTGAGAATGCCATTATTGAAGCTTGAAAGTTGGAGGAGGATATAAGAGGATGTTAATTAGTACCCAAAACATTGTATAAATGGCTCAAGTAGGACCCTACACTCTGGGTAAGAGTATTGGATTTGGGAATGATGATTTTCTATTTCAATATGGAAGTTTAGTTATGTTTAAAGACACATATTTCATCCTTGAGGCCATAAACTCAAGGGACATGCATTATAATAGTGTCTATCATAATGTTAAAAGAATTAAGGAACTTGATGAATATGAGACCATGCCTTATATTATTTATCTCACTTAACACATCTTGGTAATCTAAGTTGTTGGTCTCCTTAAATCAATAGCAAAATTAGAGGTCATGCCATATGTTGACCTAGTATATGACATCTTCAAGATGTCAAAATGTGAGGATGGATTTCTCAAATCTATGAACTAGGGGCTCCCAATTACTTTCATTATCAAGCCTAGTTTTGAAAAATATTATGACCTACCCTTGCCATAAATAGACTACATTCAGAGCAACATTAACAATTGGTAAAAGGTTTACTCTCTAGACAAAGTCCTGACATCATGGGTGACTAAACTAAAGGGTTTTTTTTTCATGAAATACCAAGGGGACCTACCTATCTAATAATTTAGGAAAGGAGTAAGGATTGGCATGGCATTATTGAATAGAGTATTTGACAATGCACATATTGGTTATGTACACATATGGACTATCCCACTACTATAGATAATCTTGAAACATCAATAGATTCCCCCACTTGGGGATTATATTAGTAAAAATATAGTCATCATTATGCATGACACTTACAAGAATGGTGCCCCATTATTCATGATGAGTTATCTACTAGATGAAATCTATGCAACTATGTAGTTAAGTCAAAGTACATGGTTTCTCGAGTGGCAAGAAGTTGTAACCTAATCATTTTCCATAATTCATATTCACCGCTTTAGGCACAATATAATTTTCATTGTAGATGACTTATAACCACCTATTTATAAATTCATCACTGAGTATGAGATGCAAAGAGTCCCTCTAGAAGTTAAGAAGACATTAAAAGCAATGGGTACCTTTTATCTCTACCCTAATTTCATGATCATTTAAGTAGGAGTGATGGGGGATCCCCTTAGGATACCAAGATATGTGTTGATGAAGTTATCAAAAGAGGAAATGGCTTACCAAGTACTCCATGGAGTTGATGACCTCTTTAAGAGAAAAAGAATGAAACTTGACACCTTCTGCTTGATTTATTGAAGACACTCAGCACTTTCCATTTTCTCTGTATTCTACTCAAGAATGTTCTGCCTTTGACACCTGTTGTAATCCACTTCCTCGATACTTAGCAGTTTTAACAAAATAAAACTCATCACATTCCTTGCTTGAGCAACTTTTTAGGAGGGGATGGATGCATGTGGTAGTCTTTGCATGTTGACACTTGATGCTTCCACAGTCCTTTGAAATAACCTTCAGAACCCACCACAATCTTTATTCAACAATGAGGCTCAAAGATGGTCTCTCAGAACTTGACACGTGGTGACCTCTGCTGCTCCTAGGAGGACACCTGGCATCTTCTACTTCTCCTACTAGGGGTATGTGGTGCCTTCCACTTTTTCTAGGGATGGAGTAAGAAGGGGCTCAAAGAGTGACACTCGACAACATCCACTGCTTTATGGCATTTAAGCAAAATAAAATGACACCTTTCTGTGTTGAACCAAAGTATTGCACCCAGGCATTGAACCAAAGTCGCTCAAATGCTAACACATGGTGACCTTTGTTGCTTCTTTAAAAAGGTAGTTTATAGCCTTCCGTGATTTCCACCTAGCACTTTCCACTTTTTTGCTACTTAGCTTGTTGAAGACCTTTGTCAAAAAATAGAATGGAACATGGGTGTTGATATGAGATGTGGGTGCTGACACATGGTGCATTCCACTTAGCTGCTACTAGATATGTGGCTCATTCCATAGCCTTTTTGAAAGTTACAAAAGGGGGATCAGAGGTCACTAGCTGGCCAGCTCTATGTTTCAAAAAGTGACACTTGGTGGCTTTCACCTGAATTCAATACTTAGGCAAAAAATGAAATGAAAGAAATAAAAAGGGAAAAAGGGGACCCATGCTCAGAGAGTGACACTTGGTAGCTTCCACTACACTTTGACACTTAAACAAAAAAGAACCTCACACTCTGCTCCAAAATTCTATTGTCATGACCAAGGTATGTAGGAACCAAAATTGCAGTGCTCAACTGAAAAAAATAAATACAACGTAGAGTAAAAAATTTACTCTATAGTTACTGGTGACCCCCAGGACTTTTGAGCCTACTCAAAAAGAATCTGACTCTTGCTCTGTCAAAATTTCAAAATTTTATAGCTTCAAAAGTGTTGTCTGGTAGATAGACCACTCATGGTCAAATAACCCTTGCTTGTCCTACAATTTGATGAAAGCTAGATCAAGGTTAATGATATCCTTGTGTGAAAAGGTTTGCAAGATCTGGACTGTAGCTTTAGTTTGAATTCTAGATGGGAAATAGTAACCAGGATAGATTCAACTTTTGAGACTGAGGAATCATCACACAAGTTTTGGATAACTATTTGGTCCCTCTGCTTGGCCAACAACAATGGTTCAATTTGGTCAACCGTCAGCTCCATCTTAGCATCTAGAAATAGAGAAGGAAGGCCTAGTTGCACTAGATCTTCAATATGCTATCTCATCTCATTAATGCCTTCTTTCATGACTTTGAGATGGTCTTTGCAACTGTTGGCCATGGCATTGCAACTGAGCACCTCATTGACCTGTTTCATAGCAGCCATTCTGTTAGGGATTCCCGTAGCTGCCAATGTTGCATCCATTATGTCATAGAGCTTTTATAGCAAGGTTTGGGAGTCTGTGACTCTATTAGAGATTGTTTTTAGAGTGTTCTACATTGAATCTTCCACCTTCTCACATAATTCCTATGCGTTGAGCAGGAAGGTGAGAAATGGCTTGAGCTGGATAATCTTTGAGGAGATTCTTTCCCACATTGACTCATAGATCTCCACCAATTTTATCAATTCTACACCTCTTAGCCTATTAACCAGCTCTATTATCAGTTGTTCCATCCTTTTTTGCTCTACTTGGAACTAGGCTTCAAAAGCTATAGTATTTTTTTATTCCTCTAGTAGCCTTTGCTGTGATTGGGTAACTTGCAGTTGAAGTCCTTTGACTCTTCCCTACAACACTGCATTCTCTCACCTAAGGGTTGTTACTACATCTTTTGTAAGTGTGATCTCTAATTTCAATGAATCATTTTGGGCCTAGACTATCTATTGAGTCTGAAGGGAAATAGTATCTTGCAATTGTTTATGCAGACTAGCTATTTCATTATCTCTCTTATTTATTTCTTCAGCCAAACTGTTATAGTTTGCCTTTTCTTTAGCCAAATCAGCCTCCATCTTCTACAGTCTTTTTGATTTCTTTAAATAATCTTCTATGATAGTGGAAGTGGATTCTGTCAGCAGCTCAACTCTATCTTGGGGCCTGAACAGGGACATGTCAATGGCCACTGCATTCATCGTATAGTCCTCTGGCTACATTTGCTTGCTCGACTTGGCAATGTTGGGTGATAAATGGGTCACCATCAGTGACTATTGAATAGGGTCAAATTGTGACCATAGGTGTGGGACAACCAGTGCTTTATTCTCTTTAATTCTCTTTCTCTCCAATCAAGCTTCTCTTGCCTTCCTAGCAGCATCAGCCTATGCTTGGAAGGTGGAAGGGGATGCAATATGTCCTCCTACAAAAGGATACCCTTGTGGTAGGCCATATTGGATATCCATTGGTTGGCTAGGGGTGAGCTGAAGGGGTATCTTTCTGGGAATAGAGGGGGAGAAATGGGGTAATGTTAGGGCCTAAGGCACTAACGATGGGGTGAATTGTGAAATCAGGATGGCAATAGTGGCAAGAGGTGTCATTTGGCTAGGTGGAGGCACCACACCAATAAGGAAAGGGATAGACTGAGAGGGAGAGGGGAAGTAATACTTACTTGAGGGGAAGTTGTAGTGCTCTACACTGGGTGCTATGAAGGTTCCTCTTCCTCCTTTGAATCTAGATGGAATGACGCCCTCTTTCTTTTTTAGGGCATCTCTGACTCTAGTTGCATTTGCTTCCCTTTTACCTCTGTTATTGCCAGTGGTACATGTGGAGAACTTGGAATTTTAATTGCTTTAGATGATGGGGAGGCTTTTGGTGGTGAATACCCACACTCCTTTGTTTTTTTATGGTATTTATAGCTTGCTCTGAGGCCTGTGGTTGCTGGCTTGGTCCCGCTCCAACTTCTTGCTCTGTCTTGAGTGTTGGTAATTGGCTTGTTTCTGGGCTAGATGTAGTGGAGGGATGACACTCATCCCATAGTTCTTCCCATCTTTCATCTGAATCTATGCCTCTAAAAGCATGGGCGGTTTGGGAAATTTCTTGCCTATATTTCCAATAGGCCTCAATTTTCTCCACATCCCAACCTTTATTCCTCAACGTCCTTCTCAAACCAGAAGTCATCCTGACTTTGGGATCATAATCCAACTGTTTATCATAGAAGGTTTCCCATGACCTATTCTATGGTAGGGGCAAATTTTTTAGTTCAACATAGAGACCAAGAGCATCTTTCATAGGGTTTTCTTAGCCTCCCAAAAAGGGTAGCCTTCATGTGAAATCCTAGCCCCAACCTTATTTATCCTCACCATAGAAGCTATGTAATCAACTGGGTCATAAACACATTTGTCCTTGACTAATAGGAACCCTAGGAAGGCCAGCTTCCTCAGCAACACAGTCTTAGCCTCTCTGGCTTCCAGGCTTATGTTGCCTACCATCCATGGGAGATTATACATTTTCCTCTTCTTCTTCTCGAAGCCATACTCATTATCAACTATTGACACCTACCTGGTGACTTCTAAGAATGCCAACCTAAGAGTTAAGGTATTTGGTAGCAACACTAGTTCTCCACAAAATCCATGAACCCTTATGATCGTGTGATGGGACCCAAAATAGAAGTCACACGGGATCAGACAACTGACTAAGAGGTTTGTGACATTTGGGAATAACCTATTTATGATAGGCTCAGGGCTAAGGCAATAGAGAACAGGGGTAATGAACAATTCCCAAAAATCATATGGGTCACTAGTTCTTAATAAAACATGTGTCCATATAGACATAAGAATGGTCCTTTGGGGGTCAAAAGCTACGTCATACAAGTTCAAATTCATATATTAGGTGAAAAGGTTAGGGTTCTAATGTAGTATGAGATGGAACAAAATGGTGGAATACCTAAATACCCCTTTTGATCTAAACTAGGTTAGCTGCTCCACGATTGAAAAGGTGATGTGTTCTGAGAAGTCAAGTCAATACTCCTGCATCTTGTCGATTGTCTTCAGCCTAAAAAGGATGGCCATTTGCTCAGCATATACCACCATGTCATCCTTCATGCCAAAGATGAGAGCCATCATTAATAGTGCATCTTGGCTAGTGGGTGTGAACTGAGTTCTTTGTGTAGGGAGCATGGGTACCATTGTATCACCATCGGCCATTTGTAACTCAGACCTCAAAAACCTTGTTTGAGTGTTGACATTTACCCACATCCTTTGCATCTTATCAATGGTGGGGAATGTGGTAGTATTGTCATAATGTAGGGTTAGCATGTCCCTGATAGCTTATGGGGTGACCTGTAGTATGAAGGGGCCCTATTGAATGGTGTAAGATTGTGCATGGAGCAAGTTTGCACATAATTTGATCAAATCAGGGCATGGGTGCATAGCTAGGACAATGAAATGAGCTAGTTGTGAGGTCTATATCCTCATTTTGAATGTCTCATATTGCCTTTCTTTGGCTCTTTGAAGACACCTTTGGTGTGCCCCTTCTCTAAGGTTCTTGCTATTGGCTCTTTGCAAGATTGGGTCCATGATTCCATCTGTATAATCTTTTACCTTTGATGGGTCACTAGCTTGACCAACTCCCAAGATTCTAGTTCTTGAATAGCTTCTCGATGGTTGCACAGGAGTTATAACATATGATTTACTAGCCAATAACCTATCGAGATATCCAAGTGTCCCTATTCTTTATTGTGAAGATGATGTTCTTGCCATCTCTATATCTCTTATGTAAAACTTGGTATGAACCTTGTGCAAGATAGAAACACGCTTGTTGAAGCAAACTTTACTAGGTGCTAAAAATCACAATGAGCAGGATATTTTCGTAGGTGCAAGAATGCTTGAGAGTTTTTAAACTTTAAAACTTGCTAAGGGATATCTATGGACCTATCAAGTCCCAAATAACATTAAATTTGGGTGACCATTAGCAAATCCTACTTAATCTTCAGGAAACAGTGAGGTGGACACGTTATGCAATTTGTGGTGCAAGGTACCCTAGAGATTTCAAAAGATTTGGGAAGCATTTAATGCAGCAAAATTTAAAGAATTAAAACTTATAAGATGGTAACTATGTGTTTAAAATTCTTATTTTAAAAGAAAAATGGGAAAACAACAATGGAAAACAAAATAATGCAGGAATGGGAAACTACCTAACTACATTAATTAAGCATCCTTATTTCCCTCTGAGATCAAAAACAAAATCTCTAATGTCTTTTTTATGACAAGCCGACTTACGTTGCCATACAAGTGATTGAAATGGGTATATCTTTGGTGAAATGTCCTCTGCACTAGCCACATAGATCTACCTACATTTGATTGAGTCTGAGTCAAACATGCTTTCGACATCCATAAGTTCTTCTTGTCCTTGAAAGCCCATCGAATACTAGTTGTTCATGTTGTCGTGTGCCATCAAGAAATCGATGGCTATTGGTTCTCCACTTTATGCCTTTTGATATCCATCATCTTTTGGCTTATCTCTTTCTGCCTCATTTTTGGGTTCTATCACATCATCATGCTCCTTGATGACTTCATCCTCTTGAAAGGATAAATCTAAAAGCTGGAAACCCCTCTGCATACTCAATTGAGTTTCAAAGTTATCTTCTCCATATCTGGCTAGTTCATAGCCTTCTTGAAGGATAGTGTCACCTATCACAATGACTTGATCAAGGGAGTGTCCATTCTCCTTCATATCCACTTGCAATGTGAGAAAAAAGTTAGAAATGATCTCTTCCTCATCAAAAGTTAAGACAAAAAATTGTGACTTGTCCTCTTGTTCATCGAAGGGTGCTCTTATGGTGATTTCCTCCTCTTTTACACTCATGAAATCTTCTTGACTAGCCATGAATTGAATGCACTCCTCTGAATACTTATCTTCTTCCTTTAAAAGACATCTTTCTCTAAAAAGAGATAAAGAAGAAGGCTGTGATGAAAAACAAGAACCTTCTTAAGGAATGGTGGGAGGGACTTGAGGGGAAAGTGAAGGTTCGGAGTCCTCCTCCTTTGTTGCTATCATAGACTCTACATTATTGGGGAAATGATCTTGACAAGTTCAACCTGGCTCATGAACAAGGGTGGCATATGTCTGATATGGAATTTGTGGTGTTGGATATGCAGGTTGTCAGATTTGGTAAGGTTGTTTCTCATGAATGCTAAGGTTCTCTTCTATAAATGCAATCAATCCACACACATATAACATCTCATATGTAATCCCTTGCCAATTTTTTCTTTCAATGAGATCCCATTCACATTTAATCAGATCTACTACATCCCTTATTTGATGGATGACATGATCAAGGGTTTCTTGGCCATATCCCCTTCTATTGTCAAGCTCTAACACATATTTTTTAAATC
Organism: Torreya grandis; assembly: GCA_037957365.1. Lineage (NCBI taxonomy): Eukaryota > Viridiplantae > Streptophyta > Pinopsida > Cupressales > Taxaceae > Torreya > Torreya grandis. The sequence goes on along the minus strand of JARHVA010002343.1, from coordinate 1,247,850 downwards.
CCAATAATGCTTTTTTGAAGGTGAAAATAAGATTAGGTTGAGAAAGGGATGTGACATATTGGGGAGACTGGGCATAAGATTGGTATAGCTCATGACCATCTACATCCTTGTTACTTGACATGATTCCAGGAGAAGCTTGTTCTTGATTAAAAATATATGAAGGAGAATAAGACCCATAGCTATGAGTAACAGAATTATACATACCAAAAGGTGATTTCTTAATGATACCAAGACTGCTTGATCGGTTGATTTGAATCAGAGTCATTGTTGGTGTTGATAAAAACCTCTAAAGGCTAATTGGCTAAAGAACACACCAAAATTCTTCAACTCCTTGAAATATTGGCCCCACCGGGTGTGCCAAAAGTTGTTGATGGCTAAAATTGTGCTTGATTCTAATCAATCAACAATGGGAAGTTTCAAGCTGTGGGACATTACGGCTTGAAACAACCTCTAGATTTTAGAGAAGCTGGTCTCTTCTTTTATATCAAGTGTCTGGGGGAAAAGGGATAGGAAATTAAATAGAAATGCAAATGTAGGAATTGAAACCTAACTATGGCAATGTGCCTGAGTGTAATCCTAATCCTAACCTGAGCATAGTGAAACTATATATAAAATTCAATTACATTTAAGAGTAGACAAGTGCATGATCAATGTAAAAGATTGAAATAATAGGAACAAAGGCTCATAACAAAGGATTCTTTCACTGAGACATAGGAAACATCAACAAAGGCATAGTGTTTAATCTTCTAATAAGAATCTTCCAATCACATAAGAGGATCAAAAATCATGTACAATTATGTAAACCTTCCAATTAAAGAAAATGAGACAAAAGCAAATGACATTCCTAATCACAACTCTAGAAAACCTACAGTATAGACTACCTTTGTAAATGACATAGATAATAGCAACCAAGGCATAAAATTAAATTTTCTCAATTCATTCAGCCACATAAAAGGCATAAAAACATGCACAGTTACATCAACTTTACAATTCAAGAAAATGAGACAAAAGCAAATGATATTACTAGTCAAAACTCTAGCAAGTCTAAAACTATAGAAAGTCCCCTTTTTTTGCACACTGATCCTCTTCTTTTATAGCCTTCGATGTCCCCTTCCATCATCCCCTTTCCCACATAATTCTTCTCTATCTTTAACTCATAGGGGACAAATAGACAGTGCTTTTAATGGCTTGGATGCATCATGGTCTTATCAAGAACTGCCCTGATTGCAGCATGGTGATTCATGTCTAGTACCTCCCTTCACACCTAAATTTCTCATTCAATCACCTACTTAGCCACTCAACTGTCTACTCTACCTCTGCCCCCAGGGGACAAACTGATGGCCCTTTTAATGTTTATAGGCTCCACAAATCTACCCAATGCACTATTCTATCTACTAGAAATAATTTCCATCGAGTTTCCCTCCATCTTTGTTGTAACAGACAGATAGACACTCTATTCTATCAAAATGGAAGAGGACACTTAATCAATCCATGAAAATTCTTTTTATTTTCTAAAAGGCACCAGAGAATGACACTTGGTGCCTTCCACTTGATTTATCGAAGACACTCAGTACTTTCTATTTTCTCTATATTTTTCTTAGGAGTGTTTCACCTTCAACACCTGTCGCAATCCACTTCCTCGATACTTAGCAATTTTAACAAAATAAAACTCACCGTATTCCTTGCTCAAGCAACTTTTTAGGAGGGGATCGATACACATGGAAGTCTTTGCATGTTGACACTTGATGCTTCCACAGTCCTTTGAAATAACCTCCAGGACCCACCACAATCTTTATTCGGCAATGAGGCTCGAAGATGGTCTCTCAAAAGTTGACACGTGGTGACCTCTACTACTCCTAGGAGGACATGTGGCATCTTCCACTTCCCCTACTAGGGGTATGTGGTGCCTTCCACTTTTTCCAAGGATGGAGTAAGAAGGGGCTCAAAGAGTGACACTCGACAACATCCACTACTTTATGGCACTTAAGCAAAATAAAATGATGCCTTTCTGCATTAAACTAAAGTATTACACCTAGGCATTAAATAAAAGTCTCTTAGATGTCGACAAATGGTGACCTCTACTACTTCTTTAAATATGTAGTTCAGGGCCTTCTGTGACTACCACCTAACACTTTCCACTTTTTTACTACTTAGCTTATTGAAGACCTTTGTCAAAAAATAGAATGGAATGCAAGTGCTGATATGAGATGTGGGTGATGACATGTGGTGCATTCTACTTAGCTGCTACTAGATACGTGGCTCATTATGTGCCCTTCTTGAAAGTTACAAAAGGGGGCTTAGAGGTGGCTAGCTGTCTAGCTCCATGTTTTAGAAAGTGACACTTGGTGGCTTCCACCTGAATTCAATACTTAGGCAAAAAATGAAACAAAAGAAACAAAAAGGGAAAAAGGGGACCCATGCTCAGAGAGTGACACTTGGCATCTTCTGCTGCACTTTAACACTTAAATGAAAAAGAACCTCGCGCTCTACTCCAAAATTCTACCACCATGACCAATGTATCCAGGAACAAAAATTGCATTTCTCGATTGAAAAAATTAAATACAACATAGAGTAAAAAATTCACTCTACACTTACCTCTGGGAATAACACATAAATGTGATATTATAACTATGATAGTGGTTTATACATGGTCATCTCCATATTTAACCTCTATCTATCAACCAAACTTGTATCTTTCATTATCTTAAGCCAATTTGTCTCCTAAATCAAAATATAGATGGCAATCACAAAATTTCTATAGGTGATGATACATGTCTAAGCACTATACTTCACACCTTCAATTTATAATAAGCTCACTAGGACCATTTCATACATGTATAGAATCATTTATACCTTGATACCTTATAAACATCCATTTGCCATCAATGGACTAGGTGTTACTTGAAAGTTGCACTATTCCAGGTTCATTTTGGCCTAATGGTATTGTTTTTCTCTAAGTATTTCCATTAGAGACTTGACTAAGTTGAAATGTCACTGACCATCTATCTATATTGAACTAAATATATCCTCCTCTATCAAGATGTAACCTCTCCATCTAGGCTACAATAATGTAACTATTAATCTTACCTATACCTCATAGACCTTCACTATGGGATGACACTGTGTGAAGAAAAATTCATTTTTAGAGAAGTTAAGGTAAACCTTCTCACTACAAATTTCTTCCATTATATGAAAATTTAACTAATTTTTCTTATCCTAGTTTGAGGTTGTTGATGATTTAAAATTGTGCTTGTTCTAACACCAACAATGGGAAGTTTCAAGATGTGGGACTTGCAACTTGAAACGACCTCCAGATTTTTAAGAAGCTAGTCTCTTCTTTATATCAAGTGTATATTGGGAAAAGGGATAGGAATTATAATAGAAACACAAATGAAAGAAATAAAATCTAACTATGGAAATGCACTTGAATGTAATTCGACCTTAATCCTGAGCACAGTTAGACTATATGTAGGATTCAATTACATTTAAGAGCAAATAAGTGCATGATCAATGTAAAAGATGAAAACAATAGAAACAAAGGCTCATAGCATTTACTTCTTTTGCAGTGATATAGATAATATCAACAAAGGCATAGGGTTCAATCTCCTGATTTGAATTCTCTAGTCACATAAGAGGCACAAAAACACACACAGTTATATAAACTTTCTAACTCAAGAAAATGAAACGAAAGCAAATGACATTCCTAATCACAGCTCTAAAAAGTCTAATACCCTTGACAACACAACCTAGAATACTTTTGCAATGACACAAAAAAGTATCAACAAAGGCATAGGATTCAATCTTCTCATTAATTCTCTAGTCACATAAGAGGCACAGAAACTTGCACAGTTACATAAACCTTCCAACTAAGAAGATAGAATAAAGGCAAATGACATTCCTAGTCATAGCTCTAGAAAGTCTAAACTCTTGACAATAATTCTCTTAGAAAATTCTCTCTGGTCTCTCTTATTTTGGTGATCTATACACCCTTATTTATAGCCTTGGATTCACTCTAGATTGTTTGCTTGTTCCCAATCTAATGGCCTAACTAAAATCTAATAGAACTCAAAGTGTCTAATAGAAGATATTTTATAGATTCTGAAATGCTTTGTCTTTTAGCAATTCATTGGCCAAAACATATCGTAGGACACTCCCTTCTCTTAAATAGAATATGACACTTAGCCAATTACTTGAAAACCTTCTTATTACTTAGGAGATACCAGAGGATGACACTTGGTGTGTTCTATAGCAGCTACTAAATACACATGGCACTTTCTGTGTAATTTATACTCCTTTTGTGTCTTTGCTTATGAGTGTTCCATATTTAACACCTATCACAATCCACTTACTCAAAACTTTAATAGCTTAAAATAAAATAAGACCCATAGCCTTTCTTGCCCGAGCAACTTGAAAAGGAGTATAGGGATAGGTGGCAATTTCTGCTTCCTTCAACAAAAGATACATGGCAATCTCTTCTTTACTTAACTGGGGTTATGTGGTGGTCTTCGCTTCTTTTAGTTACCTTTTAGAAACCTGTGAAAGGTGACACATGGTGGTTTCCACTTTACTCTATTTATATCATAGAACCAATTGGGTCTCATTTCATATTTACATGGAAAGTGACACCTAGCAGCTTCCGCTTACTTTAGAAACAAAACTTGAGACCCACCACAGTCTTTGCTATATCAGTGAAGCAAGATGAAGATAATTCAAATATTGACATGTGGTGGCTTTCGCTCTCTTCAGATAGGATATGTGGCATCTTCCATCACTTTTAGAAAAGCAAATTGAAACCTTCTGTGATTGCCACTTGGCACTTTCTGCCTGATCCTGATACTTAGCTTGTTGAAACCTTTTGCTAAAAAGATGAAATGTAGGTGCCGATATGAAATTTAGATGCTGACACTTGTCACATTCTATTGAGTTGCTAAGGGACATGTGGCACATTTCATAGCCTTATTGAAATTATGAAAGGTGCCTCAAAAAATGACACTTGGTAGCTTTCGCTTGACTTCAACACTTAGAGAAAAATGAATCAAAAGGAAATTAGAGATTGTGCTATATTTCAAAACTTCACCATCTCAAACCAAAGTATGCACGGACAATGATCTAGATCATGCACTGATAAAAATATAATGAAACATAGAGTATTTTTTACTCTACAGTTATTGGCGACCCCAAGGACTTTTGAGGCTACTCAAAAAGAATCTACAAATCCCACATGATCCAAAATCACTAAAAAAAATATAGTTTTAAGTAAAATGTTTCAAATAGATTCTATTTACAAGAATCTCTTTAGGTTCACCTTCCATCATTTCTATCTCAAATGAATTTTGCTATTTACATGCCCAAATTTTATAAGGGCCAGTCTATAATGCTTCAAACTTAGTGTGTTGACCTAGTTTGGCAGCTCTTGCATCCCATTTCAAAACAATTGAGCCTATTTTGAAATGAGGATTTGAAGTCTTTTTATCAAAATGGTCTTTAATTATTTTTTGATGCTTTATCAATGAATCATGTGTTGCATCCCTCTTTTCTTGAACTTCTAGAAGTTTTGTGAGTTTGACCTACATGGGGCCATTTTCTTCAATTTTAATCTGTTTGATTAGCTGGAGAGTAGGAATCTCCAAGCTTAGGGGAATTATAGTATGTTTCCCATATACCAATTCATATGGGGACATTTTGATCACCTGTTTAGGCATAATTCTATTAGCCCATAGTGCTAAATTAAGCACTTTATGCCACTCCTTGTGATGATCAGCCCCTATTCTTTTGATGAGTCTAATCAAGTTCTTATTAGTTGATTCTACCAAACCATTACCCTGAGGGTAAGAATTAAAAGAAGTTTTCAGATATATTCCATGCTTTAATGCAAAGTTAGATACTTTGGACCCTAAAAATGCTTTAGCATTATCTAAAATTATGGTGCAAGGAGCCCCAAAATGAGTAGTGATACTACCCAAAAAATCTAGGATCACATTTTCTATTGCTTCCTTGAGTGGCACTACCTCGATCCATCTGGTGAAATAATTTGTGGCTATTAAGATCCATTTGTGACCCATTCTAGACACTAGATTTATCATTCTAATGAAGTCAAGACCCCATTGAACAAAAGGTTCATCCATAATTATAGGACTAAGAGGCATTGCTGCATTCCTTCTCATCCCCACATAATATTGACAAGATTGACATTTTTTAACCATCTGATAACAATCTATAAATAAAGTAGGCCAGAAATAACCTGCCTCACTTAACTTTATAGCTATATTATTTATAGAAAAATGTCCACTTGATACTCCATGATGTATTTCATGTAGTATTTTCTTAGACTCATCCTTTTCTACACATCTTAACAATTTGCCATCAGAATTTCTTCTAAAAAGAACCTGTTCAATTAAAACAAAATGAACTCCTTACATCTTATAGTATCTTCTCTTATTTTGAAGGAGTTATCTTGGGTAAATCCCATTTTTCATAAAATGAATCATGCTTGTGACCTAGGATTCCTAATCAACTTCTTGTATTCTCAATATAATTTTTTCTTTTGTTCTTGAATTTGTCTCTTCAGGTATCATCTTTTTAATCTCCTGAGTCATATATTGGCACAAACCCCTACCTCTAAATAATTTAGTGGGTTTGACTTCTACGTCATATTCAAGAATCTTAGTTATCTAGTTTGCTCATTTTTTAGTAATTTCACCCTCCATGATATATTCTCTGACACTTGGATGAGCTACAAGTATTAGGATTTTAATTTTTGATACTATATGCCTGAACTTTTTGAGGGCTTTTACCATAACATATGCTTGTTTTTCCACAAAGTTATATCTAGTTTCATATTCCCTAAGAGTTCTTGAGAAAAAGGCTATTGGATGTTCTCCCTCCTGTTTATCATCCTTCTATGTTAGGACAACATCAATACTGAGCTCTCCTCCATATACATACATTACAAAAGGCTTAGAAAAGTCTGGGTTTCTAAGTACTAGAGCTATTGAGATAGATTTCTTGACCTCTTCAAAGGCTTGCCTTCCTTCCGTAGTCCACATGAAAATTAGGTCTTTTTTTAGCAAAAGTGTCACTGGTCTTACTAAGCTTGCAATGTCAGATATGAACCAACTAACGAAATTAATCTTTCCCAAGAAAGAATGAATTACTTTCTTATTTACTAAAAGAGGTAAGTTCATTATATCTACCACTCTTTCTTGGTCTATGGAAACTCCTTCTTTAGATACTATATGTCCCAATAATTTGCCTTGAGGGACAACAAAGATACATTTCTTAGGATTCAAATATATTCCAAATTCTTGACATTTTTTAAACACAGCTTCTAAATGATCAAAATGATCGGTAGCATTCTTTTAAAAAATAGTAAAATCATCAATATAAATTAGGATGATTTTATTTATTAGTTCCCCAAATGTAACATCCATAGCTCTCTAAAAAGTGGCTCCAGCATTTGATAGGCCAAATGGCATCTTAGCATATGCAAATGTTCCCCATTTGGTGGTAAAAGCAGTCTTGTATTGGTCTTCTTTAGCCAACCAAATCTGATTATATCCAAAGAAACCATCTAGCAAAGAGAATCTCTCTGATCTAGTCACAATTTGTAGAATTTGTTCCATGGAGGGCAAGGGATAGTGATCCTTCAAAGACGCTTTGTTTAGATCTCTGAAATCTACACAAAGTCTTATATCACCATTATTTTTTTTAACTGGTACTAGATTTGATACCTAGGTTGAGTGTTTGATTGGAAAAATTATTTTAGAATCTAAAAGTTTCTAGAACTCATCCACCATTAGAGGCTCAATCCTTGGATTCACTAGCGTCTATTTCTTACTGATAGTCTTAGATCATTTAGTCAGTTCTATTATGTGTTGAATGATGTCTCTATTATATCCGTGAAGGTCTTCATATCTCTAGGCTATGACTCTATCATATTTTTTTCATAATTCAATTAGCCTTTCCTTTTCTTCTTGAGTTGCAAAATTTCCAACTTTTAATTTTTTCCCTTCACTCACATCTATTTCATAATATTCTGCTTTGTTTGCTTGGAACTTTTTCTTCTCCACGCTTACATCTTTTAGATCAAAAAGGCTCTCTAAATTGATTAAACCTTTGGGAAGCTTATTATTCTTTAATTATATAATTTGATCCCCATATGCCTCTTTAATCTTTGGTAGTAATTGATCGGCAAATTCCCCTGATTGTTGCAAGAATGAGAGTACTTGAAAATCATTCTCAAATACTTGCCAATTCTCATCATTATCTGGGATAGTTGGCCTTACTATAACCTTTACTAACTCATTGTTAACTAATAGGCTAGTTGCTGGATCAAACTATGAACCAATTTGTCCCATCCTATCAGCTTCAAAATTTTGAATCCTGGGAACTACTTCAATATTAAAATCTTCAAAATCTTCTATTAAGTTCCAAATGTTGTGCTTATAGGATTTCATTCTGACATTCTTTGCTATCACCTTTTCTCTAATTTGCTTTACTACTAATTCTAAATCTCCTTTTACTATTAGATTCTATATTCCCTTTTTCTTGGCTAGTAGAAGCCCATGTACTAAAGATTCATACTCAGCATCATTATTAGTATAAGCAAATTGAAAATGGATAGCCCTTAATTTTTTTTCATCATTTGGAGCAGTAAGACAAATTCCTGCTCTAGCATAATTTTTACTTCTAGCCTCATCAAAATTTAAAGTCCAAATTTTTGAACCTTTTTGAGATTCTTGATTAGTTGGCATTTCTTTCTTTAAAACATTTGGGATTTCATGATCCTCATTAAAAAAAACATAAGTGCCCAGACCAGTAGTGTTATAATTTTCATATGGGTCACTATGCATTGTAGCTAATAAATGGTTATTTTCTTTTTTTTGATTATGCTTAGTCTAGTCACCTATCTTAATTAAATAGAAGGAATTTGGTTTGGATTTGCTTACCTCTGATGTATTTTTCACTAAGGATGTTGTCTACAAATGAGCTATGTCTTTGAGTTTTCTTTTATCAGCAGTTCCTTCAGTACATTTGGGCATTGCTTGATTTTGAAGAGCTTCTTGTAACAATGTCCTTTTTTTTAGGAATAGCTAATATGTCCCAAATTGATACTTGTGTTGGGGTCATCTTCAGTTGATCAACCACATTCATTGATCCCAAAGTTTGAATTCTTGGAAGATTAGGATATCTTGTCTTTCCTTGAACTTGTTCAGGAACTTTTTGATTTTGCACTGGCTAAAGCATTTCTTGTCTAACAGTTGTGTGTTGATGACATTGAAATGAAGGATTCTCCATAACTTCATTGTTTACAACTTCAGGCTATTCCAACATTCTTCTCTTTGATCTAGTACAATAGTCTGATTGCACCTTTGGTTTCTTGGAAATAGAAGTTTCATTCAAAAATACTGATTCTTCATCTTCAACCCATGAGAACAAAGCATATTCTAGGGCTATTTCTTCCTCTTGTTCCAAAGACACCCCTTGCATCTAAGCCATTAAGACTAAATTTTGCATACCAGAAGACTGGTAGGCTTGATTGTCACTGGAACTTGCAAACTGAACATCCATTCTTCTTTGCTCTACCATCCTTTGTTGTAGATTACCCATGGGACAGTCTCTAGGCATATGAGCATTACTGCAAGGGAAACACTAGGCATTAGTGTTATCCACATAATTATTTTTCCCTAGAACAATATCCCTAGTTAAATTGGGAGGAATAGTATGTGAGGGTGTGGGGACTGCAACTAATTGGTTTGCTGGCTGAGGGTTATTTTGCCTTAGAGGACCCTGGTATTGGTTTGGCTGAGATGAAAATCTATTTCCTTGATAGCCCTGGTATTGGGTTTTTGTTTAAGTATTCTTCTATCTTTTATATTAATCAACTCATTATAAAATGTCCTCAAGATATTTTTTATATCATCTAGCTCAGATGACTAAGTGGGGACACTTTCTTTAGCAGGTGGTTGAGGATATGTGTACATAGACACAGGTGGAGTTATAGATTTAGGGGCTTCTTGAGGTAATGGTAAGGAAATTTCTAGGAACATGGGCATGGGAAGCCTTGGGGGTAACTTTCTAGCGTCTATTAAATTATTCTCAGCTCTGACTGCATAGTCATAAGCCTCTGGTAAAGTGTGTCCTCCAAGTGACTGAATCATAATAGATATATCTAAATTTAAAGCCTTAAGATAAAATACTATAGACATACCTGGTAATGGTCTAACTATAGTAGGGATTCTTTCCCAAGCCTTTTAAAATCTAGAATTCAAGTCAGTCATCACTTCTTGTGGTGCCCTTTGGATGGTGATTAATTGTTGTAACAAAGAAGACTTAGCACCCTTCTCTTCAAATATTTCAAAGAAAAGATCTCTAAGCTGATCCCATGTAGAGATGGTATTTGGGGTCAAAGACCAATACCATTCTAGAGCCTTCCCTTTAAAATAAGCTGCTAAAAATCTTATGGCCACATTTTGCTATGTGAAAACATGTATATCACAAACATCTGATATATCTTGTAGATGTTCTTAAGGTGTTTTAAATTATTGCCCACTAAATTTGGGTAGAGCTTTTAGGGCATTCATTGGGATAGGGTCCCAAGTGGTTGATGGTATTGGGAGAATGAATGGACTACTAGTGTTCCAACTTGAATATTTTCTTGGGGGTATAGGGGATCCCATATTTGCTCTTGGTATTGGTATAAACTACTTGACTCTTCTTCTTGGAATAGTTACCAAAGGTGGCAAAAGAATACCTAGATTTATAGTAGATTGTGATCTGGTTACTGGTCCATAGCTATGACTCCTCGTAGTGCTCTAGTTCATATGATCTTGAAATATACATCAAGATTGATCCCGCTAAGCATGCCAAAAACTATTGATGATTTAAAATTGTTCTTGTTCTAACACCAATAATGGGAAGTTTCAAGATGTGGAACTTGCGACTTAAAATAAGCTCCAGATTTTTAAGAATCTAGTCTCTTCTTTATATCAAGTGTATATTGGGAAAAGGGATAGGAATTTTAATAGAAACACAAATGCAAGAAAGAAAATCTAACTATGGCAATGCACCTAAATGTAATTTGACCTTAATCCTAAGCATAGTGAGACTATAGTAGGATTCAATTACATTTAAGAGCAAATAAGTGCATGATCAATGTAAAAGATGAAAACAATAGAAACACAGGCTCACAGCATAGACTGATTTTGCAGTGATACAGAAAATATCAATAAAGGCATAGGGTTCAATCTTCTGATTTGAATTCTCTAGTCACATAAGAGGCATAGAAACACACATAGTTAAATAAACATTCCAACTCAAGAAAATGAAATAAAAGCAAATGACATTCCTAGTCACAGCTCTAGAAAGTCTAATATTCTTGAAAACACAGCCTAGACTACTTTTTCAATGACATAAAAAGTATCAACAAAGGCATAGGATTTAATCTTCTCATTAATTATATAGTCACATAAGAGGCACAAAAACTTGCACAGTTAAATAAACCTTTCAACTAAGAAGATAAAACAAAGGCAAATGACATTCCTAGTCACAGCTCTAAAAAGTCTAAACTCTTGACAATAATTCTCTCAGAAAATTCTCTGTGGTCTCTCTTATTTTGGTGATCTCTACAACCTTATTTATAGCCTTGGATTCACTCCAAATTTTCTACTTGTTCCCAATCTAATGGCCCAACTGAAATCTAACAGAACTAGAAGTGTCTAACAGAAGATATTTCATAGATTCTAAAATGCTTTGTCTTCTGGCAGTTCATTAGCTGAAACAAATCACAGGACACTCCCTTCTCTTAAATGGAAGATGACACTTAGCCAATTCCTTGAAAACCTTCTTATTACTTAGGATATATCAGAGGATGATAGTTGGCATGTTTAGTAGCACCTACTGAATACATGTGGCACTTTTCATGTAATTTATACTCCTTTTATGTCTTTGCTTATGAGTGTTCTGCCTTTGACACCTGTCACAATCCAATTCCTTGACACTTTAATAGATTAAAATAAAATAAGACCCATAGCCTTTCTTACCTGAGCAACTTGAAAAGGAGTATAGGGACAGGTGGTGATTTATGCTTCCTTCAACAAAAGATACATGGCAATATCTGCTTTACTTAACTAGGGTTATGTGGTGGTCTCTGCTTCTTTTAGTTACCTTTTAGAAACCTACAGAAGGTGATACATGGTGGTTTCCAATTTAATCTATTTATATCATAGAAAAAATTAGGTCTCATTTCATATCTACATGAATAGTGACACCTGCCAGCTTCTACTTACTTTAGAAACAAAACTTGAGACCCACCACAGTCTTTGTTATATTGGTGAAGAAAAATGAAGATAATTCAGATCTTGACACATGATGGCTTCCACTCTCTTTAGCTGGGATACGTGGCATCTTCCTTCACTTTTAGAAAATTAAATTAAAACCTTCTATGATTGCCACTTGGCGCTTTCCACCTGATCCTGATACTTAGCTTGTTGAAACCTTTTGCTAAAAAGATGAAATACGGGTGCCGATATGAAATATGGATGCTGACACTTGTCACATTCCATTGAGTTGATAAGGGACACATGGCATGTTCTATGGCCTTATTGAAATTATGAAAAGTGCCTCAGAAAATGACACTTAGCAGCTTCCGCTTGACTTCAACACTTAGATAAAAATGAATCAAAATGAAATTAGAGCCTGCACTCTATTTCAAAACTTCACCATCTCAAACCAAAGTATGCAGGGATAATGATCTAGATCATGTGCTGCTAAAAATCAAAATGAAACGTAGAGTATTTTTTACTCTATAGAGGTCTAAAGATATATCATCAGCTCAACAAGTAGATATGAGATCTATCTTGTAGTTAGACCCAAAATTCCCATTCCGTAAATGTCTTCCCACTTTATCAATGGTTCAAGCCTCTATGGTATTCTCATTCCTATACCTCTCCATCTAGGTTTGACTATAGGTAATGGTCTCACTATTTTGAATACTTATCCCTCTTCTTGAATTTATAGAGTATGTTATAGGCCCTAAAAGTGATAGAGATATATTGCAAAGCTCAAAGTAAAACTTGGCTCTCACACAAACCATTAACACCTCCAACCTTTGAGACATACTTACTCAATATTCATTCTACCTATAGATGATTGTGAGGATATAGGTCCATTATGACCTCAAACCAAATTTTCTTACAAGATCAACTAATATTAGAAATCACATTTCATTATGAGGGTATTCATTTTAAGTTGTTTTGAAAACTTCCACTTCACACCTTCACCTACAACTATCAAAACACTATTTTGTAGACCATTGGTATTAACTTTTAGCATAAGGAGATGGTTATTACTATATTTCCATGTCAACACATACAAAACTAGTTAAATTAAACATGAAATGGGTGAACCTGATCTACAAGTATACGTGCATCACTTGGTTCACATAGGCCAATTGAAGGTACTAACAATATTAATGATTGTTCATACATCATAATTTAATAATAATAAAATTATGGCAATTAAATGGAATATTATAAGGACTACAAACATCCCCCAAGTGCACTCACTCTAAATTTTATTCTCATGTCCATATGAAATGATAATTGTTGACCTTTTCTTAGTTGTCAAAGGGAGAGATAGGAGAGAGGAAATAATTTTTGTTAGTTTTGGATATGATGAAGCTTATTGATATTTTACAATACATATGGGATGTAATTAAACCTTATTTAATAACTTACACTTGTAGATGAGTCACCTCAGTCCATACACACATCTGAAACTAGCTTTTTCATAGGTTATCTTGTTGTATTTTACATTAGACCTATAACATGTCAGTTTAAAATCCTTCCCTAAAATTATTTGACATTAAATATGTTATCCTAGTTCTTTAAATTTGTCCTTTTTATGATAAATTATACATTTCCTTAAAAAAAGTGAAAAGGTGGCATAAAAGGACATTAAGAAAATGGATAAATGTGATAAGGGTTAAAATATGTTGTGTGACCCTCAAAGGTGTGAATTGACTTAATTGATGACCATGGTGACCATTTCAAAACCTAAGAGACCTTATTAAAGTTTCAAAATGTAGGGGGCTAACAAAATTTGACCTAGGGTAAAATTGTAGTCAACAATTAGAATGCAGGGCTTACAACTGAGGTGAAATGATAGTGTAAAGGTTATCAAATGGTAGAGGCTCTTTGAGGGCTTGATTTGAAATAATAATTCACACTTAAGATAGTATATATAATCATTAATCATCTCCATACATATAATTAATCATAACATTTGAAGGCCATCAATGAGGCATAGACATTGAAAATGAAACCTAGGACTATCCATAAAAAATTGACTTTTACTAACCTTAATATCTACTAAACAAGAATATGAAGGTGTTTAAGGGAATATTTGTAGTTATTAGGTATTAGGGTATATAATAAAGGTATATTTAGCTAAAAATAATGAGATTATCATTACAACACACTATTCCCTTGCCACTTCTATGACATCTTGATGGAATCCAATAGCCATTATTTTCAAGCACATTGTCTTTCCTTACAATGGAACACATACAAGTAGGTAGTCTTCACTTGGAGGCACCATTTTAGAGAGTTGTAGGTCTATAAAATTCAACATGAATAAAGGAGGCATGAATAACTTCAAGAGACCATTTTTGAACCTTGAGATTCTGTTTACCTCCAGATGTATGCATTAAACACTCTTTCCCACCAATGGAAACTTGTTTGTATCCTAATAATAGTGTTTGATTAGAAATTTATCACTGTTATATTCCCAAAAATGTGAAACAAATGTTAAGGATGCCATGAAAAGTCTCTTTAAGACTTTATAAACTAGGAATAATCATCATTTTGATAAAACAAACCCAAAACTCATGAAACCATTCTTTGTATTTTGCCTTGTGTAGATGAGGATGACAACTAGGTTACCCAAATTCTTATAATTTGTTCCTAGAATTAATAAGACTAAAATTGAAACCAATTCATATAATTGTAATTTCCTTAGGTCTACTTTCTTTGTTCAAGAGCCTAGACCTTCTTTCTCTTTTCTCTGTATAGATTGAGCACAAACATGAAGTCCTCTCTATGTATGCCAAATAGCCTATTGAAGGAAATGAACGTGTTTTTGGATTTTTGGGTTCTAAAACACTTTTATTTCTTTAATATATGCCTTTATTGAATTTTGAATATAGACCCCTAAATCAACCTGAGCAAATCCATACTATACAGATCTATATCACTCAAAAAAGCTCCTTAGACTTACAAATTTCAAATGTTTTCTCATGTTTTAGAACATAAAACATTATTGGTGAGTAAGATGAGGTAAAATATGGGTAAAGTAATGTATAAAATATCATGGTATGACCTAGAGAGTTGAAGAGATAGTTTTCACATGTGTGGGGCCCATTTAGTGGTAATTAGGTGTGTTTCCTTATGAGAAGCGATCATTAGTACATGAAACACATGGAGGTGGAAATATGGTGATCATGGGGGTCCTTTAAGGAATTTCTGATGACCTAGTTACCATTTGACATCAAATATTATCATTTACAGGTCAAAAACTCCACTTTCTAGATAACATATGTAGCTTTTGTCGACCATTTTGACCATAAGTCAAAATGGGTCAATCCTCTATAGTCAAAACTCTATTTATGAGTATATTATAATTTCATAAGGTGTTTCATAGTTAGTTTTATGTCATTTTATATCTTATTATCCTTTTTTCTGATCCAATTAAGTCCTTATGTCATTTTAAGTAATTTAGGGGTCGTAAACGGGTTATTAATGAAGTGACACAATTTTCAAGGTGTCTATGTGTTTAAAACTTAATTACGAACTCCAATGTGTTATATTCCTTGTCAATAATGTTAGGATTAATTGAAAATTTTAGGTTCCTAATTTAAAATCAAGAAAACAAGTAAAAAAGGATTTATGAAGGTTGTACAGCCTATGGGAGAGAGTGGAATGTAGGATAAGCTTTTGGGATGTCACTTAAACTTCCGTAGACTAATTTACATTATTTACATGATTTTTAAGTGATAAATTTTAGATAAAACTATTATATCTCTCCATCACTCCACCATACACATGAAACTAATCAAGGTATTTTGTTGGTATAGCTAGTAGGTGGACTTCTAGGTCAAATGATCATAAGGGGTGATATTAAACTTGGCTAGATTCAATTTAATGTTTGAATTTCAAGAAATGGTGTCTTATACTTTATGAACCATCTTTAACAAGTTGATTATGTATTTTTCCTATTATTTCCTACACCCTATAGGTTTTTATCTTATTTTAACAAGTTTGTATAATTCAATTATTGATATTGATTCCTTAAGATGTTTGATCTCTCCTCTCATGTTTCCCATAATTGGTTTCATGTTTGGAAATTATTTCATGGATCAAATAGCTCAAATTGTATGAATGTGTTACCAAGTGATGTTACAGTCAAGTTTCACTACTTGTAGAAGGTTTGGTTCTCTGTAAGGGTTTCAAATGAGTGTGATTCATGTATTTCATGTCATCACAAATTCATTCCTGTCAATATTACCCTCCAAGATTAATATCATGAAGAACAAAATCACATGGAGTGCACAATCAGCCTTCAACTTATTTCCAACTATAGTCATGGCACATGAAGGCTTTCATAATGCTCATGGAGGTGTGATGAATAGTCCAAGAGGTGTTAAACATATTTTTAAGAATGAAAAATCAAGTAAAATCCCTTCAAATGACAAAACAGGGACTGTGATAGTCAACTCAATCATCCACATAGTCATACACCATGGAGATGTACCTATAAGTGCTTACAGAGAGGAAACACATTAAATTGGAGTGTGAAAACTTGTCTCAAGATCTACAATTTTATAATCATTCAATTTAACACCTTGATGGATCATTACATTGGTTATAAGTTTATGTTTCATGCACATTACTATGATCACAATCAATGCCTAGTCTACAACTATACCAACACCTATAGGAGATTAAAAATATTATAATAGGAGCCTTGATACCTATTTAAAATCCTGAAAAGTGGAAATGATACATTTTAAGATATTATGAGGGTCTATAACTGGTTATAGTCCTATATATCAAGCATACTTCCTATAGCCTTACTCACTACCCATATACATGGAAATGTCCACCTCCAGATAACACCATAGAGACCTGATATGATTTACAAATAAGATTGGAACATGACTTGGAACCTTCTTGAATTCTCAAGATGTTGGGGAGACTATGACATGCATGTTTGAGGCCTTATATTGGTAAGCAAAGTGAGTAGTCATTATCAAAGTTTAGGATGTGAACTCAAGTACAAGTTTCCCTAAAACACAAAAATAGAGCACCCAAAACTTTTGGGGTTAATGTATGGTGATGTCACATGAAGTTTTTACCAACATAAATGCATCTATCTTGTGTATTCCACATAGGGGAAAAGCCTTGCAAAAGTAATAGGATGTGTGACTAGATGAGAGTAGTGTTGGAGGGCCTCCACTAAAAGATATACAATGTTATAATCATTCAATTAAACACCTTGATGGAGCATTACATTAGTTATAAGTTTATGTTTCATGCACATTAATATGATCACAATGAATCCCTAGTCTACAACTATACTAACACCTATAAGAGATTGAAAATATTGGAATGGGAGCCTTGATACTTATTTTAAATCCTTAAAAGTGGAAATGATGCATTTTAATATCTTATGAGGTTATAAAACTAGTTACAATCCTATATATCAAGCATACTTCCTATAGCCTTACTCACTACCTATATACATGGAAATGTCCACCTACAGATGACACCATAGAGACCTGATATGATTATAAACAAGATTGGAACATGATTTGGAACCTTCTTGATTTCTCAAGATGTTGGGGAGACTATGACATGCATGTTTGAGGCCTTAAATTGGTAATAAAAGTGAGGAGCCATGATCAAAGTTGAGGATGTGAAATCAGGGATATGTTTCCCTAAAACACAAAAATAGAGCACCCAAAAATTTTGGGGTTAATATATGGTGATGTCACATGGAGTTTTGACCAACATAAATGCATCTATATTGTATCCTCCACATAGGGGAAGAGCCTTGTAAAATTAATAAGATGTGTGAGTAGATGAGAGTAGTGTGGAGGGCCTACAAGTTGTACTTTTATTCATTGGGATCATTTCATGTATTTTATAGGATTGGAACTTCCAAAGTTCCGATACACCTTAATATAGTAAGGTAAAATCCTATAACTATGACAAGTGATTCTAAATAGTTGAAAAGAACATCAATGATTCAAAGGGCACCAATTAAGGTTGAAGCACTAGGTTTTGAGCCTAATAAGCATACCTAAAGTTGTACTTTGTTCACAAGGGCCACCTATAATTGATTATAGGTGTCTATAGTCAATAATACAAACCTAAGCATGAAGTCCTAATGGAAACACAAACATTTTTTAGGTAAAGCTACCTCCAAAGGCTATCAAAAGGAAAATATACCATATGACATAGGTCTCAAGGTGGTTTATCACCTACAATACCCTTATTTGGCCTCAACACAGTCAACTATAGCTAACTATAATGGATAATGAGTTAAGCATGATATTATTGATGCTAGTAGGGTATAAGCATCATGTGAAATGACTTATGTGAATTTTTAATTACATTAAAAGACCTAATAAGGTCTTATAAATTGTGCTTGAGTCCTAAACCATGCAAGGTCACCTATATATGTCTCTCTTAAATAGTAAAATGCAATCATCAAGCTAGTCAAAGTAAAAAACAAGGCATGTGTGAAGTGTTTAGTAGAGTTGGAATAATAAGAAATTTGGGAAAATTTTCACAATGGTTTTAATAGTCTCATGAATTTCTTACCATATGGAGGCAATTCAGGGAAAGACTTAAATAATGTAACATATAGTCACATGATAAAACCCTGTATACAATCAATAGTTTCCACATGATTGTCTTAGGTTTTTTAAGAGTTGCAGGTGATAAAGATAAAACCAAGCCCTAAAATTCATCATAGAATGTCTCCATCACTTGGAGAAGCCACTCCAATTTTCACCTTTCCTTATAAAATAGGGGTTGTACCCTCTATTTTGTCTCAGATAGAAGGCACTCCCTAAGAGTGCAAACATACAAATTTTGAAGGGGATAACAAGGATAGCTAATGGTTGGTTGAATATTTCAAAGATATTTAGAGATTTGTGTCAAATATATACCAACATGAGAAACCATTCATAAGTGATTGAAACATGCCAAAATTATTTAGACCTTCAAGGATAAAGATAGACCTATTAGTCTTGGTTTAGGCCTAAAGCCCAAGTAGGGGGTCAGTATCACTTTCATCATTAAATGGACATCCTAACCTATTGGAACATGTTTTTAGGGAGTCATAAGGTATGTTAGGCCTATAGGGACTGAAGATAAGAGATTGAATAGGTAACTTTGAATTATTTCACCTACTTGGATACTTTACATGGGATCTCATGGAGTTTGGACAAGTTGAAGAGGGCCCTGAGCAAACATTTTGTGAGATTGGTTCATATTTTGAATGACACATCCTCATGAATAATACTTAGAGGGAAAAATGGCCTAAAACCCTATAAAACCCTTTAAAATGACACAATTTGGAAAATGATTAATTAGATGCCTCTAAATGGACTATAAGGCTTTGGAGATGATTAGAGGTTGTAGATGACTCTATAGGGCTCATCCCCATCAACTTGAGGTGTTCATTACTTGTATAAACATGGGAAAATGAGGTTTTATTGAATATGTTTTGTGTTGTGTAGGTATGGCAAGGTTTCAAGAGATGTAGTCAACTTTAAGAGAGGGATTGGGACTTTATCTATCCCCCCATGTCCATTTATTATATAAATAGATATCCTAAGTGATTTTACAAGTGCCTTCAGTTTAGCTAGTCAAAACTACCATAGTGAACAAGCTAGTGAGAGAGTGAAAACTCGAAGTGTGAGTCCATTTATGGTCTACTTGATGAATATAAAGTTATGGTAAGTATTTAAATGTGAAATTCAATCCACTTTATGGATTTTCATAGAAAATTAAAGTAAAATTTGAGGCCAAGTGTGAGGGGTGAGTGAAATAGGAGTTATTTGGACTACAAGGAGTGATAACTCATATACAGAGGAATCTTGATGATTAGGGATAAAAATAATGCATGGTGTAGAATTTATAAAACCCCTCCCTCTCATTATAATAATTAAAACTATTTTTATTCTTATTTTTAATGTTATAAAGAGGTCAAATGATGAAGGCAAGTTTTTGAGAAGCAAAAGGAGTTCTACACCAGATTTCAATATTTTCATGTATTTAAGGGCCATTTGTCATATCAGACCTTTCATTTTATATCTCATAATTCATTATCCTACATGTGTAACTCATTTTATCATCATGACACATGTCCTAGTGACCCTTAGACTTCATTCTTTTCTCCTCTCTCTGATTCTATAAGTAAAAGCTATTTTGGCTATTGTAAGCTAATACCACACCATGTATGGTGAAGCCCTGCTAGAATTACATTATATTTTGACTTTGAAGATTTAATTAAAGTCATTTTTTAAGTTAATAAACATTTTTTTAAGTTCTTAAAGTGATGTATGGTAATGCAGAGTGATAATATTCTATCCTTTCTTCCCTTATCCTCTCATGTTATGCAAGAGTTCATATTATAACATGTCATATAGAGTGTATTAATGTGTGTTAGGCTGATTTAAAGTGTAAAACTATTATTTGAGTGTTAAATATTCCCTTTGGTTCATTTAACTTGTTTTTATTCATGCATATCACCTCTATATTGAAACATTGATGTTAGAACCTTCTAGGACTTATAAGCTAGTTTATATGCCTTATTTCTTAGTGAAAGAAGTATGATGGTTAGGTGGAAATAATATTATTGTATCACCCCCTTAAAATAGTTTCATTTAATTTAAATATATAACTCTTTTCCATATAAGTAACTAGCCAGTTAGGTGATATTTATTTCAAGATATATTTACGGAGCTAGCCCTTAAACCTAGAGGTCTAATTATACCTATTTGTACACCCAAATATATATAAGTATTGACATGTTGCCAAAATATATAAGAGGATTTAAAACCATATAATAGGGTTCAATATTTGGTGAAAATAATATTTTCATGTCTAGTGGGATCCATTATCTTCAAGATAACTAGTCAAGGTGAATGTTGGTCTTGGCAACATCAACTACAAATTGGTGTGATACTCAACATTTGGTGACTCCATTCAAGGTAAAATCAAGTTTAAGGCCATTTTGTTTTCAAAAAATTTCTCTCATGCTTCATGGTTCTTACTATGGCATAATATAATAGATTTTTCAATCCTATCAATCCACCTATTTATCCTGAACTACCTCTTAAAGTTTAATACCCTCATCCTAATTTGCCTTTTAAAGACCAAGAATATTTTTCTAGAAAAGGAAGTGAAGATGTGAAATAAATTTAAGATCTTAAATGAAACATGGATAGGCCTCATGTCTTTCCTACCTTTAATACTAAAAATCCAATTCACCTTCACGCATATAATGCCATTCCTCCTAATACCATAAAGAGTGTGCCTATATTCAATGGTGAGATTCATGTTACACCTAGTAAACACATCAAGGATATATCATTTTTTTACTTTACACAATGTCACTCAATATAAAATTTTCATTAGACTCCTTGCCATGTACCTTGAAGGAGAATATCTTGACTGGTACAATACTTTACCTAGTGGATGCATCACATCATGGATGATTTTAGAGTGTTGTTGACTTCAATATTTGAATATGAAAGTGACCATAAATTATCTCATATGAAAACTTAATGTGATCAAAAGAGGATCCAAGGAAATAATGCAAGTCTTAAATGAGAGGTTTTAAAATACTTGGTATAGATTACCTCCTCTCATGAGACCACCTACTATTTTTGTGTTCCCTAATTACTTTAGATCCATTTGTAATAATATTCTTATCATGATTCAATACATGGGTGGTTTCACTCTTCCCTAAGCATATGAACTTGCCATAAAAGATGAATATGGTCTTATTAAATCTATAATGTTTCCTCTTAAAGTGTCTCTAACTTTTTCTCTCAATAATTATACTAATACTCCAAGTGTGGCCCAAGTTACCAATGTCAACACTAAGCCTAGAGCTTCTCCTAAAAAGGTAGATGAAACTGAACCATATGCAAGAATTCAAGCCTTAAAATATAAGCCTAGGAAAGAGAGTATGAAAAAATGTTCCTATCAAAATAATTATCCCTATAAATAATAATATCTCCAAAAATTTTGGAGATGAAGAGGTAAAGGGAATCCTAACTTCAATAGGCCTACCAATGTGTATAACCCTAATTCTACTACCAATGTAAGGGAGATGGTATAGGTGCATAATAACTTGGTGCATGGAGAATATTATCAACAAGGAAAATTTATGGATACTAATTATGGTGTATATAAATGTATAATTTCTTAATTTTGAGTCATCCATCTCCTATAAACCAAATATGAGGTCATGATGCAAGAAAATGGGAATTGGTAGCCTCATGGAGAGAGATTCACCAACTTCTTGGTGGAAGACATTTTTATACTTAATCAAGGAGAATATATTAAAAAAATTAAAAAATACAAGATTAAGGATTTATGATGTGATAATATCATGCTTATAGGTTCATATAATCTCCCTTCAAGGCAAAAAATCATGGTTGTAAGCATGGTAACTCCAAAAGCTCCTACACCTCCTTCAAGTTAAAACATTGGAAAATCTACTCAAGGTGTCTCTATTCCTCAAGTTTGAAGAAATATTTTCCCCTAAAATCTTAAAATAATGTGAGTACTAATTCCCTAAACATAGTGGATTCTTTTAAAAGTTCCAAATCATTTATCTCTTTGTGGGATGTTCTTTACATTCCTAGACAAAAGAAGCTATAATAAAAGAAGTCCACTATTACTAGTATCCCTTCACCTTCAAATAAAATAGATAGTAATTTTATTATTTAAAATTTCCATAATACAATTATTTAACCATCTACTAAAGATGATAAACCTCCACCATTCTACCTCACTCTCATAGTGGGTGACAAATTAGCCCATAATTCCATAGTTGATAGTAGATCTTCTAATTCAATAATGCCAAAAGTTCTAATTGATAAGTTGGGAGTAAAATATGAACCACAAAATAAAGGATTTATTAAAATATATGGTACAACTACTAAGACAATAGGATTGATCAAAAACATAAAGGTTTTCTTACATGATTGTCCTAGTTTTCATATCCTTCAAGACATAGTTGTTGTTGACCTCCTAGCTCACTTTGTAATCTTCCTTTCAAGATAATTTACATCCAAGATAGGTGGATAACTCTTATATAATTATTTTTTCTTATCCTTTAGTATAATTTATGGGACCAAACTGACCATAAGAACTTAACCTCTTGAAAGGTTTCACATTGATCCTTAAATTTAAATAATCTCTAATTTGAATTGTGTGATCAATGAGAAATAAGAGGCTAATGTGGATGATAGTGTTTCTAAAATAGAGGTAATTTATGAATATTTACTTGATGAATATGTTAATAGTGCTTATTATCATGATCCTTATGCATATGTTGATAAAACTAACCTTGACACTTATATCATGCATGAAGAGCCATTTAAAGAAGCTGAGGTAAGTGTATAATATTCTCTCTCTCTCAAGCTGCTAAAGGAAACTACATTATTCATCAGTATGATGATGATGATATATTGATTAATATAATTAATCACCATAGTGGTAATAATTGTCTGCATGCCTATTATTGATGAAGATGCCTTGGATGATGACACTAATGAAGAAGAGGAGGATGAATTATGGAAAAGGTACAATTCCATATGTCAAGAGTTTGATCAGATTTGTAATGCTACTTCCCCTCTTAATAATTAAATGTATAATGTGTATTATAATGATTCTAACAAACATGATGTTTATTTACTCAAAAATAATGAAAATGAGTATCATGTTATGAATGAAGAGGAACTATGTCAAAGGTTCAATGCCATATGCAAAGAATTTGACAAGTTGGGTAAGTCTCCATTTTATCCAAGAGATTGCATATATAATTTTAATATTGATAATGAGAATAATGATAGTGTTTTCAAGTGTTATTTAAAACATGAAGGTGAATGTCTTTCTATTGATGAAGGGCCTATAGTCATGAAAGAGTTTGATGTTGTTTCTATCTAATAAGTTGTGAACATAGAGAATGTGATCAAGATATACATTATTATACCTCAATGATAGTCAATAGCCTCACCTAATGTTTATATACATTCAGAGGCATTGGGATAATAAAGGAGAAATTGATACTCCCAAATATCAAACACATTTTGTCCAAGAAGGTGGAGAGGTTGAGGTAGTTGTCATACACTCCAATCTATAATTTTTTGGAGAACATCCAATGGATATGATAGAGATCATAGTAGTTTCATCCCTAATCAAGGTTATTAGAGGGAAAGGAAGAGAATTCATTAAATCTCTAAATAAACCACTTACAGGCATGAGGAGGCATAAAGTTGGTAATCTCCTTGAACATTCAAATATGCAATTGGTTAATGATGAACATGATTCTAAAGATATATTGCCTTCATGGAGTATAAAATATGAAAGGGGAACTATATTTGATCCTAGTTGAGGTATAATCAGATGTTTCACCTTAAAGTGAGGTATTTTAAATAATATATTAGGTGTGTGTGTCTTTCTTTTAGTTGTGTTGTGTTCCATAAGTGTTATAGTTAAACACATGTGTGTTTCTTTTTTTTATGTGTATTTACTTTATGTTTTGTGTGGTGTCAAAGGAAAATTGTGTGTCAAACTTATGTATAGTTGAACCCATGGCCCAATGGATAGGAATAGGCTACTAGTCATGGTATACCAAGCATACCATCCTTTGAAAATTGCTAATAATGTTGACCATTTTGACCACAAGTCAAAATGGGTCAACCACCTATAGTCAAAACTTGATATATGGGTATAATATAATGTCATAAGGTGTGTCATAGTTAATTTGATGTCATTTAATGTCTTATTAGCCTTGGTCATGGTCTAATTAAATCTTTATGTCATTTGGAGTCATTTAGGGATCATAAATGGGTTATTAATGAAGTGGCATGGTTTTCAAGGTGTCAATGTGTTTTAAAATTCTTTAAAACATCAATTTTTTTATATTTATTGTCAATAATTGTAGGACTAACAAAGAATTGTAGGTTCTTAATTAAAAATCAAGAAAATAAGTATAAGAGGAGTTATGAATAGTATACGCCCTATGGGAGAGAGTGGGACATGAGATAATCTTATAAGATAGATCTTAAACTTATTTAAACTCATTTACACTCTTTACATTCTTTGGAAGTTCCAAATTTGAGTTAAAACAATTTTATTTCTCCATTGCTCCACCATGCACATGAAACTAGTCAACAGGTTTTTGGTTGATAATGATAGTATGAGGACTTCCAAGTCAAATTATATTGGGGGGTAATATTACACTTGGATAGATTAAATTTCAAGTTTCTATTTCAAGGAATGGTATATTATACTTTATGAGCCATCTTTGACAAGTTGATTGTGTTTTTATGCTTTTTATGAAGGCATTTTTATGAGCAAGCAAAAGGAGTTCTACACCACATTTAAGGAGTTTCATGCCTTTGAGGTCTATTTTTCCAATCAAACCTTGCATGTTATATATCATAATTGACTCTCATGTATGTGTAACTCATTTTATTATAATGAAACATGTCTTATTGACCCTTAGACTTCATTCTCTTCTCCTATCTCTCTAATTCTATAAGTAAAATCCATTTTTGCTTTTGTAAGCTAATACCACATCAAGTATGGTGAAGCCTTGATGAAATGAAATTATATTTTTCCATTTAATAATTAATGAAAGTCTAGTTCTGATTTCATGAACAATTATCTAAGTGTGTAAAGTGATATATGGTGATGCAAAGTGATAATCTTCTATCCTTTCTTTCTTTATCCTCTCATGTTATGAAAGAGTTCCTATTCCAACATGTCATATAGAGTGTATTAAAGTCTGTTAGGACCCTTTTAAGTGTAAAACTATTCCTGATGTGTGAAATATTCCATCTAGTTCATAGACCTTATGTTTCTTAATGCATATCACCTCTACATTGAAGCATTGATGTTAGAACCTTCTAAGACTTAGAAGCTAGTTTATATGCCTTGTTTCTTAGTGAAAAAGTATGATGGTCATGTGTAAATCATCTTGGTGTATTACCCCCTTATAATAGTTTCATTTCATGCAAATTCCTAACTCTTTTCCATACAAACAACTAGTTAGTTATGTAATAAGCATTTCAAGATATATTCAGGGAGATAACCCTTAAACCTAGACATATAATTCTACCTATATGTATTCCCACACACCTATAAATATTCCCATGTTGCCCAAATTTAGAAGAGGCTTGAACACCCTCTTTGGGTGTAAGATTTGGTGACAATATCTTTAAGGGAAAATTTAAAATGAATATAATATAAACACTTATAAAAATACCTTAGAACATAATAAAGGCTTGAATTAACCTCCCATGTACCTTCATAACATTCTTAAAAACTTATAATAAAGAAATACCTTGCATATCATGAATACACTAGAAAGGCTCATCATGAATCATGAGTTGCATCATTAAATCATCTCTATCATGAAACTTTTAAACTATTAAGAACAATTAAAATCATATTATAGACCTTCAGATATGCTAAAACACTATGAGGAAACTTGACATAATTTTAAATAGGGAGTAGGGATAATCACTATGTGTTTTATGACATGACAAAGCATTAGACCTATTGCATTTGATATGACAATTAGTGATCTCCTCTAAACTATCTTGATTATTCAAGGGATATGACAACTATGAGATTTTATGGTGGAATAGGGTTATCAAGGACTAGGTTTACCCTATTTTAGGCTTAAGGGTAGAAAGTGGTCAAAATTTCTTGTGACTCAGATGGCTTGACCTACTTGTTATTCAAGAGAACCCATAATATATCTACTTATCACTCATGATTAGATGAGGACCCTTGAATACACTTTAACTCTACCTAATACATTAAATAAATTGAGGTCCAAAATGAACACAAAAAGGCACATAAAAAGAGAAAAAAAAAAAGATACATTATAGCAAGCTACTAGAATAAACTGACAACTAACAATCATGTGTAGAAATGCTTAGAGGAAAGAAACTAGCTACTATGTATAAGAGATTTTGGTGATTCTAATAACAATACTTGAGGAACATCCCATTGATAGGGATAGGGAGTTCCTCACCACTCAATATAGATAATTAGAAATAATTTATATCCTTATAGCTAGTAATGATACATGGCCCACTCCAAAGACTAAAATTTTGAATGCCTACCTAGCTTGGAATGGTCCTCATCTCACTTAAGTACAATGTCACCTTGTTTAAATGTCTTGGATGAGGAAATATTATCAAATTATATTTTAACTTGGTCTTGGTTGGACCACATGGCATGCATGGCATTATCTCTTATTTTTTACAAATCATCCATCTTCACTTCCATTACATTATTCTCTATGAGTTCAAGCTGGTGTGTAAGTTCCAAGGCTGGCATCTCAAGTAAAATGGATAGTTTTTATTCTTTTCTATATATAAGGAGATATGATGAGTGACCAATATACTTATTAGGAGTAATCCTATCTACCCATAAGGTAGTCCTTAACTTAGTATGCAACTCCCTTTGGTTGTTTCCCGTTGTCATTTTTATGATCCTAATCAAGTTATTATTTGTGGACTCTTTTATTCCATTGCCCTATGGATAGTAGTTGTATGGATACTTAAAGTAGATGCCATGATTAAGTACCCACTCACACACCTCTGTACTACTAAAGGCTAATGCATTATTTGATATAATAGTGGAATGGAACCCAAATCTAGACACAAATCTATCATATAACTCCAAAACCTAGTTCTCATTTGCCTCCTTGAGTGTAACAGCCTCCACCCACATGGTAAAGTAGTCAGTAGCTTTTAAAACCCACTTATGTCCTGAACTAGATGGGGGATGAATCGTCGATGGATAAGAAGTCTAAGGAGATAAATATTTAGGAAATTCATAGGCCTTAGACAAAGGTTGATCCTTTGAGAGTATATATTTAAAACCCTTAATCAACAAGTTATGGCTTGGGTTAGTGAAGTATCTAAGGTAGCTATTACACACACACAAAATTACATCCAAGAAAGCACTCATGCACAATCAAAATTCTAAATCAATTTAAACTTGACTATCATAATTAATATATTTACAAATATTTTAATATTTTTTACACACACACACACAGATACACACACACACACACACACACACACACACACACACACACACACACACACACACACACACACACACACACACACACACACACACACACACACACACACATCAATCAAAATAATCAAGAATCCACTAAAAACTTTTACACTAAATATTATTGAAACATACAACCAAAGAAAGTAATAACTAATTACACAAAAATTGTAAAGAAATTACACAAACACATTCACTGATGATCAAAACTATTGTTGTTCCTATATTAAAAAATTCTCTAACCAAAATTCAAGTTGGATTATAATTAATTTTATAGACTTGGGGAAGGGATCACCTCATCCTCCAAGTTCATGCAAGGTTGTTACATGTGATAGTTATAACATGAGTTCTAATTATGGTCTAAAACTATATGAGTCTATTTTTAGTTATTAGTTTAAAATAGCATATGAAAAATCTATGCAACATGTTCATGTGTATGAAGATGAAGTTAATTTTTACAATTATATCTCAAACTAAATTCAAAATTTCAAATATATGCACCATTTTATAAAATTGTTCATGCAAAAAGTCTTAGCCTTTTAAGGTTGTGTGGTCTGAATGGTCAGGGTAGTAGAAGCTAGAAAAATAATAATTGTGCATTGTATATTTCCCATGCTTCTCATTGAGTCTAGATATTTTGAAAAGTCCACCTAGGACTCTCACTATGACATATATTGCATGATGAAATGTGAGTGTGCCATTAGATATCTCCATGGACGTTCTTGGGCTCTTTCACAAAACACACTCCATTGTTTATAACTTTTACACCATGTGGAAACATCTCACTTATCCCAGGACCATTGAAAAGTATACATTGACCTCGCACCATAAATTATCATGTACTAGGCTCCCATGCACCATTGGATCTATGGGTACTAAGCTCCAACAATAATGCCACTTGGCACTCTGATAGAGCTTTTGGAAAAGTGTTAATTTAAACATTCCCATGAAATTGAAACTTGTCACATTTACACTTGCTATGGACATCCCCTTATTTTTGTGCTTGACTATACATCATCGATCTTCGATATGTGAGTTAACATGCATCATATATCTTGGTGCTTGACTTTTTGACTCCCCACGAGTTTGAAATTTGTTTTTTCCATATTTGTTCCTATAAAACACAAATGAAAAAGTAACTTAGCATATATATATATATATATTAATAATAATAAAGTGCTTGACTATAGGGGTAACACTTGGCAATTCCATGGGGAATAAACTCTATTGTTTTGGTCATTTTGGTCAAAGAAATTATTGTGGGGAAAATGTTTTGAGACTATAATTTCATTGGACAAAAAATTTGAGACATAAAGTCCACATGAATTATGTTGGGGGAATTGTTTCAGACAAAATGTCTGTAATAATTCTCCCAAATACCCAATTCTCTCAGAAAAAATATCTAAAGTAATTATTCTAAAGGGTCTTTTTTTTTTCAAAGTGTTTGAGGCACAAAGTCTGAAAGGTCATTGGCTCAAAGGGAAAAAGGGCCTAGGACAAAAGTATGAAAGGTTAAGTCTTAGAGGGAAAATGCTGTCAAAAAAAATTTCTGAAGGGCAAATGTGAAGGGATGGTATCAAAAAGGCTGAAGGAATGATGTCTTGGAGAAAATGTCTAAAACAATGGTTTTAGAGGGAAAAGGATTTGGATAAAATTAATAAATGGAAGTTGGTCAAAGGTTAAAGGTTAGGTCAATTTAATTATGGAAAATGTCTTGAACAAAATGTCTGAAGGAATAAACCCAAAGACTAATTCATGTGGAACAAAAGTTCTGAACACCAAATCAAAAAGATGAGTCCAAAAGAATAAGCCTTTGATAAAATTTGTGTGAAGGACCTAATTCATAGGGAAAAGTGCCCATGAAAAAATTCTTAAAGGGTCTAATTTTTAGGGTAAAAGTGCCCTTGATAAAAAAAAATTGAAGGGTCATTCCAAAGGGCTAAAGGGTAGGTCTATATCATCAAGAAAAATTCCCATGGCAAGAAGATCATAAACCCAATTCCATCAGAGGAATTGTTTCAAATAAAATGTGCACAATAATATCACTAATAAAGATAAGTCCATGGCAAAAGGCCTGAACAAAGAGCTTGATAAAGATCAAATTATTTGTGGAAAATGTCCAATAAAGACAAGTCAGAGAAAAGACCCAAAGGAATTACTTCTAATAGAATAAGACTGATAAAAATAAGTCAAAAAAAATTGTAGAGGTGTAATATTATTCTATGAAAACACATCACCAATTCCATCTTGCTAAAGTATAAAAAGGCCAATAATCAATCTTCTCCTAGATTTTACATAAACAAATAGAAGAGGAACCCAAAAGTAAAGACCATAGTCTAAAACAAGTGGGTCCCTATTTCCATAAAGAAAGAAGGGATGTTGGGTAAAATAAATGGTGACTCATAAGGGGAATACTCCTGAGTATTCAAGAACCCAAAACTTTGGTTTGTAATCTTTAATCAATCATGAAGTGTGTCATAAAAGAATACTTAAATTAGAAACATGAAAGAGACTCCTAAGTTCATTCACACAAAATACTTGCCTTCTTATTTATTGGATCTATGTGTGTCAAAATGTGTAGTTTATTTAACCTCTATTGTGATGAATTTGTTTAAGGTTTGATGAAGCTATAGGTTTAATTATAGTATTTTTTAAATCTCAAAAATAAGGAAAGCTCAGGAATTGCTCTACTATCATCTAAGAATCCATAGCCTTAATATAGATACCTTGGGATCCTTATCTTCTCATTCTATTATTTTCTTTTGATCATGATGCATAGTACATTGACCTTATTTCATCATGTGATCTTTTTTATTTTCTTTTCCTCTTTTTAACTCACTAGTTCTTTTCTTTTTTTGTTTTTTATTTTCTCTTCTTTTGTTCTTTAATGAAAAGACAAGAGATGGAACCACAATGATCTGGTACAATTATAAAATAAATCATTACTATAACATCCCCATTAGCTACACCTATACCCAAAATTATCACTTCCAATAGGTATTTAATGTGATAAGTGCATTTGACCTGATAAAACAAGATTTTTTTTTAAAAATTGTATGAACTAATATGAGAGAAGCTTCTAAATGACTGGTAAAAGTAGTCAATTGTGACATAATTCATAATAATTCATGATTACATACCTTCATCCCAAAGACTCAAAAATACATAAATACACCTAATCTATAAATTAGTCCCAAATTTCCTATTCTCTTTTTACTTTTCCCCCTTTCTACAAGTCCTAAGCTCAGTTGGTTTGAATTTTTTAGATTATTTATAGTTAGATCAAACACATTCTAATCATCGGATAAGAGCAAAGAACAATAACTACTCTAGAAAGCATAAAATATAAACTAAGAAAGAAAGAAACTAGGATACAAAAGTAAGAAATTTAATCTACGAAAGAAAAATACTAAAATCAAGAAATATTAATCTAAAAATCAAGAAACTAGTCTATAAAACAATAAATCTAATTTATAAAATCAAAGAACTAATCTAAAAAAGTGGGAAATCTAATCTAATCCTAAATCTACACTCATTCTTCCTTCATCAATGAATAATATCTATAGATGACATAGCCCTAAAGTAATGCTTCAAGAACTATCTATTGACTAGATATGTAAGCTCATTGCCTTGGAGGTTCTTCAGATGAAATGTGTTATTTTCCATGATCTCTAAAATATGGTATGGTCCAATCCATAGTGGGGAAAACTTGTCATGTTGTCCTTTCTTCTCATGGGTTTTATCCCAAAGTATCACTAGATCAAAAATTCTAAATGCTTTGAGTTTTTTTCTCTTGTCAAACCACCTCTTGACCACATCTTGGTGTTAGATAAATGTCCATAAGGTCTCAATCCTTGAATCTTCCATTTCTATTATTTCTAGCAATATTGATTCTACTTTATCATTTGGCTCCATGTAGTCCTACATGAATTAATAAGTGGGTAACTTCAACATAATTATGAATGTATGATGGAATCCATACACCAATAGATAGGGTGATGCTTTAAAAGATTTATTGTGTCTACTCTAGTCTACCTAAAGATCATACTTCATTAAATTGTGTCAGTCCCTATGCTTCTCTCTAGCTAATTTATTAATTAAATTGATCAAATTTTTGTTCATTGATTCTACTAGTATATTTCCTTGAGGGTAATGGTTAGAAGTTAGCCTGATAATAATATATTTATCATATTTCCACTCATTAAACTCTATTGATATAAAATCTAGTCTATTGTCATAAACTAGAGAAATAGGCATGCCAAATCTAGATGTTATGTGTTCCTCTAAGAAGTGCATCACATCTTATGCTCTGTAATTATTTATGGCTATGGCTTAGGTCCATCTAGTGTAGTAGTCTATAGTAGTAAGTATGAATTTATCGACTAATAAGGAATTCGGGCTAATGACACTAATGAAGTATAAACCCCATTGGGCAAATGGCCTTCTTTTTGTAACTAGATGTAAAGGCATTATTGCATGTAATTATCTCATGGATCAATCTTGGAATTTATGGCATGTTATCACATAACTGTGAGAATGTTTAAAAACTATTATCCAATGGTATCCCATTCTTAAGATCTTATGAGATGTGATATTTCTATAAGGATGACCATTACCTATATTCTGGTGCAAGTTCTCTAAGATTTCTTTAGCCTCATCTATAGATACACACCTGAGATAAATACCTCCATAATATATTTTTTATAAGACTCCCTTCTTGATCATGTAATGATTATATTTGACCCTCAATGCTCTCTTCCTCTCTCTATTGATCTTTGGGAACAAGTTGTTATAAGTAAATACAATATTATATCAGTATACCATTCTCCTTTAGATACTTGAGTGTTACATAACTCTTCAATGGTGATGTATGGATCTAGTTTAGTCATGGGTTCAATAATGACTTAAACTCTAATGATCTTTGAAGGCTTTATTTCTATGTCAAATTCTTGCATCTTGGCCATCCATTTGCCTCATCATTCTCCTAGTTTGTTTTGTGACAGGGTGAGCTTGACAATAGGACCAGGCATGAAGGTGATGGTTTTATTCCTGAATATGTAATGCCAAAACTTCTTCAGTACTTTGATAAGGGAAAAAATTATTTATCAATCATGGAGTACCTAAGTTTTGCATCTTTCAGATTCATGCTCATGAATGTAATTGGATGTTTGGTCTTGTCCTTCTTCTACATGATGGCAAATACAATTGTATGCTCTAATGTGAATGAGTATAGGTATATTTATTTATTAAAATATAGACTAATCAACACTAGAGCCTATGATATTGCATCTTTAATGTTTTTAAAGGACTTTTAGACTTTAGTTGTCCATTCTATTTTAGCATCTTGCTTGATCACAACATTCAAAGGTCTGATGATCTCTACAAATCTTGAGATGAACTTCCCTATGAAGTTAATATTTCCTAAGAATTATTTAAGCTCTTTTTTGCTATTGGGTGGTTAAATTATTGAAATCACATAAATTTTATCTAGATCAATGGTGATCCTATCCTTGGTGATGATGTGCCCCAAAATATTTCTATTAGTGACACCAAATATATTTTTCTTTGGGTTTAGTGAAATACCAAACCTTCTAGATATTTTTAATATGGACTATAAGTGACTTATGTGGTCCTTCCAATTATTTGAAAATATTATAAGATCATCCATGTAGATGATTATGCATTTTCTTTTCAGTCCTTTTAATGCATGATCCATGGCACATTGAAGGGTGTCTCTTACATTTATTAGGCCAAATATAATCCTCTTATACACATAAGCTCTCCACTTATTGGTAAATGTCATCTTCATTATGTTCTCAAATTACACTAGTACTTGATTGTAGCCTAAGAATCCATCTAAAAAGGACATCATTTTAGAACCACTTACTATTTGTATCACTTCATCTAGAGAAATTAGGGATAATTATCCTTTTTATAAGCCTTGTTCAGGTTCCTAAAATCCACACATAGTCTGATCTCATCACTCTTCTTTCTTACTAGGACCAAATTATCCACTCAAGTAGAATGTCTTATTGGAAATATGGGTTTTGTGCTTGAAAATTTTTCTACTTCTTTCTAAATGAGAGGCTCCAGAATAGGATTGACTAGTCTTTATCTCTGCTTGAATGGTTTATGATCTAGATTCAAAGGAATAATATGAATAATTACCTATGGGTCATATAATTTCAAATATTCATATGTCTAGGCAATAACATCCCTATATCAAGTGATTAAATCCTTTAATCACTATCTCTCCTCTAGGGTGCACTTGAGACCAATGTTAAAATAGCCCAAGATGTGCCCATCTCCTAGATTTTCCCTTCTAAAGGATTCATTGAGCTTGGGTTGCTTGAGTTATTGAGCTTGAGGATCTATATCGAATGGTCTTTCAAAGGAGACTAACCTTGCTAGAATTTGATTTTATTTGAGCTCAAGAACGCCTTCCTTGTCTGATTCCTCTTGATAGAGGTGATTAATGTCCTTTTCATCAATGATTTGAGATTTAAATTTAATTTAATTGGTTAGAAACTAGATAATCTACTAGTCATCATCAAAGACCTAGAAATTTTCTATGTTATCTAGAATAGAGGGGCATGATACAAATTTAATTAAGAATTTTTTACCTTAGATTCTTGTAACGACACCAAATTAGTAGTAACAGTAGCTAGAAATTTAGCACTTTATTTTTTCTCTATAGGAAGTGTTACTATATTGAAAGCTTCAAAGCTTTCAATTAGATCCTATGCTTTATTCTTGTATATACTCAAATAGGGTAGCTTGCATTGGTATTTGTTTCTGACTTGATTTACCACTAGCTCTGGGTCACCAAATACTAGTATTTGATTCACATTATTCTTAAGTGCAAACTATAATCCTAGAATTAGAGCCTCATACTTAGATCTATTGTTAGTGCATGGAAATTTTAATCTATATATTTCCAAGAATTTTTACCTTATGGATCAATCAACTTGATTCCCATGCCTGATCCTTGCTCGGATATAGAACCATAAAAGTTTAAAGTACACATCTGATAGGAACCTTTAGGCTCTAGATTTTGTAATTGATTTTGAGTGGTAAAATTATAAATACCAAGGTTGGGTGACTCATATTTTACCTCTTCATTCTTGATGTTATACTCCATAATGGGATACTTCATTCTCATCTCTATAACAATCCTGATTTCATTTTTTAACTCCTCTCCATGATAGCCAAATATGAGAAAAGTCTACAGAGTGATATCCATTAAGTGTTTTGGACCAGTCTCTACTCAACATCAAACTATATCCTTCAGGTATGTCCACCACTAGAATATCAATGGTCATTTGAATGCATGGATCTGAGGTAACTTGGATATACACATCCCTTAGTTCACCAACTACATGGACCAATGTCTTATACAATTATGAAACTATCCTCATTGAAAGGCTTGGTGTCAAACCACGTTTTTGACATATATATGTAGGCATGATAGTTGTAGAAGCTCTAAAATCAACTAAACAATTATGAATTTTCTTATTGAAATCTTAGATAGTCATCAAGAAGGGTGTAACTTTTGGCTTGCTCTTGAAGATAACATTGGTGTTAAATTATTTTGATTTATCTATGGATTTTTTTGCTTTATGTATAGGCATGTTCCTAGTAATAGACTTATAAATTATATCCTTTTGTTTGATAATCTAAGTTAACTCATGAAGAGTTATATTCACCTTAATCTTCTTCATATCCTCAATAATGTTGTATCTTCTTTTACTTGGTTCTTCCTTATTTTATTATTGATCATTCCTCTTGAAGGGGGTGGATTATTATCTACTTTAGGATTAGGAGGAATCACCATGGTATTTGGAGGATTTTATGTTGTGAGTGGTTGTTTATTCCTTATATTATATACACCTCTTTGGAACTACTAAAAAGAATGAACTTCATCCATGTTGTCCTCTAGCTCATTGTTATCTTCACCTAGAAAGGGAAACTTGTGAGTTTCAAAGAATATGGTAGTGTTAGAAGAGCCAAGATTTATATGATGTTTAGGTAGATTATGCATCTGATCTTGTCTAATCACCTCTCTTTGAAATATTTTAAAAGTTACATAAAATTTAATGTAGTTGAGCTCACCATATTTGAAAGTATTATGAATTCTACACTAATTAAAAAGAGTCATTTCTATAATGTTGATTTATGGGAGCTTGTTAGGCCACTCTATATTATTTGTAGGCCTTTTAAATGGTCAATTAAATCTTTGGAATCCAATGTTCTATTTACCAGTTGAGCCATTGGTGTGGCCCATCCTCCTTTGCATATTTAAGAAATCATTATTCAACTTTCAAACCATCTTCTCAATAGAATCCAATTCTACCTTTGTCGAGTCAGTGCCTTACAAAATAGTAGTAGGAGATGTAGTAGATTTTTGATTATGCTAGTGATCATTGCCTATCATATGATTGTTCAAGAAGGTTAAATTTGGTTGTGTTGTTTGTGTTAATTGAGGCAATGCATATATTTGATTTTGATTGAATATGAGAACATTTATATTCACATGTGGCATCAAATTTAATTTTGAAAAGTTATTATTAACATTAGCTTCTAAAGGGTATGAGGATTGAGTTGTTTATTTATATTGATAGTTTATTTAAATGTCTATGGCAAATTAATAACTGTATTAGCTCTCCTTAATCAAGAACACCATAGTTATTGGATCAAATTCATTCTTATACATTTCCAACATCAATTTCTCATTTGGTTTGTACTTTAGGATCAACCAGTTGTATATCTTCTAGAACCTTGCATCCAAAGCATAGATGGGCTGATTAGTGCTCTCCAAATGCTAGTAAAGTGCTAGTATACCAAACTAGGATTGTTGAACTATCCAAACTATGCAAAAAAAGTTGCTTAACACTCATCCCAAGAAGTGATAAAATTATCTATTAGATTTAAATAATAATCATAAGCAACATGTATTAGATTAAAAGGAAATAATCTATAGGAAACATCTTCATGGACAAGATTTATTATCCTTAGTGTAAATTTGAAATATCTAATATGTTCTTTTGTTGTCCTTGCTCCTGAAGGAGCAAAGGATGGTAAGTAATTTTTAGGATTCCAAGGTAAATTATGCACATCTCCTAGGATGGAAATAATAGATCCAACTAAGTTTGAGCCATTATTTGATTAACAGGTAAAAGATTCCTTATTAGAGAAGGAATATTTCGAGGTGGATTACTCTAAATAGGGGTTATTGGCATAGTTCTAGGTCTCTTATAATTTGACAAAGGTAAGACAAGAAAAATAGCCTAAGAATTAGATCTGGTCACTCTATTGGGTGACTCCATTACAAATATATACCAAGGATAACTACTACTATCATGGGTGGTGGCCCTCCTTCTAGAGACAATTTGATTATTGATGTAGGTTTTATGCACACCATAAATTTAACGAGGTAGCCTCTAACATTTTAGGATATCAATAGATTAAAAATCCACTCTAGGGCATGAGTTGTAGGTATGTAGTCTATTAAAACCTAAGGATGGAATAGCCGGTAGGGCATACATGTTATTGACAAAGATTTTTGGATGGAGGTGTGGTTTTTAATAAGGGTAGTGAATCTATATATGATTTGGATGGGTGGCTGGTTGTTAATCTAGAGTGGGTAGGTTTAAAAAAATTTAAAAAAGGAGGAAAGGGTAAGGAAAAAAATAAAGCTTCTATGGATTTTAGAAACCACCTCCCTATATATTTTATAGAAGGACAAGTTCTCTTAGAACCTATGCCTATTCATAATAGCCATTACACACATACAATCAGGTATGGCTAATAATTATAAGGAGATAAAGATGTAGGAACTTCATAGGCCTCAGATAAATGTTGTTCATTTTAGAGTATATATTGCTTACCCTTAATCAAGAGATTATGGTTTGGGCTAGTGAAGTATTTGAGGTATTTGTTGCACACACATAGAAAACTACATCTAAGAAATCACTTATGCACAATCAGAATTATGAATTAATTTGAACTTGACTATATTAACCAATATAATTAATAATCTTTTAAAAGTTTATGCACATCTAGAAACTACTACATCAATCAAAATAGTCAATTATCCATTCACAACTTTTGCACACTAAAGATTATTGAAACATACAAAGAAAAATGTAACAACTAATTACATAGAAATTGGAAATAAAATACACAAACACATGCATTGATGATCAAAACTAATGATTCTCTTGTATTCAGAAATTATCTAACCAAAAACTAAGTTGGATTACAATTGTTTTTATATACTTGGGGAAGGGTCACCTTATCCTCTAGGTTCATGTAAGGTCATTACATGTGATAGTTAGAATATGAGTTCTAACTATGGTCTAAAACTATATAAGATTCTATTTTTAGTTATTAGTTTAAAATAGCCTTTACAAAAGCTATAAAACATGTGCATGCATATGAAGATGAAGGTATATTGTATAGTTATAACTCAAACTACATGCAAAATTTCAAATATATGGACCATTTTATAGAATTATCCATGGACAAAGTCTTAGCCTTTTAAGGATACATATTATGAATGGCTAGGGTGGTGGAAATTAGAATGGAAATAACTATGCATTATATGTTTTCCATGCTTCTCATTAAGTCTAGATCTTTTGAAAATTCCACCTAGAACTCACACCATGAGATATGCTACATGATGGAATGTGAGTGTTCCATTTGGTAACTCCATAAGGTTTATTAGGATATTTCAAAAAACTCCATTACTTAGCACCTTCTCATGTGGCAAATTCTCACTTGTCTCAAGACCTTTGAAAATTCTACACTGATATTGCACCATCGATCATCATGTACTAGGCTCATATACACCATTGGATCTTTGGGTATTGGGCTCCCATAATGTTTCCACTTGGCACTCTCATAGATATTTTATAAAATATTTTATTTAACCACTACCATGAGGGTGACACTTGTCACTGCTACATTCACTCTAGACAACCCTTTGTTTCCATGCTTAATTATGTACTATCAATGTCTCGTATGTGATTTAACATGTCTGTAGATATTGGTGATTGAATTTTTGACTCCTTACGAGTTTGGAATTTGTGTTTTCCATATTCTCTCTTAAAAAACAAAAATTAAAAAGTGACATATATATATATATATATATATATATAAAATAAAGTGCTTTACTGTAGGGGTGACACTTGGTAATTCTATGAGGATTGTGGTATATTATTTCAATCATTTTGGTTGGGGTAATTATTATTGGGAAAATTTTGTGGGACTCTAATTTCATCAAAAAAAATGTCCAAGACACAAATTCTATAGGAATTTATTCAGAGGACATGTTTCAAACAAAATATCTATAATAATTCTATGTAAGACCCAATTCTCTCAATTAAAATGTTTGAATAAATTACTGTAAAGGGTCATTTTTCATTGGAAAAAGTATCCAAGACACAAATTATGAAAATTCATTAGCTTGAATGGAAAAAGGGCTTGGGACAAAATTCTTAAAGGGTAAGACATGGAGGGAAAAGGATTTTGGATAAAATATCTGAAGGGCAAGTGTAAAGGGGTGGTCTCAAAAGTTCTGAAGGAATGATGTCTCAGATAATTTTTTTGAAGGAATGTTTTTAGACGGAAAAGGCCCAAGACAAAGTATTGAATATTAGTTGGTTAAAGGCCGAAGGATAGGTCAATTTCATTAGGGAAAATGTCTCAGATAAAATGTCTAAAGGAATAAACCTGAAGACTAATTATTATAAAACAAAAGTTTTGAATACCAAATCGAAAAGATAAGTCTGAAAGAATAAGCCTTTGACAAAATTTGTGCAAAGGGTCTACTTCATAGGGAAAAGTGACCATGACAAAAAACTCAAAGGATCTATTTCACAGGGTCAAAGTGCCCTTGACAAAAAATCCAAAGGGTCATTCCAAAAGGCTTAAGGGTAGGTCTATTTCATTAGGAAAAATACCCATTGAAATAATCCCATAGACCTAATTCCATTAGAGTAATTGTTTCAAACAAAATATCCACAAAAATGTCCCTAATAAAGATAAGTCCATAGTAAATGTCCAAAACAAAGATCCTGACAAAGACCACATGCTTCAAGGAAAATGTATGATAAAGATAAATCTAATAAAGAAAAGTTAGAAAAAATACCCAAAGAAATTACATCTGATAGAATAAGCTTGATAAAAATAAGTCAAAAAAATACCAAGAGGTATAAGATTAGTTTATGAAAACAAAGCACCAGTGCCATCTTGCCAAAGCATAAAAATATTAGTAATCAATATTCTCCTAGATTTTACATAAACATGTAAAAGAGGGGATCAAAACTAAAGACCATATTCTAAAAAAATTAGGTCCCCATTTTTGTAAATAAAGAGGGGATGTTGGGTACAACAAATGGTGACTCATAGGGGGAATACTCCTAATTTTTCAAGAACCTAGAACTCTGGTTTACAATCTCAAATAAATCATGAAGTATGTCACAAAATAATACTTATATCAAAAACATGAAATAGACTCCTAAGTTAATTCACACATCATACTTTCCTTCTTATGTCTTGGATCTATGTGTGTCAATTTGTGTAATTTATTTAACCCCTACTATGATGAGTTTTTCAAAGGCTTGATGAAGCTATAGGTTTTGTTACATTATCTATTAAATCTCAAAAATAAGGGAAGCTCAAGAATTATATTACTACTAGGTAGGCATCTATAGCCTTGATAGAGATACCATGGGCTCCTTATATTATCATTAAATTATAGTTTTTTATCAAGATGCATGGTACATTGACCATATTTCATCATGCGAGCCTCTTGATTTTCTTTAAATTTTCTTTTACACTTTTAAACTCACTGTTTCTTTTATTCTTTTGTTTTTATTTCACTCTTCTTTTATTATTTAATGAAAAGAGAAGAGCTAGAACCCTAGTGAGTTGGTATAATTATAAATCAAATCATTACTAGAACATCCTTGTCAGCTACACCTATACCTAGAATTTTCACTTCCAATAGGTATTTAATGTGATAAGTACATTTGATCTAATAAAATAAGACAACTTTCTAAATTTGTATGAAGTACTATGATATAAACTTCCACATGCCTATTAAAAGTATTTAATTGTGACACAATTTGTAATAATTCATGATTACATACCTTCATCCTATAGACTCAAAAATATACAAATACACCTAATCTATAAAATAGTCCAAAATTATCTATTTTATTTTTACTTTTACCCCTTTATAAAATTCCTAAGCTCATTTGGTTTGGAATTTTTAGCTTAGTTATAGTCAGAGTAAGCACATTTCTAATCGTCAAAAGAAACAAAAAAATAATAGCTAATATAGAAAACATAAAATCTAAACTAAGAAAGTAGGAAACTAGGCTTACAAAGTAAGAACTTTAATATACAAAAGTAAAATGCTGAAGCAAGAAAGATTAATCTAAAAAGAAAGAAACTAGTTTATAAAAGCAAGAGATCTAATCTATGAAATTAAGGAACTAATCTAAGAAAGAAAGAAATCTAATCTAATCCTACATCTAAACTCATTTATCTTTCATCAATCAGTAATATCCATAGATGGCACAACCCTGAGGTAGTGCTTTAAGAACTATCCATTGATTGGATATGTAAGCTAATTACCTTGGATGTCCTTAAGAAAAAACATGTTATTTCATATGATCTCTAAAATCTGGTATGGTTCAATCCATAGTGGGGAAGACTTGTCATGCTATCCTTTCTTCTCATGGGATTTATCCCAAAGTAGCACTAGATATAAAATTTTGAATGCTTTGAATTTTGATCTTTTGTCAAAGTACCACTTAATCACATCCTAGTGTTTTTTAAATGTCTGTAAGACCTCAGTCTTTGAATATTCCACTTCTATTATGTCTAACAATATTGATTTTGCTTTATCATTTGGCTCCATGTATTCCTACATGAACTGATAAGTTGGTAACTTTAGCATAATTAGGAATACAATCCTACATCCATACACTAATAGGTAGTGTTAAGCTTTAAGGGATTAATTTTATCTAGTCTAGTCTACCTAAATATCATACTTTAATAAATTGCTAGTCCCTAAGCTTCTCTCTAACTAATTTCTTAATTCCAATGATTAGATTTTTATTCATTGATTCTACCAGTCAATTTTCCTAAGGGTAATGGTTATAAGTTGACTTGATAATCATCTAGTTGTCATGTTCCCACTTAGTAAATTCTAACAATATGAAATGTAGTTCATTGTCATAAACTAGAGAAATAGGTATGCCAAATATAGTTGTTATGTGTTCCTTCAAGAAGTGAATCACGTCTTTTGCTCTACAATTCTTTAGTGTTATGGCTTTGGTCCATATGGTGTAGTAGTCTATATAAATAAGTATGAATTTATGGTCTACTAAGGAATTTGGGTTGATGACACCAATGAAATCTAAACCTCATTGTGCAAATGGCCTTCCTTCAATAACTATTTGTAAAAGCATTGCTACATGTACTTCTTTCTTGGCTAGAGCTTGGCATTCATAGCATGTTCTCATATGACCATGAGTGTATTTGAA
This sequence comes from Torreya grandis, assembly GCA_037957365.1. Taxonomy (NCBI): domain Eukaryota; kingdom Viridiplantae; phylum Streptophyta; class Pinopsida; order Cupressales; family Taxaceae; genus Torreya; species Torreya grandis. Next base: position 1,204,874 of record JARHVA010002343.1, on the reverse strand, counting down.
AACTATTGGCCAATAGTATCCCATTCTTAATATCTTATGGCTTATGGTATTTCTATAAGGATGACCACTACCTATCTTTTGATGCTATTTCTCTAAGATTTCTTTAGCCTTATCTAGGAATACACACCTGAGATAAATAGTTTCATAATTTCTTCTATAGAGGACTCCCTTATTAATCATGAAATTATAAACTTTGAGACTCAAAATTATCTTCCTCTCTCTATTGAGATATAGGAAACAAGTTCCTATAGGTAAATACTATATTATATTAGTATAACATTCTCCTTTAGATACTTGAACTTCACATACCTCTTCAATGGTGATGCATGGATCTAGTTTAGTCATGAGTTAAACAATGCCTTCACCTATAAATATCTTTGTATACTTGATATCTATGTTGAATTCTTGTAGCATGGCCATCCATTTTAATTTTTGTTCTTCTATTTCACTTTATGATAAGGTGAACTTGACAACAAGATCATGCATGATGGTGATGGTTTTATTCATCAAGATGTAATGTTGAAGCTTATTAACTACTTTGACAAGGGAAAATATTTTTTTATAAATCATTAAGTACCTACGTTATGCATCTTTCAAATTAATGTTCATAAAAGAAATTGGATGCTTAGTCTCATCCATCTTCTATGTGAAGACAACTGCAATCATATGCTCTGAATTGAATGAGTATAGGTAGAAGTATTTATTAAAATCTAGATTGATTAGCATTGGAATTTGTGATATTATGTCTTTAATGTCTTGGAAGGAATTTTAGGATTTAATTGTCCATTCTATTTTGGCATCTTTCTTGTGCATAACATTCAAAGGTCTAACGATCTCTATAAATCTTGAAATGAACTTCTTTATGAAGTTAATCTTTTTGAAGAATGATTTAATCTCATTTTTGATATTAGGTGGTTGACTTCTTGAAATCATCTAAATTTTATTTATTTCAATGGTGATCCCATCTTTTTTTATTGATTTACCCCAAAATCTTGCTTTCAATGACTCCACATATGTTTTATTTGGGTTTAGCAAAATACCAAACCTTCTACATTTTTTGAATATGGACTATAAGTGACTTATGTGGTGTTTTTTGTTATTTGAAAATAATATAAGATCATCCATGTAGATGATTATGCATTTTCCCATCAGTCCTTTGAATGTGTGATCCATGGCTTATTTAAAGGTAGTTTTTATATTTAATATGCCAAATAGAATCATCTTATATGCATAAGTTCCCCACTTCATGATAAAAGTTATCTTCATTTTGTCCTTAGATTGCACTAGTACTTGATTGTAGCTTGAAAATCCATCTACGAATGACATCATTTTAGAACCACTTACTACTTGTATCACTTCATCCAAAAAAGGTAGGGGATAATTGTCATTTTTAAAATCCTTGTTTAGGGTCCTAAAATACACACATAGTCTAATCTCACCATTATTCTTTCTTACTAGGACTAAATTAGCCACCTAGGTAGAATGTGTTACTAAAAAGATGATTTTTGTGCTTAAAATCTTTTCTACTTCTTTCTAAATGAGAGGCTCCAAAATAGGATTGACTAGTCTTTGCCTCTACCTAAAAGGTTTATGATCTAGCTTCAAAGGAATTATATGAATAATGACATGTGGGTCATATACTTTTAAATCTTCATATGTCTAGGAAATGACATCCATATATCAAGTGATTAAATCATTTACTCACTATCTCTCTTCTAGGGTATACTTGAGACTAATGTTAACATATCATTGTGCTCATCTCCTATATTTTCTATTTTAAAGTCTAATTCATTCGCCTTGGGCTACTTGAGTTCCTGAGCTGGAGGATCTATGTCAAATGGTCTTTCTAATGAGACTAACCTAATTGGAATTATATTTTTTTTGACCTAAAGAACACCCTCTTTGTCTGATTCCTCTTAATAGAGGTGATTAGTGTCCTTGTCATTGATAATTTGGGATTTCAATTCCAATAAATTAGTTAGAAACTAGATAATTTTCTAGTCATCATCAAAGACCTATAAATTTTATATGTTATTTAGAATAGAGGGGAAAGGTACCAATTCAATTGAGAACTTTTTTACCTTAGATTCTTATAGCAATACCAAATTAGCAGCAATAATAGGTAACAAATCAATATTCATACATATTTTGGAACCTTGCATTGAAATCATAGATGGGATCATTAGGTTCTCTCCTCATGTTGGTGAAGTGATGGTATACAAAAGCAAGATTGGTGACCTATCCAAACTATACAAGAAAAGATACTTGACACTCATCCCAAGAAGTAAAATAATTTTTTAATATAATAAAAACATTAACTATGATCTTCAATGAATGTGTTTGTGTATTTTATTTCAAATTTATATGTAATTAGTTATTACTTTCTTTGGTTGTATATTTCAATAATCTTTAAAGTGCAATATCTATGAATAGATTATTGATTTTTTTGATTAATGTAATAATATGTAGATGTGTAATATCTATTTAAAGATTGGTAAATATATTGGTTAAGATAGTCAAGTTTAAATTTATTCATAATTTTTATCTTGTATGAGCACTTTTTGGGATGTAGTTTTATGCGTGTGTGCAATAGCTACCTCAGATACTTCACTAGCCTAAGCCATAATCTCCCAATTAGGGGTGTGAAACAACTAATCTAAAAAGATCAACCTTTGTTTGAGGCTTATGATTTTACTACATCCTTATCTCCTTAGACTTCTTAGTTATGTTTGACTATGTGTGTGTATTTATTTATATAAGGAAACATATGTTCTAAGAGAACTTATCCTTCTAGAAAACAACCAAGGAGGTGATTTTTGAAAACCAAAAAGTCTTTCTTTTTTATATCACCCATCCCTCCTTTTTAGTTTATTTTTGAGAGCTACCCACTCTATATTATCAACCATCTGCCCATCCAACTCACATAGATATTCACTAACCTCATTAGGAACCACACCTCCATCCAAAAAACCTTGTCAACAACCTACATGCCCTACTAGCTATTCCATCAACAAGTTGTAATAGATCATATACCTAAAAATCATGCCCTAGAGTGGATTTTTTCTCTATTGAGATCCTAAAATGTTAGAGGCTACCTCGTTAAGTTTGTGGTGTGCATAAAACCCACATCAATAGAAGTTACTTGTTGATTATATTAGATAGGAAAAATAATTTTTTTCTCATCCTTATCACCTATCAAAATGTGTTCACAAAGTCCTCTACTTATGATCAACTTAGTAACCTTCACCACTATATCACACTCCATGCACTTGGTCACCCAACCAACCCTCTTCTCACTCAAGTCCCTATTGAGTGTGAAATATTTTATACCAGAGACAACCACCATTATAAAGATCTTATTATTAGAAACCATGTGTCTAAACTTCTTTAGGACTCTCATGACAACAAGGACATGTTTTTAAACAAATTTATACCTCTCATCATATCCCTCTAATGCTTGATTGAAAAATCCTAGGGGATGCTCTTGTCTTTCACTATTTTATTGTATGAGCATATAAGAAATAATATCACTTATAGAGGAGGAATACATGAATAAATATTTTATAAAATTAGGGTTAAGGATGGTGGGATCTTGAATAATGTACTTCTTTATTTCCTTAAAATTTCTCTTACCTTCCATGCTCCATGATAGTTCTTTATGTTTCTTAATCATGTGATTTATTGGTCTCACCAATTCTACAAATCTAGGTATGAATATTTTGATGACGCGGATTTATCCCAAGAAACTTTGTAATCCCTTATTGTGTTTGGGTAGTGATAAGGCAATGATTGATTCTATTCTCTCAAGGTCAATGTAGATTCCATATTTTGACACCACATGTCTTAGAAGTCTACCCTCATGAACTATAAATATACATTTTTGAAGGTTCAAGGGGACCCTAAACTTCTTATACTTATAACACACCAAACTTAAATATGTCAAGATATCCTTGGGATCATTTTAAAATATAGTGATTTTATCAAGGTATATGAGCACCATCTCATTCATGATCCCTTGGAAGGACATGCATTTCCCTTTAGAAGGTAGACTCTGTATTAAACATTCTAAAGGGCATCTTTGTGTATGCATAAGTGTTTCACTTGGTTGTGAAGGCATTTTTTTGTGTGTTTAATATTCCATCAATAATACTTGATTGTATCCAGAGTATCAATCAAGTAAAGAGAACCTTTGTGAACCTAAAACTCTCTAAAGAATTTGATCCATAGATGATAGAGGGTAGTGGTATCTTAGTGACACCTTGTTGATATCTCTAAAGTCCACACACAAACTTATCTCTCCATTCTTATTCCTCATAGGCAAAAGATTTTCACCTATGAATAATGTTTAATGGGGAAGATAATGTTGGATTAAATAAGCTTTTTCAACTCTTTCCTCATAAAGATCTCAAATTTAGGGTTGATTGACCTTTGATTTTATCTCACATGCTTGTAATTATCCTCCAATTCTATAATATGTTTGGAAAACCTAGGGTAAAACCCATTAAATTCATGATAATCTCATGAAAAAATATCTATGAATTCTTGGAATAATGTTATGAATGTTTCCTTTTCCTCTTTGGTGTTCACCTTTCCTAGCTTGAGTAACTTGTGTTTGAATATGACAAACTTTTCATAATGTTCTTCCTTAGTAGAAATGCTTAACTTATCCTTCCATAGATGGCCATCTTCATTTAATAGTCTCTCTAATGTTACAAAGCCCTCAGGTAATTTATTTGTCCTCAATTAGATAATCTAGTCCCCATATATATTTTATAGCCTGCCTTGATCATTTGAGAATAGTTCTACCTTATGTCATAAGAAATAAGTAATTTACCTATAAATTTTAAATACTTGAAAAATCACCTCATTTTTAGGGACTAAATACCTACATATCACCTTGATTTTAAAATATGTTTTTGGTGTCCTTTATCCCACCAACTATATCATATTATGCTCTAATGGTAGCTAGCTGATATACATATTGGTTGGATTCTCTAGGAACAAAGTGAATGTCAAAGGCTTGAAAGTCCTCCAAGAGGTCCCAAAATCTATGTTTTTATTCCTTAAATATTGGATTCTTGACTAAACTTAGGAATCTTACTTTTTTTATCACTAATTCATTATCTCCTTTAGCTTGCAAAAACTTGATACATTTTTTATTTGACAATTGTATGCCATAGATGAGGGCCTCATATTATGAAGTATTAAAGGTGAAACTAAATTCAAATATTAGGGATGAATAGTATATTTTATTTTGAGGTTAGATAAGAATAACACCTTCCCCACTCCCATTATTTAATCTATACCCATAAAAAACAAGCTCCATATCCCTTTATGCTCTTGGATTGTGCTAGTGAGACTTGGCATGGTAGCCCCTTCTTCATGCATGAAATACACACCCAAAACTACCTTTTAAATAATTTTATAAGGATAATATCCATTATATTCTATTTCCCACTCATCAATAATTAGATTGGATATGCCTTCTAGTGGTTCCATGGGCTCTTATTCATTGGGCTGCTCATCCTCATCTAAGATAGTGTAATTGACATTTGATAGGTTGGGAACGTAGGGTTATAAGTGGAACCTCAAAATATGTTTAGACCTTATGGTAACATTTTTCCCATACCTAGTCCTAAAAACCATGTAATACCAATGAGAAGAGAGATAAACCCTTATTTTGGCAGTGAAATCCCTAGACAAGCATAAGGTAAAGTAGGGATGAAGGTCAACTACTACCACATCCTAAGATATAGTGGAATTAAAAAAATCATCCAATATAATTTTAAGCTCTTAAAGGACACTCATAGTCTTGTTATAAGACCCATATAACTTTAAAACCCCTTTTATATTGGGTTCATATTTTAGTTTTAATTTTTTAGCTATAGACTTACGCATGACAAAAGTGCTAGCCCCACTATCTATCTTCAATTGTGCACTAGGGAATATCCTATGTTGAATGAAAGGTAAAATAGATATGGTTTGAATACCTTAGGTGCTTTGGAATTGTTAAGCTGACTAGAGTTAGTGAGGACTACACTTACCTTTTCTACTTGTTTATCCAAGACATCAATTTTGGAAAGTTCTTCTTGAAGTAGGTCCTTTTGTCCCAAAATAAGCAAGGTATCCAACCCAAGGATAGTGATGTTGGAATTATTGATCTGATTTAAAATTCTAAGATTAGTGTTCATTTTTTTGTATGAAAACTTAGGAGCAAAAATATTTTTTGGAGCTTATGTGAACTAATGTATAAAAGGACACTTCTAATTCTACCCTTTCCCATCTTGAATTTGTTGAGTTGATGTTGTCTTATGAGTTAAATCTTTAGTATAAGTCCCTTGAGTTGTTTGAGAATATGTATAGGCTTCCTTTTCAAGTCGCAAACTATCATAATCTACCCTTCTTTTATCCCTTGTATGGGTTTCAATTAAACTTTCTATCTTGGTTGCATTCTGACCTTGATTTGTTGCCACTTATTCAAAGTAGTGTTCACCTTCTTATAAGTTATCAAAGGTAGTTTCAAAAGGTTATTTGCTCAATTTTTTTCCTTTTTAACTTAGAATATTAGCTTGAGTCATGAATGAAGTGTCTCCATGTGGCATAGGAGGACCTTTTTTATGTTATGGTGGACGTTGATTGTCATGTGATGGAAGAGTAAGACCCTGCTACATGAAAGATTTTTGACACACCTCACCACATGGATACATTTCCATATCATGTAGATTCCCCCATTGAGCATGTCATTGGCCATCTTTAGAATAATTGTTTTGAGTTAGAGCCAAGGCTCTAGAATTGTTGGTAATGTTGGGGTTATAACTATTGTATGGCCTTTCTTATGTAATCTACCCTTGACATTATTGACTAGGTTGATATGGAGGTCTATTATATTGATATATATGATTAGGGTTTTGGTTGGGTTCTTGATAAGGCCTATAGGGTGGATTTTTTACCTCTCCAAGGCCACTTGTTATTTTGGCCCTTAAGCAACATTTTTATCTTATCCAATATGTCCAATTGGCTTCCATATATTTGATCATGATTGGCTTGGAATGGTAATGGAGAAATGGTAGGCATAAGGGGTTGAATTTATAGGAAGAATGAAATGAGGGGTCTAAGGGTGAGTTTACCTACTTAAATTAGGAATTTTTTTCCCTTATGGATACCTCATAATCTTTTTTCAAGGTGATTCCCCCATTGAGTTTATCATAATTACCACATCAAAATTTAAATCCCTTAGGTAGTATAAGAATGCATATTTATGGGTGGGGTTGATTATTGTGAGGATCCTATCCTAGGTTTTTTGAAATCTATAGTTTAAGTATACCATGAATTCCTAAGGGGATCTTTTTATTATGGTAAGTTATTCCACCAAAGAGAGATGGTCACTCCTATCCTCAAAGTGCCTACATAAATTCTCCCCAAATTCAACCCAAGTGTTAATCAAATGAAGGTGTTAAGCCCTTATACTAATATAATAACTTACCCTTCAAGGACATTGTAAATAGTCTCATAGCCAGATTCTATTGAGTTACATTATAGACTAAACACAAATTGACTATGTATGAAATATGTTTTATAGGGGTAGTTGAGTTCTCTCTTATGAAATAGGGAAGGATTTTGAGGGTATAAATAGGTATGTCATCAAATTTATTGAGCTTTAAGAGGTTGCCACCATTGAAATTCACAAAGGCTTATATTTTAGGCCTAGTCATTAGAGGTATAAGATTTATAACAGTGTTTGTTTGGGAAAAATTGGGAGTGGTGGTAGGTTTAGGGTTATGATTATACCTAGGATATCTCGTTCTCCTAGCAATGTCCAATGACAAGTCAAAAAACTCAATGTCCTTCCCTTTTGAGGAATATCTTATGGCCAATTTTTACATGTAACTTGACTATAAATCTACCACTGAAGTACTTAAAGCCCTATAATGTTTTCCAATATTTACAAAGCATGCTCAAAATCACTTGAAAGATGGTCCCACTGAGTGTACCATAAATTTCAACACTCCAAGATGTACCCTTTAAAGGAGATAGTTCAATTCTCATCAAGCTTGGATTAAAATGGGATTAGACTAAAGGTTTTGGGTGACCTATAGTAATACCAAACCTTTAGATTATGTGTCTATCTCCCTTGATATATCAACTTAGTCTCTCTTTATAAGACCTATTAATGTTTTGATGAAATGAGATAAAGTGAAAACGTGGAAATAAAACCTAGTCTAAGGGTGGTGATGCACCAATATTCACTTATCCTCTCTTAACTAATATTAAAACACACTTTGTGAATATAATGGAAGACAAGTTAATAAACAATATTATTTACACACTATTAAATATGAGTATTTCATGTGAAGGTTATATGTAAGGTCTGTAACTTGAAGGCAATGGAAGGAAGGTTTGTTTGAGATACTACCAATCAACTCACTTTTCAATACAACTAGCACCTCTCAACACTTAACATGAAATGCATAGGATGACAATATAACACTGGGTGAAAGAGAGGACCTAAAAAAGAAGATGAACCTCATAATTTTATAAAATTCAATAACCATAACACACAATAATGTTGATAAGAAGTCGGTAGCCAATCTTTCTTTATTAATTTTCAAGTCTCAAGATATAATTTGGCAAAGTTTTGTTGCACCCAACCAAGGGATGAGAACAAAGGCATCAAGTCTTGAATATATAGAGATGTATACAATAGAGAGAAAGGAATATTGGTGTAGAAGTGGTATGAATAGGACATAATTTTCATATAGCAACTACAATATTCCTCAACACTCCTCTATGTATTGCTTAAGTTGAGAGGTGCTTTGAATGAGATCTTTGGAGTATTGAGGTCCAATTTTAGTAAAGTTTAACTCATGAAGATCCCATGCACACCATCCATTTTTAATTACCTCTCCCCTCATAAGTTATAAATCATTTTAATAGGTCCAATTAAACCTTTTCCATGAGGCATTAAGTGGTTGCCCATACATACACATTGGCCATGTTCAATAAACCACCCAAAATCCTTTATAATTCCCATATACATAGTGTTTTATGACCTCAATTGGCATGTAATGATGTATTATGATGGAAAATTAACATCATATCAATTTTATACACCCATAAACATCTTCATTTTATTGGCTAAGTAGGCCTTATGAACTAGTAGCCTAATCTCTTGTTCATTCATTGTCTAGATGAATATGAGAGTTGAAACAAACCTTCAAACTATTTGAGTAGAATTTATTTACACATGAAATAATATTATAAATCAAAAATTTGGCCCTCCAAAAATTCCACACCTACAATATTACCCTTATTATATGAACAACCCATCTTCACTAGCTTCCATAAAATGGCTGATTGGTGGAGGGTTACATAAGCAATTCCAAGTAGATATGTGAATATTTCATGATTTGAGGAGACAAAAAAATACTTAAATGATACCCTCCAATTATTGGTAAATTTTGACCAAGTTCTTAACTTCATAGTCTATTCAAAACCTTGAAAACTTGTAGTTTTTAGAGGTGTCCATACATTGTCTATATAGACCAGTAACTTAGCAGGAACTTTCTTTGAGAGGGAAACATGACCCAAGTGATTACAAATATTTTAAATTTAATTTATATTAAATATTTTCAATTGGGTCCTTATTAGTGTTTTATGTAGGTTTAAGAGTGTTTAGTGTTCTTAATAATGGTTCAAATAGGTTAGGGCCTTAACCTCTAAACCAATTTCACTAATCCCTTGTAGAAAAATAACCCCACCTCTCCTAAAGTGATTATCTCCCCATGAAAAATTTATATACATTCGTGAGCTTGTAAAGTTGTATCTTGGGTGAGAAGTGTGTATTTTGGGAAGTCTTGAGGTGTTCTCAGGCCAAAATGACTAGTTGTGTATCTCCCCTACAAGCCAAAGTAACATCAAAAATTTAAAACTGATATGGATAACACTTTAGGCAATGATCTAGGTAATACTTCAAGGGATAATTCGGGTGATGGTCCTACCCTAATTGGTGGTTAAAATTTTGTGAGCCATAATATTTGCACCATATCTCTATTTGACTCCCCGTTTGAACCGTTGGAAATCTAAGAATGAGGGGAACACCATGAGATGGCACTAAGATTTTCTTGGTGGGTTTTGTCCCTTGAAAACCGAATAGAAGTGCCCTAAATTTTAATTTTAGTAGTGCAATCTAAAAATAGTAAGTTTCTAAAAATAGTAATTTTTCAAATTTTGTATTATTATAATTCATGGAAGTCAAACCATTTCATCTCCCTCAATATTTGTGACCTTCCAAATCCTCATCTTGCCTTCAAAAATAGGTATAAATAGATATGCAGGTTGAAAAAGAAAATAAACATATCTTCCTAGAGATAGGCATATGTTTTATCTATAATTTTGAGCAATAAAACATCTCTTCTTAGAGATAGCATTATTATTTGTGTGTTCTTGAAATATTCTTCAACCAAGACTTTCAAGTTTTAAATCAGTGGTATCAGATCAATTTGTCTTAAGAGTGTATGATCTTAAGGATGAGGTTAGACTACAAGAAGGTTGGGTAGAAAATATAAGATCTAATAGACTATCCACCTATTCATTCCAAACAACCTCAAATGGTAGACAAAACTAAGACATCTGATCCTTTCAAGGAAATGGTGAATGAAGCCCTCCATTAGTAGCAAGTGTAGATGCTATAATAATACACCCAAATTCTCTAACAAATCTTGATGGGAAATGTTGGCTCCTCATCTGTGATGCCACATATTTTTAGTTCCCCAACACCCTTCAAGGTTTAGGTGAAATTTTTTATCCCTACATTTGAAGGAAAAATCAATGCTGATGTAGTATAAAATTGGTTGGATCAATTGTCATCCTCTTTTTTTGTAAATAAATTCATTAATAAAGAGAAGATTTCTTTTGCTCTTTTGAAAGATTATTGCCTATCAAAAATTTGTGGGAAGTGTACAAGAAGAGATTTATTATAGATGATAGTGGCCTTGAGGTGGAGCCTACCTCGGATGATTTCATATAAGCTATAAAAGAAGAATACTACCCCATTAGAGCATATGATGATCTATACATAGAGTGGAAACAACTTTACCAAGGTAAGGAAGAGTCTATTCAAGATTACACTGACATTTTTCATTCTCCATCTATGAGATTGGGAATCCAAAAAAGTGAGAAACACAGGGTTCTCAAATATTATGGTGGACTATAATGGTATTTATGGGGGGAAATAGAACTCTTCAATTTGGAGACCCTTGGTGAGGCATACAAGTTCACAATAAAGATTGAGTAGAACTATGGAAGAATTAATATGAAGATTCAACCTTAAAAATGGAAAAGTGATAAATAAGGTCAAACACGAGGCCAAAATCGTAAGCAAAAGGAAGGGAAGACTAGAAAATGGTGAGATTACCATAAATCTAAAACTCATTCCAAAGAATAATGTCGAGCCATCAAGTCCCTAATTTCTAAGTCACAATCCTCAACATCTACTACTCTACCTCATAAACACCCAAAAATTGAAGAGGCTAAATAAGAGATTGTAGATGTTGAGCCTGATTCCATCATTGCTTCATCACAGACCCATGAGGAAATTTTAGATGATAAAGAAAGGTTGTTTCACTCTAAGTTATGGGTGAAAGGTAAGCCTCTACATTTCATTCTTGAAAGTAGGATTAAAAATAATTTAATCTTTATTAATGTTATGAAAAGTCTAATTTTTCCATGAAACCTCACACAAAGCCATATAGTATTGGATAGTTGAGTCTAGGGAGAAACCTCCATGTCACCCACTAGTGTCTTCTTTCATATGCAATAAATTTTTTCCAAGATGAGGTCTTGTGTGATGTGGTCAATCTAGATTTTTTTAATGTACTCTTTGGTCAGCCATTCATGTATGATTGACATGGCATCTATGAATCAAGAACTTGAAGGATCACCCTCACTCTTGGAATGTGGTGCTATAGTGTATTCAAGGCACCACCTTCCATATCTATCTCCTTAATTAGTGAGAAGAAATTAATTCTCATGATGTTCAAACCATAGAAATCCAAAAGGTCCAATGTTTCAACCTTGACTACATAATCAACACAACAACAAAAGTGAATGTATACGAAGGTGAGGAAGTTCATGATTTTCCATCCATAGATTGATGGTCAGATAGAAATGATAAACAATCAGGCCCTACATAGATCCATAAAGCATAGTCTATTCAAAGAATGCATTGGGTTCCAATCCATGACACCAAATGATGTATCCATTCCATATCATCCACCTATACTAAACACTTTAGTCATAACAGAACAACTAGACATTGGTGAGCTTGATCTATAGAGTTTTGTTCCAGTGGATGAGAATCAGATCAAGACACAACTACCACACTTGATAAAGACACTTGATGCAATGGAGACCATTAATTATCAAGGAGGTAGGAATGATATAGACATAAATTTAGGCAATGATCTAGGTAACACTTCAAGAGATAATTCAGGTGATGGTCCTACCCCAATTAGTGGCAGAAATTTTGGGAACCATAACTTTTGCACCATAGCTCCATTTGACTCCCCATTTGAACTGTTGGAAAGCTAAGAATGAGGGGAATTCCTTGATATGGAACCAAGATTTTATAATTGGGTTTTTACCCCCAAAAAATAAATTAAAGTTCCCCAAATTTCAATTTTAGTAGTGTAGTCTAAAAATAGTAAGTTTTTAAAAATAGTAATTTCTCAAATTTTGTATTATTGTAATTCATGGAAGTCAAACCATTTCATCTCTCTCGGTATTGGTAAACTTACACATCCTCCTCCTAACTTAAAAATAGGTATAAATAGATTTGTATCTCAAAAAGGAAAACAAACATCTCTTTGAAGAGATAGGCATATGTTGTATCTGTAATTTTGAGTAATAAAACATCTCTTCTCAGAGAGCATTATTATTTGTGTGCTTTTGAAATATTCTTCAACCAAGAATTTTGAGTTTTGGATTAAAAAAATGATTATCATCTTCATGAAAGTTTAAGGCATCATCTAATCTTCTTTTTCTCCTCTATTATAACTTCTAATTAACATTGTCTCAATGAAGGTGCTAGATCAATAGGTATAAGTGTAGGTTCTTAAGTTTTGGTCCTAGGTTGTGGTTATGAGACTCCCAGCAACCTCCTATAACATTAAAATCATCCTTAACGTCCATCATATTTTATTTTTGGCTTGATCAAGACATTTACCTTCATTTTACATGCATATAGTCCTTCATTCAAGAACCTAGGCCCATTTTCAAGAGTTACCAATCATAAAGGCCCCTAAACGTGGCTATTGTGAGGTTATTTGGGAACTTTGGGACCCTCTCTCTCCTCATAAACCCATGGTATATTAAAATATTTATTAATTATTTATTAATAGGATAAAAATAATTTTTTTAAACCTGATCTGTATAACATATACCTTGCACATGCCAACCAATAGGTCATCTGTGTGATTAGGGGACTTCGCAAGTGTTGACCAAATTTGACTTTTAGGTCAAATTAGGGAACCCCTAGGTAAAAAATGAATTTTAGGTGTTCTAATGGTCTAATACATATGTCATAAGGTACTTTATAGGTTAATTAATGTCACTTAATGTTTTAATAGCCTTGGTCATTAGTTATTTTAGTCCTTACATCATTTTTGAGTCATTTTGGGGTCAAAAAATGTGCATTAATGAATTTTACAATTTTTTTGGTAAGTGTGATGATTAAAAAATGTTATTTCACATCCTATGTGTCCTTATAGGTATTAATAAAATGAAATAGTTTAAAAGTGGTAGGTTTTTCAGTAGAAAAGGTAGTTTTTTTAGAAAAGAAGAGATTTTGGCACTTATACAACTCATTGGGAAGTGTGCCACATGAGAGAAGCTCAAGAAACATAAATTAATATTCATCACACTCATATCTCTTATTTACATTCTTTCTAAGTCTCAAAAAAATCACAAAACTAGTCTACTCTATCTTTGCTTTCTTAGACATATGGAAGTGACCTCTAGGTTTTTGCACAGTATAGATAGTTGAAGAGTTTTCAAGTCAAATACTTCTGGTAAGTTGTATTACACTTAGAGATATTAATTTCCAAATAAATATTTTTAATAATTATGGCCTATTCTTCATGATCCATCTGCATGAAGCTAACTATGTTTTTCTGCCTGCTAATACATGTACCCTATAAGTTTTACCTTGGTTTCAGTAATTTCATATGAACTAGTTACTAATATTGGTTCCAAATAATTCCTTATAGAATTCTTCCCATAATTGGTTTCATTTTTTAGGGTGTTGTGATGGGAAAATCATCTAAAATTTTTTATACTTCTCTCATTTGGGATGGTAGGCTAGTTTTCTACTATTTTTAGATCCTCATGATTTTTTAGTGATTCTTAGGGGTAAAAATAAGTCTATTACCATGATTTCATGTTTTATTAATCCATCACCTTTTATTCTCATTATCTTATCAAAACTTTCATGAGGATGCAATCAATACTCTATTCATAGGCAGGTAGCTCTTTGAATATACAAGTTCTCAAAAGGATGCCATGATAAAAGAAGAGCTCTGATAGGTGTTTACAAATGTTTTAGAGTGTAAAAAATGTTTTTTCCATTTTATTAATATTTATAAGGAATATCAAGCATACATATCTTCTATACTACCTATATCACTATCCACTACCTATGAACACAGTCTTATACCATTAAAATTCACCTACATGTGCTCTCATGGATAAATTCAAGTTAATAAGGAGGTGCTTATACTTTTTACACATCTCTGATAGTGTTTAGGTGCTTTTGGATGTGTTAGGATAGGCATAAAAATCTTTTTATAGACAAACATAATGTATACTACCTATTATCCTACATCAATGTCTATGCATAGAGATATCCACCTATAGGTGGCTCAACAAAGAGAAAAGGAACCATTTTAAAGTGTTAAAATTGGTTATGGAAACTTACTTGAGGTCATTACATGTGGTGTTAATCATGATGGATCCATTTGGTATGATAAGTTGACAAGATAGACTTGAAAACCATGTTCAAGGAGTCAAGGACTGAGTTCTGGGATCATGTCCCTAAAAAAACAAAATAGAGGTTCAAGGGTGTTTTGGGAGCATCACATAAAAAGGTTACAATAATTTTGTTTGCCTCATTATGTGCTTATATTTTAGCCTCCATCTAGTAAACTGAAGTTTCAAGGTTTTAAGAGAAGATAAGCAGTTGAGGGTGGTAATTTTGAGGCCTAAATTTGCCTATAAAAACATTGAATTTAGGCATTATCATCTACAGGTCTAAGTCTAAAAGGAACTTTTTTTTCACCCAAGGTTGTACAATGGCCTATTCACTATGTTGTGAATATTTCCAATTGTTGAAAGGGGTGATCATGATCCAAGATAACATCTAAAATAGTATATGCATTGTGTTTTGCTTCCTAAACAACTCTTAGTCTTTACAGGTTACCAAAAGCCCACCTATAAGAAGAAAATAAACTAATTTTGGTGTTTTAGTGGTATTTGAACCCATATAAGGTGAATGATAGTATTATTATATACTAGGTGATTCTAATTCTCATGGAAGGTCTTTAAACACTATGACCAATCTATTTGAAGCTAATATATGCACCTATAGAGGTCATTAAGGTAGAGTATCTCAGTCAAGCATGGAGGACTTAGTTTATGAGCTTGGAGTGCATGTGAAGGGATAAGAGAGGATAGAATAATAAATAAAGTAGGTGATAACCTACATTAGGACTATGATAAGCTTCATAGTCCCTTAACATGATGAAATGAACTTATGCATATCCCTTATGACCCTAAGAACACCTACAACAATTATAAATAATTGTGACAGGTAGTGAGCATGAGGAGTGATGCTTCTTGTGTGTTGGCATTGTATAATTCTGATAAATAAGTCTAAAACAATTGATTAATGAAATTATTGATTCAAATAAGTTCTTAAAATATCATAACCAAGGTCTAACTAAGGTATTATCACCTACAGGAACCATTTTTGAGCTCAAAGCAGAAAAACACAGTTAGACAGGAACATAGTCTAGCTATGCAAGGTGTATGAAGGGTTTTAGCAAGGGTTATCATGATAAAGTGATTGGAATATATTTATAATAGGTTTTAACATCTAAAAATCACCTAATTTAAGGAATCAGAGTATAAGGAAATCTTTTAAAAACAAGACACAATCAATCTTTGACTATCAAATAAATAGTATATTTTTTGCATTTTTAGTCCTAGAATTTGGATGAGTTGAGAGGTTTATTGACTTGACCAAGAGCTCAAAATTGGTATAAGACCTATATAATACATGAGTAATCCAATAAAATAGTTAATTTTCCTAGGATAATAGGGGAATTACCCTCTATTTTGTCTCCAATAAAGGGTACTTCCCCTATTCTCCCAGACAAACTAACTATTTTATTTGATTACTAATGTATTATATAGGTCTTATACCATTTTTGAGCTCTTGGTAGAGGGTACTTCCCCTTAAATGTAAATTGGCTATTTTAGTGAATAAGATGAGAATGATAAGTCAAAATTTTGATTGGAAACTATATATATGTCTATAGATTTGGAACATACCTAGGTAAAAAATTAAAACTTTCCATAAAGAGGAGAAACCCAATGGGATGATTTGGACCATTAGGTTTACAAGCAGGCCTACTAGGCATATTTTGGCCTAGTGCCAAATTAAAGGTTAAATCAAACTTTTATCCTTAATTAAGCTTTATATATTATTGAATAATTTTTTAGGGAACAAAATATATATTTATAGAGATTTTGGAATGCATGGTAAGATTAATGAGTTCATATTTTGGCTTTGAGGTATAAACAGGATATAAGACCAACATTAGACCTATATCTAAATGGGGTGTCTTTCACACTTATAGCATGATATGATTCCTAGGGTAAAAATAATACCATTAACATGATTTAATTTTTTATTAATACCTCACATTTTAGTCTCACTCTCTTATAAAATGTTTCATGAGGATTTAGTCAATACTCTATGCATATGTAGGTAGCTCTTTGAATATACAAGTTCTCAAAAGGATGCCATGATAAAAGAAGAGGTTTGATAGGTGTTTTCAAATGTTTTAGATTGTAAAAAGTTTTTTACCATTTGTTGAATATTTATAATTAATATCAATCATACATATCTTTTATACTACCTATATCACTATCCACTACCTATGAACAAAACCTTCTACCATTAAAATGCACCTATAGGTGCTGTCATGGATAAATTCAAGTTAAGAGGGAGGTTTTGATACTTGTTACACTTATATAATAGTTTTTAGGTGATTTTTGATGTGTTAGGATAGGCATAAAACTCTTTTTATTTTCAAACATAATGTATACTACCTATTATCCTACATCACTGCCTGTACATAGAGATATCCACCTATAGGTGGCTTAACAGAGATAAAAGGAACCATTTTAAAGTGTTAAAATTGGTGATGGAAACTTCTTTGAGATCATTACATGTGTTTTTGATCATTATGGATCTATTTGGAATCATAATTTTATAGGCTAGAGTTGAAAACCATGTTCAAGGAGTCAAGGACCGAGTTGATCCCAAAAAAGCAAAATAGAGGTCGAGGGGTGTTTTTGGAACATCACATAACAAGTTTGAAATAATTTTTTCTGCCTCATAATTTAATTATCTTGTATCCTCCATATAGGATAATTACCTTGAAAGGTTTTAAGAGATGGTAATTTTGAGGCCTAAATTTGCCTATAAAAATACTGAATTTAGGCATTATCATCTACAAGTCTGAGTCTAAAAGGAACTTTTTTTTCACCCAAGGTTTCACAACGGCCTATGCACTATTTTTTGAATTTTTAAAATGGTTTATTATCCAAAATAACATCTAAAATAATAAATTCATTATGTTTTGTTTCCTAGACCACTCTCAGTCTGTACAGGTTACCAAAAACCCACCTACAAGCAAACATTAAACTAATCTTAGTGTTTTAGTGGTATTTGAACCTATATAAGGTGAATTATAGTATGATTATTTCATATTATATAATCATACTCATGTAATGTATTTAAACACTATGACCAAGCTATTTGAAGATAATATATGCACTTATAGAGGTCTTTAAGGTACAGTATCTCAATCAGGCAAGGATGACTCAGTTTATGAGCTTAGAGTGCATATGAAGGGATAATAGAGGTTATAATGATAAATAAATTATGTGTCCACATAAATTATGAATACTATAATATTAATAATCCATTAACATGATGAAACAAACCTATACAGACCCCTTATGACCCTAAGTACACCTACAATCATTATAAATGGCTGTGACAGGCAGTGAACATGAGTGATGGTGCTTGCGTGTTGACCTTGTCAAAATGTGATGAAAAAGTATAAAACCATTGATGAATGAAATTAGTGATTAAAATAATGTATTTACATATCATAACCAAGGTCAAATTGAGATATCAACATTTACGAAAACTATTTTTGAGCTCAAAGCAAAAAACATAGTTAGACAGGAACTCAATCTAGCTATGAAAAGTGTATGGAGGGTTTTAGAAAAGGTTATTATGAAAAAGTTATTGGAATATATTTATAATAGATATTAAAATATAAATACAACCCAATTCAAGGAATCATATTATAAGGAACTCTTTTCAAAAGCAAGACACAGTTAGTCCTTGACTGTCAAATATACAATATATTTTTTGCATTTTCAATCTTGGAATTTGGATGAGTTGAGAGGTCTATTGACCTAACCAAGAGATAAAAATTGTTATAATATATATATATATATATATATATATATATATATATATATATATATATATATATATATAATTATTAATCCCATAAAATAATTATTTGTTTTTGGAGAATAAGAGAATTACCCTCTATTTTGTCTCAGATAGAAGGTATTTATGCTTGAATGCAAATTGCATGTTTTAGTGAACAAATGAGAATGGTGAGTGCAAAGGTTTATTGGAAACTATGGATAGGTATTTAAATTTTTAACATACATAAATTAAATCATGAAAACTTTCCACAAATAGGATAAACCAAATGGGATGTTCTGGACCATCAAGTTTATAAGCAGGCCTACTAGGCAGGTTTTGGCCTAGTGCCCAATTGAAGGGTCACTCACATTTCTATACTTAATTAATATTTTTAAAATATTTAAGAAATTTTTAGGGAAAAAAATATAATTATATATATATATATATATATATATATATATATATATATATATATATATATATATATATATTTTAATGTACGGGAAGCTTAATGAGGTCATATTTAGACTTTGAGGTACAGATAGGCTATATGACCAACATTAGGCCTATGTCTAAATGGGGGGTATTTCACACTTATAACATGAGATGATATTTGTAACATATTAAAACATGTTTATTGGGTAAAATATGATGTTTTAAATCTTTTATAGTACAAAGGAAACCAAAAAAATCCAAATTTGGACCTTAAGATAACTCAGGCATGCAGAAAAGGAGAAAAAGAGCTTGATAGGTTAGGTTTTGATACTCATGTATTATTGGAGGATATTAATGGATGATAAAGGATTTAAAATATGTTATTATGTCTTTAAATACGAATTTGTGTAATTTTTTTTCAATTTGGATGTTTTTTTTATGAACAAATCTTAAGAGTCAAAATAGGCTTAAAACCCTTGCAAACCCTCAGTCAAGACCCAATTGGAAAAATGAAGATGGAGATGAATTATAATGGAATATTTTACTCATGAAATTTATTTTACCCCTAAAAGGATTAAATAAATCTCCCTCCCATACTTTTTATTTGTATGAACTTGTATGAACATGGTAGAAAACAAGATTTTCTTGATAGTTTTGTGCATTGTGCAGGCTACAGGAGGAGTCTAAAGGTGAAATAAAGTTTGGATGTAATATTATTAATTTTAATAACTAAAAATGGTAATTTAATTACAATAAAAAACTCCCAATTTTCCAAATAATATCTCTCATCTCAGCCAATCAAAACTAGCATAATGGACAAGGTAGTGAGAAGGGTAGAAAACATCATATGAACTAATTTTAAGGTGTCCCTAATGATTATAAGGCCATAGTGGGTATTTAAAAGTGTCATAAAATTCCTCCCACATATTTTAAGTTTTAAAATAAATATAATTTTGAGGCCAAGTGTGTAGGGTGCATGAAGGAAGAGGTTTTGGGACTACAAATGATGATGTCTTATTTCCAGATGATTCTAGATAATCATGCCTAAAACCAATGCATGGAGAGGAATTTTTGAAATCGTTATCCTTAATTTCAATCATCATACTTATAAATAATAATTTATGGGATTTTATAATAATTATAAATAATGAAGGTAGTTTTTTGAGCCAGAATGAGTAGTTCCATGCCACTTTGCAAGAGTTTGATGACTTAGATAGCCACTTGTTCCTTCTAACCTTGCATGTTTCATATCATATCATATTATAATGTATAATTAAATAATTATCTCATATTTAAAATTGTATTTATTACCCTTTTAATCCTCTCTTCTCCTCTTTATCTCAAGTTCTATAAGAACTAGCCATTTTGGCCATTGTAACTTATGTTCCACCTGAGTATGGTGAAGCCTTGCTCATTTTTATACCTTTTGATCAATAAGACTACTAATTTTTATCTATTAAATGATTTTTATTCATGATTTAAGTTTTAATTTTTGATTTTGTATAAGTGAATACTATGGATTCCTTAGCATATTATTTTATTCTATCATCTATTTGTTGTTGGAAAGCTTCTTCTTGCAAGGCATGTGAAATGTTCTAGGAAATGTCAGTGATTGATTGAGTTATTATTTTAATTAATTCCATTCAAGGCCTATTTTATATTCCTCCTATCCTTACACATTCATCCATAATATCATAATATAACATTGATGTGAGAATATGTAGACTGGAGAAATGTATGTTTGGTTGGTCTCTTGGTTTCAAATGTAACATGTATCTAGTTGGAAGTCATCAATCTATTTCATGTATAACCTCCCATAGAATAGTTTAATTTTATTTATCTCTCTCCCTTTTCACCCCAAATTTTAGGTCTAGTTTCAATCCAAAGTGGTACATCAAAGGAACTAGCCCTATCTAAATATTCACCTCATCCTTAGGCTACCCATAAGCCAAGAGGTGTTTCCATTGTGACACTTGGATGAGGAGAGATTTGCCATCTCCTCAAAAGGTAAAAAACAAGTGGTAATAGTAATACCATTAATACCCTTTAATGTCTTAATAACTCCATTTAAATGCATTTTAGGGCATATTTCCTTTATCAAGTATAAGTTAGGGTTTAATAAACATTTTGGAGGTCCACCATATTAATGATGGTTCATACACTATGGACCTTCAAAAAAAACTTATTGTTAGGAATATCTATTCCACTAACCTATTCATGTTTCCTAAAAAACTTAGATTCCCATGCAAAGTGTGTGTGGAGATATGAGTGTTGAAAGGTGTGTCTTGAGATCCCTGTTAGGTAGTCTATGTATGTTATCTCTTAAAATCCATTCATAAAGTTAAGCCCCTCAACCCCTCTCATTATTTTATGGATTTTGAGTCCACATGTGTGATCAAGTTTATCTAATATACCTGGGCCTTGGTTCCTTTGTGTTGAAATCTATGAGTGTTTGAAAGTGAAACATGACCTACTTATTCAAAAAAATAGAGCTTATGAGAGGTTTAAAACCCAAAAGGACTATTTCATTGCAGTTTTATATCTAAAACACCTTCTCCATGGTCTTAAAAATATTCCCACACAAACCAAATTATATTAAACATTCCTAAAGGTCTAGAATTGGTATTGAGGTAAAGGTAGGGTCGTAAACCTAAGAGAATGGCTTAGGCCTCATAGATTCATACTAGGTGTTTAGCCCTTGATCCCACATCTTGGGATTGGGTAGGGGGTGGTGATCTAAGGGTGGTAAATATAGGGTCATATGGAGTTTTAAATTGAAATTTAGGGATTATAACTAAGGTAAAAGTATAGTGCAAGGTTTGTCAAATGGTAGAGGCTCTTTGAGGGCATGGTTTGAAATATGAACTCACACCCAAGATAGTCTATAGGGTCCCTAAGCATATATATACATATAACTAACATATCATAATGTTTTTAGGCCATAAATGAGGCATACCCAATGAAAAATAAAACCTAGGACTATCTAATAAAATTGAACTTTTGCTAAGTAACTTTAATATCTACTAAAAAGAATATGAAGCTGTTTGAGGGCATACTGATAGTTCATAGGTATGAGAGGCCATAATAAAGGTATTTTTAGCTAAAAATAATGGAATTATCATTATAAAATAGTAATCACTTTAAAATTCTATGTAATCTTGATGACATCTAATAGCCATTATTTTCAAGCACATTATCTTTCCTTACAATGGAACCTAGACATGTAGGTAGTCTTCACTTGGAGGCACCATTTGAGAGAGTTAAAGGTATATAAAATTAAAATTTAACCAAATAGGCATGAATAAATTTAAAAAACCATTTTTTAACCTTGAAATGTTGCTAACCTTCAAATGTATGCACTAAACACTCTTTTCCACCATTAGAAAGTTGTTTGTAGCCTACAAATAGTGTTATATTAGACATTACTCACTCTTATATACCCATAAATGTGAACCAAATGTTGAGGATGCCATGAAAAGTCTATATAAAACTTTAGAAACTAGTAACAATCAGTAGTTTGATCAAACAAACCCAAAACTCAATGAAACCATTCTCCTTCTAGTGCCCTGTGCAGATGAGGATGGTAGCCAAGTTACCTAGTTTCTTATTATTTATTCCTAGATATTAGAAGAATATAATTTAAAATAATGAACATGATTATAATTTAATCAAGTCTAATTTATTTGGACAAGATCCTAGACCTCTCTCTTCTTTGTACATAATGAACACAAACCTAAAGTGCTCTCCATGTCAGCCAAAGAGCTCAGTGAAGGAAGTGAATTAGTTTCAAGTTATTTAGGCCCTAAACCACTTTTATTTATTCAATATATTCATGTAGTGAACTCCCACTATAGACCCCTAGATCAACCTAAGTAAATCCATATAATACAGATCCATACCACTTATAAAACTCCTAAAACCTATAAATTTCCTATATTTTCTCATGTTTCAGACCACAAACCATTATTGTTGAGTATGAGGGAAAATATGGGTAAGTTAATGTCTAAAATATCATGGTGTGACTTGAATATTTGAATAGACATGTTTTCACATGTGTGGGTCCCATTTAGTGGTAACTAAGTGTGTTGACTTGTGAGAAGGGAATCATTATTACATGAAACACTTGGATGTGGAAATGTGGTTCTCATGGGGGCCTTTAAGGCATATTTTATGGCCTTAGTGGCCATTTGAGATTAAATATTATCATTTATGGGTCAAAAAATCCATTTTCTAGATAATGCATGTAGCTTCAAGGGGAGATTTCAAATGAATATCATCTAAACTCTTATGAAAATAAATTAGAACTTGATAAAGGCTTTAATTAGGTTCCCATGTACCTTCATAACAATCTTAAAATATTTTAATCAAGCCATAGCTTACATATATTAAATACACTAGAAAGGGTCATGATGAATCATCAGTTGCATCATTTAATCATATCCACCATGGCACTGTTAGAGGTACAATCACAAAGAGATGGGGGGTGAATTAGTGATTATAGATTCAATTCCCAAATATTAAACATTCAACACATAAAATCATGATACATACAAATTAACCATATCAATGAACAAGGAATATATAACAAGATCAAGCACATAACACATGATATATGTAGGAAACCCTCTTGGGGGATAAAACCCATTAAACCCTACAAGATGGACTATAGTCATACAATAACAAGATTAAATTCAGATAATCACCAACTGATCAAGGAACACCAATCCCTTAATTTAGTGTGATACCAATCCCACAAGGATCTACTACCCCTATCTAGTTGAGTAACCACAATAACTAGACCTTTTAGCAAGTTTTACCTTGCAAGGAGGAACCAATCCTATAGGAAACCAAGAACCCAACCAACTACCTTGAATAGATCATCTTGAAAAACTTTTTATACTCTTAAAATGATGATGACCACCTTTTTTCACTCTTCACCTTCACTCTTTCACCGAAATAGTCTCAAGGGCTCATTCTCTCAATCTACTTCTTCTAGGCTCATTAGGTCCAATGACCTATGTGTATTCCTAAATTAACATGATTAGATAAGCATGAATGATCCTATTCACTCTCTATTGGTTCACATTTACCTGTACCTTCTCTTTCAAAGGTTTTATCCTTCTGTTAACTCCACACTTCCTCAACTAACATGAATAGGCCAATAATTCCTTGTATTTATACCACTCTCTTGGTATAACCCATCTTGATTATCCAATATGATTAAAATACTTTTTATATATTTTAAATATGTATTCCTAAACATTAAATTTAATAAAAAAAATCTCCTTAATTTTTATAATATCTCATTATCCCTAAACCACCATTAGCTCTTGGTGAGACCTAAAACAATTAGGCCTTCATACTCACATGTTACATGTGAGACTAATTAGACCACCTTCATTCCTTAAATATTATTCAAACACATTAAAAATATATCCAATATTCCCTTAATCACTCTCATATGGGTCCATGCCACTTGGAACACCAACTCAACACTTGAACCTACCAATTAGGTATCTTCATTCTTTAGGCCTTCAAACATAGAAAATATAGTGTCAAACTTCTAAAGCAACTACCCAAATATTTCACATAATCATATGAATATATCACAATGGTGAAACATTTATGACATATACAATTCCTTTATGTACCATATAAACTCCAACATAGTCCAACTATCCTCAAACTACCTCTTTCAATATGATCACTCAGACTGGTCACATATAGTCAAAATACAATCAAACCATTTTGACTCTCCACATCTGATTAGAGAAAAACTACTAAAAAAATGCCTTATAATAAGCCTTTGAAAATTATAAAACGTCTCCATACTAATTTTATTCTCATATTATACTCAAAACTCTTCCAACTCACTTCTATAAATTGGTCCATCAAACTGCCAATGCATTCAATAAAACACAATCAACTTCTAAGCCTTTGTTCACACTAAATATGGACTAGAAAAACCTCCATAATGTACAAAAATGGTATTAACGGAGTATATAACAATCTCCAATAATTATTTCATCTTAAAATATCTAAATACCATCAATAACTCTTCAAATATCCTTCTCAGGTCATTTGCAGAACATGGTCAAGCACATATTCAACTTTTGATCTCAATATCTTTAACTGTGAAAACATTCCAATATTCTAATCAAAATTTTAGATGAATATTTAATTAATTTACAAATTTTCCTTTTACATCACCTTTTAATTAATCTTAGATCAAAATATATAAGAAAAATACTCATAAATGGTTTTTTCTTTATTAATTTTAAATACCAACGGTTATTGGTTGACGCAAATATTATAGACACATGTCTTCATCTCATGTCCCCTAGGATATTGATAAAATATAATCTATCTATTTCCTCATTTGTTTATTGGGTTTAATTTACAACATTTATCATTGATATTTGACCATAACTCTTGATATCATGATACATCTCAACCCCATGTACCTTCTATGCATTCTGCTACCAGTCTCCACTTTTATGCCACTTGGCATCCCCATGAGCCTTCTAAAAATTTTGATATCAGTCTCCACTATTATTCTGCTTGGTATCCCTACATTCCTTATAATATTCCTTTGACATATTAACTTGATACACACCATTGATCTCCATTTTATGGTTGAACACTCATCATTGGATCTCCATCTACACAAATACCTGCATGCCATTGATCTGCTACTAGCACACTGAGATTGAGACACTTGTAATCAATGTATTCATTATTAGGTACCTTTGAAATATTAAATTCATGCATGTCATTGATATATATCTATAAAATCATATATTCACTATTATATCTCTATCTAATAGATTAATTTCATGTTGTAGATCTGTCATCCGATTAAATGCTCATCGTTAGAACTCCTTTGCAAATTTGGCTAAGTATAGAAACTTAGTGAGCTTTTTTCTGAGAGGCTAACTTTGCACTCACATATACTTTTCTGTGCTCAACCTCATGACCTAAAATTTTAACCACATGATCACCTTTCATAGGGGAATCCATCTATATATCAAGCTACTCTTGAAACCTTCACATGTGTGAAATATAACATCATCAAACTGCTTACTCTTACTTATCTTTCAAGATGACTACTTGAGCTTAGACATTAATATGACTATTTTTATGAATTATATTAATTTTCATAATCACTCTAAGTAATCCTAACATCCCATAGGTTTTATGTAACATGACCACATCATCTATAACATCTACCATCTACCAATCCAAGTGAAACACTGATGAATAATACAAGAACACTAAAGCACATTAAAGCACACTTTGTGATTGTCATTATAGCACACATGACACCTCATAAACATCCTTAGTCACCATGGAGAAATCAGTTACAATATCCCCCTTTGTCATTATTATTAAACACTAATGCACATATTATGCTTAGACTTTGTCTCTCTCTTCAGGCACTTTCTCCCCCTTTGACACAATGACAAAGTGGGATCAACTCCTAATATTTTTGACCTAAAAATACTTCATGTAATAATAATAGGAAGGGACCACCTATGAGAGATGATACACACTCCCCCTAACATTTTGCATACCTCTTCTTACCTTGATCTTCTCAAACATGCTCCATGAATACACTCTTCTTTGATCATACATAGCTTCTCTAAAGATAAAACATACATGAACATCAAAAATTCCATGAAATTACCTTGAACATATAGAATCCCACTTAAGTCACCTAAGATTATGTAAAGAATCTAGAACAACAAACAACTCTGATTCCACTATCAGGATTAAGAAGCACAATTGATTACCATGTACAAGTAACTAAATGCAGAATTTAACCAGAAGTAACAAGTAACTAGAATTCAGAAATAACATAGAATATGAGAGGCAACACACAATTGTATTCAAATCATTCCAAAAGGAAATACAACAAAGAAGATGCCACAGTCTTCTTCCTTACACACCTCTAGGGCTCTCACACCTCTAGGGCATAAATAGTAAATCTCTTCAAGAGCTCGCTCTCTCAATTATGATCCCAACAACAACTTAAACACAGAGTTGTTGTTCACCTTCAACCAGTTAGTATCACTACTACCAATACCACCATTCAGTATCACTACTGCTAGTACACAAGTACTCCATGCACTCCACGATCGAGTACACACCATACTCCAAGTACATAATCATACTTCAAGTAGATCTCCCCTGATCTTACTACCTATTGTGTTGCTATGACCTTTGATCTTACTACCTCGTAGATCTACTTTTAACCTCACACACACACACACACACACACACACCTGCAGATCAACCAATCTTACTTACCATGTAGATCTCTCTACACCCTGAAAAACCCTTGTCCTTGCCTCACCAAGTCCTTATGATTCTCCAAACCAATACCCTGATGGATCTTCTACCTGATCTTCCAACAACCTATAGATCTACCTGATCATACACACTTAGCACCCCTATAGAACTAAGAGGAACACACCTTGATCTCTTCACTCTAAAGGAGCTAACCTTGCTCTTACTCAACTAGCACACTTTACAATACAGACCATGAGTCTATTATATAGATCTCATGAAAATAATAATTAGACATCTAATTACAATAATTAGATCCGTATCTCAAGACTAAAATTAGCCTTTAACATGCAAACAATCAGTTCGTTAATGAACTATCTATGAAACTCACAGTTTAGAACTGTATAGGTGACCGACATCGGTCCTTGTTAGTTTGGAGGTGACCGACACCGGCTGACTCCTAACTGATGTCAGTTGCATCCTGTCCACCACTGACTGACATCGGTTGGCCTAACCAACATCAGTGATTGTGACACTCAACAACCTCCTCCCTTGTTCGCATCAGTGAAGCTTTTAGCTCCATAACCTAACAATCTCCCACTTAGAGATAAATAGCTGCACTGTACCTATACCTGTACCTGTACACCGTCTAATTTGTTTCCTAGCTTATATCCCTTTTAAGCTCAATCCTGAATACCAACCACCACACACCCTGTGGTGCAACTCCTATCATCTAAGTAACCTACCATATCTGCATCTACAAACCCATGTAGAGAAGTGCCTAACCCTGCATAGCATGTCGACCTGTTGTTGGTCCCTCTCATATACCTGAGAACCCACTGAATTGCTCTCCAGTGCTTCCTTCCTGGATTGGCCACAAACTTGCTAACAACTCCCACTACTGGGGCAATATTAGGGAGTACACATGTACTCAACCTCATCATGTGAGTGGGGACCCTGTTCTATGAAGTGTCCATCCATAGGTGCACTTGCCGTTCTACATCCTGCACTACCTTCACACAATCATCCTGTGATAACATCAACTTTTGATCTTCCCTATCTCTAGGATTACTCATGCCAAATAATTTTTTTGCTCCCAATTTCTTCATGACATACCACTGAACTAATTTTACCTTTAGTTCAGCAAAAACCTGCATGTGTGACCCCACTACATATAGTAATAGGATAATGTCACGACCATCATCCACCTAGTAAAGTAACACACAATGGTTACAATGACATTGACTAAAGCCATGCTTTGTCATCCACCTGTCAAACTTGTACCACTATCCTACAGCTTCCTCAAGACCATATGACCTAGCCTTCCATCTCACATGTCCATTCTCTCTATTCTTTAACCAAGGTATCCATTCATCTTTCAGTGCTTTCATACTGGCTGATAACCCTACCAAATCTTCCATTTGGTTCTGCATCCTAGGAATCAAATTCCTCATTCATGCCATGCTCCTACTATTTCTTGGATCCTTCCTGCTTTGTAGTGAGCAATGAGTATAAAGAAGAGGAACAACGAATTTGAGGCTTACTTACCCTTTCAGTCCTCCATATGGGTGTTTGGGACTCCTTGATAGCTTGTTATTCGCCTAAAATCCATTCTAATGACCGACCTCGGTCACCACACAATTTGCATCCGACCAACATCAGTTCCATGTGACTGTCCTTTCTATTGATGCCATTTCTCTGACTAACGTCAGTCTTACCTAGTCACCGACATCGATTCTCTGATCGATGCCGATAGCCACCCTGTCTGACACCATCGGCTTTGGTCTACACATGACCGACATCAGCATCTATTTGTTCGACACCAATTCCTCTTGATTGATGTCAGTACCTATGTTCTCCTATGAGTGATGACTTTTTACCCACGAGCTCTCTTTGGATAAAAACCCTGTCCAAATTGCCCTGCTCAGAGTTACTCAGCCTTCTCCACTGATCTCTATCCGTCATCTCCTCCATAAACACCAAGGCTTTCTAGTTCTTAAGTCTGTCAAATACATCTAACTTCCGCTTAAGAACATGCATCTCCTTCTTGCTCTTGTGACCAAGCCTACAAAGCCATGTCTTTACAATAGAAGAAGAATCAGTAATACAAGTAGGTAGATAAAGAGTACCCGCTTTCTTACCACATGCTAATTCAAGTGCATCCTTGGTAACATTCCAAGAATCCACTGTGAGAGTTACTATGCATCTCTCATCACCCAACTTTCCTATAGAAATTAGTCACATCTCCAGGACTATGACTTGCATGACCTCCTTCAACACCCATGTGTTGGTTGCCTGCAATTTCAGCAACACTTCCCCTTTGCCAAAACTTTGACAAGGCACACTAGACCCTAAATAAATCTTTCCAAAGTCTCCAAAGACCTTAACATGGAAAAATACTCTATTTCAGGCTGCATGGAAAGAGGTAACAGAATCTATAAAACAAGATTCTACTTTATCCAAGGAACATCCCAGAGCATCCTGTGCAACAACACTTGCAACATCTGCTTCTTCAGTTCCTTCATGCTGATCTTATACCAAACAACAATATTTCTTTACCTGTTCTTTCTTGCCATAACATCGTAATTGACCATTCTTACTTTTCAATTCCTCCATTCTTAGCTTAATTTATTCTACCATTGCTTTACTCCCACTCAATTAAAACCCCTTGAGAGTGACCTGTAATCAAACACAAACCTGTTCCCTGTAACTTGGCTCTGATACCACTTGTCAGGAATCTAGAACAACAAACAACTCTGATTCCACTATCAGGATTAGGAAGCATAATTGATTACCATGTACAAGGAGCTAAATGTGGAATTTAACTAGAAGTAACAAGTAACTAGAATTCAGAAATAGCACAAAATATGAGAGGCAACACACAATTGTATTCAACTCATTCAAGAAGGAAATACAACAAAGAAGATGCCACAGTATTCTTCCTTACACACCTCTAGGGCTCCCACACCTTTAGGGAATAAACAATAAATCTCTTCAAGAGCTCACTCTCTCAATTATGGTCCCAACAACAACTCAAACATAGATTTGTTGTTCACCTCCAACCAGTCAGTATCACTACTGCCAGTACCACCAATCAGTATCACTATTACCAATACACAAGTATTCCATGCACTCCATGACCGAGTACACACCATATTCCAAGTACACAATCATACTTCAAGTAGATCTCCCCTAATCTTGGTACCTATTGTGTTGCTGTCACCTTTGATCTTGTTACCCCATAGATCTACCTTTGACCTCGCACACACACACACACCTACAAATCAACTGATCTTACTTACCATGTAGATCTCTCTACACCTTGAAGAACCCTTGTCCTTGCCTCACCAAGTCCTTATGATTCTCTAAACCAGTACCCTGGTGGATCTTCTACTTGATCTTGCAACAACCTATAGATCTACCTGATCATACATACTTGGCACCCCTGTGGAACTAGGAGGAACACACCTTGCTCTCTTCACTCTGAAGGAGCTAACCTTGCTCTTATTCAACTATCACACTTTACAATACAACCCATGAGTTTATTATATAGATCTCATGCAAACAATGATTAGACATCTAATTACAATAATTAGATTTGTAGCTCAAGACTAAAATTAGCCTTTAACATGCAAACAACTAGTTCATTAATGAAATGTTCGTGAAACTCACAGTTTGGAACCGCACAGGTGACCGACATCGGTCCTTGTTAGTTTGGAGGTGACCGATGCTGGCCAACTCCTGACTGATGTTGATTACATCCTATCCACCACTGACTGACATCGATCAGCCTAACCGATGTTAGTGATTGTGATGATAAGCAACCTCCTCCCCTGTTTGCATCAGTGAAGCTTTTAGCTCCACAACCTAACAAATTAGGCACCCCTTAAGTACCTTCAAACCATATTTAATAATGATGAATCAATCATAATTGCCTTCATACCTTCTCTATCAAATTATACAACACATTCCTCTAATCTTAGGACCTAAATAATTAAAAATATTCCCCTTTATTTATGCATGATGATTCAATACCTTATCAAAAGACATGACTTGGTTTGATAAAGTCATCATATCAATCTTATTTAATTCACAACTGTAGTAGACATATTCACACTTATATCATGACTAAAGCATCTTACATATGTTTCCCTTCACATCATGCATAGCTCTTCAATACACTCAAACTAATTGGGTTAGCTCCCCCTAACACCATGCTCTACCTAGATCATGATGTCTTCTATATGTCACCTTTGGTTCTATAAAACAACTCTTTTAAACATTGTCCACACATAGAAAATGCTTTCATATAAACACTAATAAGTCTCATTAGATCAACTTTAATATATGAAGCAGTCAATAGTAACTCTCATATGGATCTCATATCAATAATACAATTACCCTTTATCCTCCATAAGCTATCAAGGCTCAAACTATAAGGCAACCTCTAGGATAACACATAGTTAGGACCCTACTTGAGCTGACTTAGAACATGTCATCTTTAGAAAACTTAATCATTTTCATATCATTAGAAACATTCCAACACATACCCTTATGGCCTTATGAGGTTACCATGACATCAAGGAACATTCCCAATTATTCAAAGGCATTACTACAATCGTATTCATTCAAAACACTAGCATATTAATATGCTATAGGATATCATCATATAAAAAATTCTAAGACCTCTTCATGATATAAAAAATATGACAACACATTATCCTCATACTCCATATCAACCTTGTCTTTAGTCTTAATCATTTAACCAAACAAGTTAAGCAAAAGAAATTGACAAGTTTTTAACTTCAGGACCAAAAACCCTAAACACATCTTGAGCACACTTGAATAAGATCAGCATACCTTTATATGCAATATAATATCTTAACAAATCATCATCCTTGATTATACACCTATAAAATTCCATTCTCTACTTCCATACCTTGTACATACAACTTCATTCTTCACCATTTTGACCAACTAGACCATCCTTCCAAGATTTGACTAAACATTGACTTTAGGATCACTGTCAATGAATATATCTCCTTAATCATTCCATAAAAACATTTTGGAGTAGATTCATAAAGCTCATTTCTCCCCCTTAGCCAAACACATTTTCAAAATATCTTTCTTGTCCAAAAACATAAATCAAAAACTCAACTAGCATCCACCATGCTTCCTCTTGTTGACAAGTGTCTCCTTAAAGCCTACATAGAGACACCCCTTTAACATAGAGAGACTAAAAGTCCCAAAACATAGGAGACTACCATATCTCCATACATTTATTTGACTTGCAATCTTGATCCAACATTTGATTGATTTTGACTACATTCTTTGGCTTAGATTTATCAAAAGATGTTGAAAACATATGTTCTTATCTTTCCTTCATGTATGTCATATCAAACAAACCATTTATGGTCTCAATCTAATCTCTCCTAATAGAATTAAGTCTCCATAACCATGTGTGACCTCTTCCTTGCACACTAGGAGCTCCATACACCTTGTTTTGATTTGAAAATTCATTCAACATGTTATTGAAATATCTAGAAATGTGATCAACTTTATGACATATGAAACAAAAAATATTATTCATACCTTTTTCTTGATGATGATTATGATCTTCCTTTTCTATCTATATATAAGACAAATTCTCTAGGAATTCATTTATCTTATTCATATCCAATTCCTTCTTTGTTGTAGAAGGTAGTCCACCTTGTTCAAGATTATCCTTCATAGTCTTTGGTCTCAACACCATTGAATGATTTTTAGGAGCATCTTTATTTTCATTAGGACTTGAGTACTTCTTCAAACTATTCTTTTAGAATTTGGAAATATGTCCTACTTTATTGCAACTATAGAAAACAATATCATTCAACATACCTCTTAACTGATCTAAGTTATGATTTTTCAAAGACCAATTGCTCCTTCTTCCAAGGATCCATGAGAACTCATTCTTATAACTCATCCTTATATAATCTCTAGCCCTATGAATATATTGATAGTAAGAATGATAATGGCCATGAAAATAACTTGCACACCTTATTTCATTAGGTTGTCTAATTGGTCTTCTTTCATTGCTTTTCAAGTTTGCATTTTCCTTGACTTGTTCAGGCTTCTCATGCTTCTTTTTAGGCTTAACTTGTTTAAAAGTTGTTCATGTACACTTTTCAATAACCCCATCTCAATATTTAGCTATGTTTACTTTTCTTTTCTTTATTTCATATTTTCATTAGCTACCCCTAACTAATCCTTGATATTTTTGACCTATTATTCATCCTCTTTGACTTATTCTAATTTTTTTGTTCTTATTCAAGCTTGCCTATCTTTACTATGACCTTTTCATGATAATATTTTAGAGAAACAAGATTAGTCTTTAATTTATCACATTCATCTTCTTTATGTCTCATGATTGAACATACAACCTCTAACTAAATTATAAGAGTCTTCTTATCCTCATTAGCTCATTTAGCCATATCATCTTTCAATCTATATGTTTGATCTTTATAAGACTTGATATGTTATTGATTCTTATTTTCCTCTCTCTTAAAATTTCCTAAAAAAATTCCCTCAAGATAAATGACTCATTCTTTAAGACCTTTGATCATATTCCTCACTTTATGATTCCTCTTCTTTTGCTCCTTTGGTTCACTAAGTGCACTCATGAGCTTAGATTTTAGATCAACTTCTAATTCATCACTATCATAGAACTCACCTTCTTATCTCCTATTATTTAAAACTTCTTCATCACACATGATCATATTTTCTTTTGAATAACTTTCAATTTTACCCATATTGTACCTTGGATCACCTTCAAGTGGTTAAAATTGCACATAAGGTCATACTCTAATAGAAATTGTTGGAGGTACAATCATTGAGAGGGGGTGAATCAATGATGCTAGACAATCCAATTCAATTCCCAAATCTTAAACATGTTAGGAACTTGGAGTAAAATTGATTACTTTTATATAAGCAACTAAACATAGAATTGAACTAGAAGTAATAAGTAACTAGAAATCAGAAACAACAAATAATAGGAGATACAAGAAACAACCAATCTTGTATTAAACTCTTCCAGAATACAATGAAGAAATCTCACTCTTCCACACCGCTTGGGTATACAGTATTTCTCTTAAGAGTTCTCTCTCTCAATCAATTACAACCAACTCAATAATTGAGTTGTTATACCCTAACTTCAGCTGATCTCCTTGATCTTGCACCTTACAGATCTAATTGACCTTGCTTACTTGCTTACTTACAATACATGCCCCCATGGGTCTCTTAAATAGGATCCAAGGCATACAATTATTAGAATTTCCAATTACAATAATTAAAAGCATAGACTCGAGACTAAAATTAGTCTTTACATGCAAACACTCTGTCCATCCTAAAATTAGAACAAATCTAATTCTAGAAACGCATGCAAATGCACACACACACACAAGTGACCAACGTCAGTTGCTATTAGTCTGCATATGACTAACGTCAGCTGATCCCTGACTGATGTTGATTGGATTTGAACCATGCTTGACTGATGTCAGTGATACTACCAATGCCAATGACTGTGTTAGTCTAGCAACCTTTGCATGAACTCAACAGTGAAGCTTTTAGCCCCACAACTTAACAATCTCCCACTTGGAGATAAACAACTGCACCTGTACTTGTACAGCAACATCCTCTATCTTGTTTCTCTAGCTTGTTTCTCCCTCTTCAAGTTCAATTTTGAAGACCAAAAAAATTTGAATGAAGATTCAACTTCTCCTTTGTTATTGGCTTTGTTAACATATCTACAGGGTTCTTATCCATATGGATCTTTTCCAGCTTCAATTTTCCATCCTCCAATACATGTCTAATG
Source organism: Torreya grandis (assembly GCA_037957365.1). Lineage (NCBI taxonomy): Eukaryota > Viridiplantae > Streptophyta > Pinopsida > Cupressales > Taxaceae > Torreya > Torreya grandis. Next base: position 1,169,508 of record JARHVA010002343.1, on the reverse strand, counting down.
AAGTGGTACCTAAGCTATATATGTTTGGTTCTTGAATGAAAGGCTGAATTCTATGCGAAATGAATTGCACTTTGACTATCACTATACAATCTACAACTCTCCTACTCCTTTCCCAACTCTTCCATGAACTGTGTCATCCATATCATTTCCTTCCTAGCCTCTGTGACTGTAATGTATTTTGCCTCTGAAGTAGACAGGGCAATAACCTTCTACAACTTTGAAATCTAGCTAACCACCATTCCACCAATAGTGAACACATATCTTGTGGTGCTTCTCCTGCCATCTAAGTCACCTGCCATATTCGAATCTACATACCCATGTAGAGAAATGCTTAACCTTGCATAGCATAAATACCTGATGTTAGTCCCTCTTTGATATCTGAGAATCCACTGAACTACTTCCTGGTGTTCCTTTCCTAGATTGGCCATAAATTTGCTGACAACTCCCACTGCTTGGGCAATATCAAGTCTAGTACATACCATTGCATACATTAAGCTTCCAACTACTGAAGCATATGGAACTTTTCTCATGTATTCAACCTCATCATATGATTTAGGACACTATTCTTTGCTCAAATTGAAGTGTCCAGCCATAGGTGTGCTTACCAGTTTTGCATCTTGCATATAGAACCTCTCTAACACCTTATTCACATAATCCTCTTGAGACAAAATCAGCCTGTGATTTTTCCTATCTCTCTTAATACTCATGCCAAGGATTTTCTTTGCTACTCATAAATCCTTCATGGAAAATGTGTGAGCTAATTTTACCTTTAGCTCAGTAATTACCTACATGTGTGAACCTACAACAAGCATATCATCTACATACAGCAATAGAATAATATAACTACCATTATCCAATCTATTAAAATAAACACAATGGTCAGATTGACATTTACTAAAGCCATGCTCTGTCATAAACCTATCAAACCTTAAATACCACTATATTGAAGCTTGCTTAAGACCATATAAGCTTTTCTTCAACCTGCACACAAGTTTCTCCTTACCATTGACCTTAAAACCTTCTGACTGATCCATATATATCTCTTCATCCAAATCTCCATGAAGAAACATTGTCTTAACATCAAGCTGCTCAAGATGCAAATACTAAATAGCATCTAAAGACAATACAGTCTGAATAGAAGTCATCTTTACTACAGGAGAAAAGATTTCACCAAAGTCAATACTTGGTTTCTATGAAAATCCCTTTACTACCAACCTGGCCTTATGTCTCATTTGTCCATTCTCTCCTTCCTTTAACCTGTATACCCATTTGTTTTTCAGTGCTTTCTTTCCAGCTAGTAACTCAACCAAATCCCACATTTGGTTCTTTTCCAAGGAATCAATTTCCTCATCATGCCATGCTCCCACTATTTCTTAGATTCTACCTGCATTGCCTCATCAAAACCTTCTAGTTCTCTACCATCAGTGAGCAACACATAGTATAAAGAAGGGGAATAACGAATTAGAGGTTCACTTACCCTTTCAGTCCTCCTTATGGGCATTTGAGACTCATTTACAGCTTGCTATCTGCCCAAATTCTCTATCAATGATCGATCCTGGTCAACTCTTGGTCTATACCTGACTAACGTTAGTTCCACCTGACTAACTTGACCAACATCAGTTATTGTCTGACCAACGTTAGTTCTTGATTGACCATCGACGTTAGTTACTTGACTGACATTGGTCTTTGTGTTTTCTTGTGAGTGATGATTTTTACCCATGAGCTCATTTTAGATCATTACCTCATCCAAATCAAGATTGCCCTACTTATAATTATTTAGCCTCTTGAGCTGATCACTATACATCACCTTCTCATTGAAAACTACATCACAGCTTCTAATAATTTTGTTAGTTTCTAAATTTCACAATTGGAATCCAAAATCTCCAAAGCCATAACTAATGAAAGTACACCGCATAGATTTAGCATCTAGCTTCTTTCTATTTTATTTATCAACGTGCATAAAAGCTTCAGAACCAAAAACTTTGAGAAATAAAAGATCTACCTTTTTACCTATCCAAGCCTCTTCTAGAATTCCACCATCCAGAGCAGTAGAAGGTCCTCTATTAATTAGGTAAACTATAGTATCTACCGCTTCTGCCCAAAACTTTAAGGGCAAACTAGCATGCAACCTCATACTCTGTGCATGCTCCATTATTGTTCTATTCATCCTTTTAGCAACTCCATTTTGCTGAGGTGTCCGTAGAACCATCCTTTCCCTGCGTATTTCACTCATAGAATAGTAACTATTGAATTTATTGCTGTAGTACTCACCACCATTATCAGATCTAAGGCACTTCAATCTCAAACCTATTTCATTATCAACCAAAGATTTCCATTTCTTAAATGTGTCAAAAACATCATATTTCCTCTTTATGAAATAAACCCATACCTTTCTTGTAGCATCATCAATGAAAGAAACATAATACTATGATCCTCCAATAGAAGCTACCTAAGCTGGTCCCCACACGTTTGTGTGAACAAGCTCCAACTTGTGCTCCTTCTTTGTTGACCCAGTCTTGAGAAACTTCACTTTCTTCTATTTCCCAAAAATATAGTTCTCACACAAATCTAGATCTATGCTTTTCAAATCTAAAAGATTACCTTTTCACTTAAGAACATTCATTCCCTTCTCACTCATGTGACCAAGCCTATAGTGCCACATCTTTGCATCTACATCTAAAGTAGATAAAATAGAAGGAGTATAATCAGTAACACAAGTAGATAGATAAAGTGTACCTACTCTCTTACCTCTTGCTAATACAAGTGCACCCTTGGAAACTTTCCAAGATTCCACTGTGAGAGTTATTGTGTAACCCTCATCACCCAACTTTCCTATAGAAATCAGATTCCTAATCAAGATGGGTACATGCATGACATCTTTCAACACCCATGTGTTGCCATTATGCAATTTCAACTACACTTTTCCTTTGCCAACAATTTGACAAGGCTCACCATCCCCTAAATAAACTTTTCCAAAATCTCCATGGACATAATCATTGAAAATTTCTCTATTTGGGGTTGTATGGAAAGAAGCACCAGAATCTAAAACCCATGATTCTACTTGACTATCCAAAGAAAATATAAGAGCATCCTGTGCAACAATACCTACAATGTTTGCTTCCTTATTACCTTCTTGCTGATTTTCTTTGTTATCCTTCAACTAGTAGTCTTTCTTTGCATGCCCTTTCTTTCCACAATTCCAGTAGATTATACCTCCATTTCTGTATTTGGATCTCCTTCCCATCTTTGACCTTGATTTCCTTTGCTTACCCTTCTCTCTTTGCCTTACCCTACTTTCAATATTTAAAGCATTACCTAATGTTTCCCCTATGCTTTTCTTGTGAATTTGTTCATTCAATATTACACTAACAACATCCTCAACTTTCAAGATATTTGAAGCAAATGCAGTATTGCTAACTGCCATTACCAAGCTGTGCCAGCTTTTAGGTAAAGAGCATAAGATTAAGAGATCCTTAATTTCATCATCAAAAACTATTTTGACTAAATTTAACTAATTTACAATTTTATGGAAATCATTAAGATGACTATATACAGATCCACCTTCTTGCATTTGCAAACTAAATAATTGGTTCATAAGATATACCTTATTTGAAGCTGAGGATTTTTCATATAAGTTTGCCAGAGTATCCATTAACTCTACCATTGTCTTTACATGTGATAAATTAGAAATCACAGAAGATGCCAGGGTCAATCTTATAGATCCTAGAGCCTTTCTATCAAGAACATTCCATTCTTCATCTTGCATATTTGTGGGCTTGCTTGCAACCCCACCCAATGGTAAAAATAGATCTTTTTGATACAGATAATCTTCTATCTGCATCCTCCATAATTGATAATTTTTGCCATTGAATTTCTCTATTCTTAGTTTACTTTCTTCTGCCATTGCTTTGCTCCCACTCAAACAAAAACCCCTGTGAGTGAACCTGTAATCAACAAACACTAACTCGCTCTACCACTTGTTAGTGATCCTAGCTCTGATACCAACTGTTAGGAACTTGAAGTACAATTGATTACTCTTGTATAAGCAACTAAACATAGAATTAAACTAGAAGTAATAAGTAACTAGAAATCAAAAACAACAAATAATAGGAGATACAAGAAACAACCAATCTTGAATTAATCTCTTCTAGAATACAATGAAGAAATCTCACTCTTCCACACCTCTTGGGTGTACAATATTTCTCTCAAGAGTTCTCTCTCTCAATCAATTATAACCAACTCAATAACTGAGTTATTATACCCTAGCTTCAACTGATCTCCTTGATCTTGCACCTTACAAATCTAATTGACCTTGCTTACTTGCTTACTTACAATACATGCCCCCATGGGTCTCTTAAATAGGATCCAAGGCATACAATAATTAGACTTTCTAATTACAATAATTAGAAACACAGACTCAAGACTAATATTAGTCTCTACATGCAAACACTCTGTCCGTCCTAAAATTAGAACAAATCTAATTCTGGAAATGCATGCAAATGCACACGCACACACAGGTGATTGATGTTGGTTGCTGTCAATTTGTATATGACCGACGTCGGCTGATCCCTGACCAATGTCTGTCAGATCTAAACCATGCCTGACTGATGTCAGTGGTACTACCAATGCCGGTGACTATGTTAGTCCAGCAACCTTTGCATGAACTCAACAATGAAGCTTTTAGCTCCATAACTTAACAAAATATTTATCACATACAATGATGATGTAAATAATTTAACCATATTAATGAAAAAGAAAGATATATAAAGATCAAGCACATAACACATGATATATGTGGGAAACCCTCTTAGGGGATAAAATCCACTAAACCTTGTAATATGGACTACATTCCTATAATGATAATATCTAATTTATAATAGCACCAAATGATCAAGTAACACCCATCCCTTAATTTATTGAGATACCCATCCCATAAGGAGATACCACCCCTATCAAGCTAAGCACCCACAACAGTTATACCTTTTAACAAGTTTCACCTTGTAAGGAAGAATGAACCCCATAGGCAACCAAAAACCCAACTAGATACCTTGAAAATATCATCTTGAACACCTATTTATACTCTTCAAATACCTTTGTTTTCACTCTTTACCCTTACTATTTCACCTAAACAGTCTCAAGGGCTCACTTATTCAATCTACCTTTTCTAGGTTCATTAGGTCTAATGACCTATGTGTCTTCCTAGGTCATCAAGCATGAATAATAATCTTCACTCTCTATTATTCCTCAATGAATTTTACCTTATCTTTCAAAATTTATATCCTTCACTTAACTCTACACTTCCTCAACTAACACGCATGGGCCAATATTGCCTTATATTTATACCACTCTTGGTATCACCCATCTTAGTCTACCAAAATGCTTACCAAAATTATTCTATATTTTAAATAGTTCCTCATAAATTTTACATTTAAGAATCACACTCTCTTTAAGTCAGCCAATACTTCATTATCCCTAAACCACCATTAGGTCTTGGTGAGACCTAAAATAGTTAGGCCTTCATACTCACACATTAAATGTGAGACTACTTGGACCACATTAATCCTTTAAAAATGATTATAAAACATTATAAATATCTAAAATATACCCTTGATCATTCTCATATGGTTCCATGCCACCTGGAACACCAAATCAACACTTGAACCTACCAATTAGGTCTCTTCGCTCTTTAGGCCTTCAAACACATAAAACACAGTCTCAAACTTTTGAAGCAACTACTCAAATATTTCACAATTACATATTAATATATCATATGGGTGATACCTTTAGGACCTATAAAATTCCTTTGTGTGTCATATAAAATCCAACATAGGCCAACTATCCTCAAACCACCTCTTTTATGATGACCACTTAGACTGGTCACATATAGTCAAAATACAGTCAAATCATTTTGACTCTCCATATCTAATTAGGGACAAACTATGACAACCAATGCCTTAAAATAATAATTTAAAACTTATAAAACATGTCCATACTCATTTTATTCTTTAATTCTTCTCAAAACTCTTCCAACACACTTTTGTAAAGTGGTCACTCAAACTACTAGTGCATTCAAAAAAACACAATCAACTTATAAGACTTTTTTCACACTGATGATGGATTAGAAAAAACTATATGATCCACATAGATATTATTCATGGATTATATAACACTCTCTAATAGTTAATTCATCTTTAAATAACAAAATGCCATCAAGAACTCTTCAAATATCCTTCTCGGGTCACTTGCAGAACATGGTCAATCACATAGTAAAATTTGGAGATCAATATCATTGATTATATAAAAATTAAAATAATATAATCAAATTTTATAGATTCACCCTGAATTCCTTTTTAACTTTTCCTTTTACATCATCTTTGAATTCATCCTAGATCAAAAGATATAGGCAAAATACTCAGCACTAGTTTTTCTTTTGTTAATTTCAAATACCAATGGTCACTAGTAAATTCAAATATTGCACACATGCATCTTCATCTCATGTCCCCTAGGAAATTGATCAAATATGCTCCATAAATTTCCTCAAAACTCTCCTAGATTTAACTTTCAATGTGAATTATTAATTTTTTTTATCATAACTCCCAATATCATGGCACATGCTAGCTCTGCATGCCTTATATGCATTTTGTTGGTAATATCTACTTTTATGCCACTTGGTAGCTCCAAAATACTTCTAAGAATTCTAATATAAATATTAATTTATATTATAATTGGCATCTTTATGTGTCATTTAATCATCCTTTGACATATTTAATTAAAATTCACCACTAATTTCCACTCTATGGTTGAACACTCATTGTTGGATATCCATCTGCATGAACACCCATGTGCCATTGATCCACTACTAACACACTAATATTGAGACACTTGTTATCAACACATACATTATTAGGCATATTTGACATATTTACTTCATTCATTCCATTGATATCTATCTATATGATCATTCACTCATCATTAGATCTCCATCTAGCAAATTAATTTCATGTTGTAGATATTTGATCTAATTAAATTCTCACCATTATATCTCCTTTACAAATTTGGCTAAGTATATAAAATCAATGAACTTTTGTTTGAGAGGAAAAATTTACACTTACATATATTTTGATATGCTCAACCTCATGACCTAAAATTTGAATCATATGATTATATTTCATAGGGGAATCTAACCATATATCAAGCTACTCTTAAAACCTTCACATGTGTGAAATATAATATCATCAAACTTTTTACTCAGTCTTATTTATCAAGATTACTACTTGAGCTTAGGCATTCATATGACTATTTTTATGAATTCCATTGATGTCCATAAACACTCTCAGTACTCATAACATCCCATAGGGTCTATGTAACATGACCACATTGTCTATAACATCCACCATCTACTAATCCAAGTCAAACACTAATGAATAATGCAATAAAACTGAATCACACTTTGTCATTGTCATTCTAGCACACATGACACCTTATCAACATCCTTGGTCACCTTGGAGACATCATTGACAAACCTCCAATAGGCACTTTTGAGCTATTGAGATTGTATACACATAAAATTTACTACTAATGGATTCATAGCATACTTTAGACTGATTCTTACCAACCTTTGAAAATTAAACCTAAGTATAATTAAACATCTCAAATTTGGCTTCACAATATGAAATTTATCCTATAGATTAATTAAATGGGGAAAATGTACACATGAATTAAATCAAATCTTGGAAATTCTAAAAATCCTAAAAAGAATTAGTTAAAATGCAAAAACAAATTAAATTGCTAATTAAATTAACCATGAGCAAATAAATAATTATTAAAAAGGAAATTCAAAAATCAAGAATATCCTAAGAATTCATAGTTACCTTTTTGTGAGTTTTTAAAAATCTTAAAATATCTCAACATGCCTATTCATTACTAATCATGACCATTTGACACCTTTTAACTCTGCTGGTCTTAATTAACTCACTAAGATTAGGTTTGAATCCATTCCAAGCTCTAACCACACTCTAACTCACCTTGGGTCGGGGTTAGTCTCTAAACCTATAAATACCAGCATTTTCCTCTTCATTTGGAGAGATTGGATAGAGTCAAGTTATAATGTTGGTTTTATGACAAGATTACAAATAATAATGACTTAATTCCAAAATTTTAAATCACAAGCCAAGACATCAATCTATCAAGCTACATCAAGCAAGCATGATCCAAACCATGGTGCCAAGGAGATAAGGATATAACCAAGCTCTATTACCATAGAATTCTTGAGCACAAGTCAAGAAAACCAAATGAACACATCATTTGGAGAATTTAAGGAAGGTAAGTAATTTATAGTTCTTTGCATTTTAGTTGAGCTTTGTCATTTGTTGTTTGTTTACTAAGATCCCCCTATGATATAGGAATGGAGGTGTTAAGCTTATTAGTGTGTTTTTGTTTCATTATTTTATATGAAAACTATTACTTGATCTAACCTTCCCTTCATCATCAAATTTCTTAAAATCACAAATGGCATACCTAGTGGGACTATGATCACCCCACATACTATGAGATCAATATGAAACTCAAAAATCTTTGAATGAATACTTGAATACCTTCAAATTTACAATTTTAGCTTTATTTATCTCCATATTTATTATTATATTTCCAACTTAGATCTACACAGAGACCAACATTGATTAGGCATAATTGACATCAGTTCTACCTAAACTAACATTGGTTCTACCTAATTGAGCTCAATTTTGTATAACCATCATTGGTCAGGTTGTAGGGAAAAACATGGTTACAAAGCTTACATTTTGATTTTTTGTAGCATTCCTTATCATTATTTCTTGGTTTCATTAGCATTTAAATTCTCTACCTAATCCCTATGTTGCAAGTTTCATAGAGTTTTCATCATATTTTAAGCTAACCTAATGTTTTTACTTCACTTTAGTTTTGCCTTTGGGTTCACAAGTGACTGACATCAATCTTAGTTGACCGGTATCAATATTTCACTTCTATCATCAATTCTCTTTGAGACCAACCAGCATTAGTTGCCTTACAACTAACATCGATCATTTTTGATTGATGACGGTCAATATGTTTTTAAAAAACAAACCCAAGATCTATTTTTAAATGTTTATTTACTCACCATTTAAAGTTATTCTAAGAACAAGGAGACTATCTAACCCTTACAGGTCCAAGGAATGATTGGAACATAAATTTGTAAGTTTAGGCTAATGAACATTTCATTTTGGGATTTCAAAAATAATTTGTCTAACTCATTCACATTTCATTTTAGGTATTAAGACAAACTTGTTAAATCTTGAACATTTGATGTTGGTGTTTCAAATAAATCTAGAATGGCTAAGTCTTGAACATGGATTTTTAGTTTTTAAAAGCAATCTTAGCCTAAATCTTGAACATTTAGATTTTAAGGATTAAAATGAGCTTAGGTTATTTATTTAAAATAGGTTTTGTGAAAATTTATTTCAAAGTTTTCACACTTAATCCAAGGGCCCAAGTAAAAAACTTCATCACACATTTCAATTTGGTACCTAAAATCAAAAATTCACTTCAATCTCAATTTCTTGAAACTATTTTTTTTTTTTTTTTTGCAAAATGAACAACATGTGTATACTCTCCCTCCATCCCCTATATGGAACTTGGGTGATCAAAAGTGCATTTCACTTGCATTTGTGCCTTGTCAAAGGCATAAAAATAATGTTGTTTAGGCTCTCCCCATAACCCACATGGTTTGGGTTATCTAAAAGAAACTAAAAAGTCATTTTACTTAGTTTTATTTTCATGAAATTTAGCTTGTGAAGGGGATGTCATTACCTCTTTTCAAGTTCCTTAAGAAAGTATTGAGCTAGGGCTTCATCTCTAGATAGTGTTTTAACCTTGATCCATGGTGGGGTATACAAATCAGAGTACTCAAACTATGAGAGCCAAGGGGTTGAAAAGCTAACCTTTCCTTTTGTAATAAAGGCCTGAGATAAGTCTAATCAACTATTGGATTCCAGTAAGTAGGCTATAGATGAAATTTATATGTAAATGAATAGACCTTTTCATATTAAGTTGATCGGTATGAAGTCAATTGATGTAATGATATATTGTGTTAGTCATACTTCAGATTAATCTAAATGATCACAAATTATAAGTTTTAGTTAACCCCACTTTGCCATACCTTGATATGATATAGGGCATTATACTTAGTTGTATTTTGTCATTTGTCCTTTATTTATTGGTTTTTTGAGTCTAAAACTTATTTTTTTTAAAAACCACATCAAAAATGAGTCTTTTGTCAACATTATTCCATTATTTGAGGAGGTGTTATGCTGTTTATTTAACATTATGATTTCAACTTAAAACTTTATGTCAAAAATTTTTGAGTGTGTCACTTGATTGAAATAGGTAATGTTATGATACCCAAGTAAATTCAAGTTTTGAATCTTATAAGTATTTAAAACAAATCATTGTTTATATCTTTTATGAGAAATAATGGTGTTACGTTGCCTGAATTATCTCATAGACTTGTCTTATCTTATATTCAAGTTTTACATTTTAAAACCAAATTGTATACCTCATTAGATATTTGTTTAGTATTGTTATGTTGTTCAATTTTTCTTAGTTTTTTGGTCATTAAAACCATAGTTTATCTAAGTTTAGTTTTTAATCAACTTTTACAAGTTTGGATTCAAACATTGATTGATTTTTGTTTAGGCCTCATCTCATAGGGGCTGATACACATATCTTTCTATTCTAGGTTGTGTAACTTAGGTTAATTTTTAACCCAAAATTTGAAAACTATATTATTTATGATTTTATATTATATAGTCATTATATCTCAAAGTGCCTTTTGTTTAGTGCCTCCTACCAATTTAATCACATTCATGTCTAGAATCAAGTGCCTAGTTTATGCCAAAGTGTTTCAAGTTTGTTAGATTAAAATCATCCCTTTGTTTCAAGTCTAGATTTTGATGCCATGTTTGGCCAAGAGTCCTAGAACATGCTTATTTTGAGCCTATAATTTTATGGTGTGTTTGGCCAAAAGACCTAGAAACTTTTACCTTTCCTAGATTAGACCTATTTGGAACATTTTTTGACCTAGAGTTTGGCATCTTCTTTTAAGTTCATTTATTTAACCTTATTTATGTGAGACACTTAACATTATAAATTTAACATTATACTATTTTTACCAAGTCATTTCATAGACGTTTTAGAGATACAAATCCATTCCTTTGACAAATTTAGATAGAGTTTGAACCTTTTTGTCTTTTTAGACATAGTTTTTCAAAGTTTACAAAACTCTAACCCCTCCTGTCATGAAATATTTTCCATTGATTTGACCATGTCTCACTATACACGTAGTAGAGTCATGTATAATCCAAGATATGGAAATGTTGTCACATAAGAGGACTTTGTTCAAGACCCTTATGAATACAATGTTTTTTTGGAGATGGATTCCTATCTACCTTATAATTCTAAATCAAGGGAATAGAGTCAAGATCCTTTGGCCCATTATTTGGTTAGTATGCCTCCATACATAGATCAAGACAAATAATAGAAAACCCAATATTTAAATAACATACATACGGTTGTATAACAAGCTCAATAACAACCATATTACATTATAATGTCATAAACTTATGATATAAGGACTAAATATTTGGCAAACTTTCTCATGATAACTTGTCAAGTCTATCAAGAGGACCTTATAACATGTCTTCAAATCAAAATAGCAAACAAGCCTCTTCTATAAATCTTAATGCAATTTTGCTTATGTCATATCAAGATCCTCATATGCTTATCACATAAAGGGGCCTTATGGAAGACCACTTCATTCAAATGCAAACAACATACCGAACATATCAAACCCTAGCATGTAATTTTAATAATATGACTATATCAAATTCTCTTATTGAATTATATAATTAACTAAGAGTCCTAATTAAATTAATTATCCAATAAAATTAGGGTATAGACCCATTTTCATAGATTAATTCAATAGAAAACATGTTTAATACCCCAACTACTAAGGAAGTGTCTTTTGCTTCCTCATAGAATAGTGAACCAAACATTGTGGATAATATGTAAGTAACATCCCTTTTAGACCAAAGTGGTGTTAATGTAAAAAAAATAGTCAAAAATAAATGTTCCTTTAATTATCACCATTAGTGGTTCACAAACTTAGGGGTAGGATTTTCTAATTCCCAACCTCAGCAAACTACCTCTAATACTCAACCAACTAATTCTTCAAGAACTTAACTATAAGGATTAAGTAGTTAACTAATGACTAGTGCCATTCCTCAAAAAAATGTGATAAATATTACTTCACCCCAATAGGTGATGAGTAATAATCCATAACAACAAGTATAATCTAGCATACCCATGTAATATAGGCAAAGCATATTGCCACCTCAATAGGGGTAAAAAAATGTTCCACCTTATTAGGTAGTGATGAACATATCTCTTTAGTCATAGACTAACATGCCAATCTAAAATAAAATTATGTCTAACTAAAAACATACTAGTATTAGTTATTGATAAATATGTAATATTTAACATGCATCTACTTCCCAATAGGGTTTCATGAAACCAAGAGATTCTAATGTTCTACAAGTACCTATTAGACAATAATTAGCTTTTGTGCCTAACATGCCACAAGTTAAATGATAGGGTCTTATTTCAAAATTTCCCCTCAATTATAAAGGTTTTAATATTCAACAACATGTCCCTATTCAACCTCAATAGGCATCGTATGACCATATTCCTCTATCCCTACCTCAAAATTCCCAAAACTAGGCCTACATACCCAATCCAAATAAGAAGATTGCACCATAATACATTAAATTTAAAAAAAAAAGACACTCTAATCCATGCATGTGTATTCTTATTCCATTCCCTATCCAATCCAACATTCCATAATATATACCTCCATTATACCTTGGTAAAAGTAATCCACTTGTGACTGCACAGCCTCTACCTCAAGCCAATATTCCCATTAGTTTCCTATCCCAAGAGATATAATAAATGAAGGATGTAATTTCCACTATCCAAGATAGAAACTAGACCTATAATTTTAAGTTTAGAACATGTGTTCTTACCCTTTCAACATGGATTAATTAAAAAAACCATTTCATTTAGGGTACAAACCACCATATTTTGATAAATACAAGGGGAAAGGTGACCCCAAGGCCCATTTAAAAAAATTATTTGTTACATGCCAAATAGTTGCCTATAATAACATATGACTTTTATTGTTATTTACAAGGAGTATATCAAGATAAACATTGGAATGATTCTTGAAATTGCTTAAGAACTTAATTTCTAATTTTGATGATCTTTTGGACAAGTTTGTGCAACACTTCTCTTACAATCTCAAACATGAGATTTCATTGGTAAATTTAATTTAGGCAAAATAGAATGCTAGTGAAATCTTTGTGATTTATTTTCAGTGATGGAGAGTCCTTGAAATATAATTTACCCATAGTCTACCAGACAAGCAACTAGCTATCATGTTTACCAAAAATCTACACAGTGAGATATCTTACAATCTAGAGTTTTAGTGTGCACAAAACTTTAAAGAAATCATTTACAATGGTTTTTTGATTTAAATATCCCTCATTAACAAAGGGAAAATTAAAACTACCTCATCAAATTAGAACCAAAACCAAAACAATGGCCAAAATTAGTACCAAGTCCAAGTGCAAGCATCACAACCAACCTAGGCCAAAAATTAATGTAAACCCAAGTAGTTCAATCACAAAAAGAATGTTATAGGAAATAGAGTAATAGATTTATGATATGTCCAAATGGATCAAACACCATATACTTAGCATATGCCACATTTTCAAATTACTCCTAACCAACAACCTCTTCAGTAAACACAACAAGCACAACCAACATAATAACCTAGACCAACACATCAAATATAACAAAATATGCCTTTATAAAACCCTCCTTTAAAGAGAATTGTGTTAAATTTTTGCATTTTTAGTAACCTTGGAGAACCCCTTTAATATATTTTCTACAAGCTTGACATAGCTAATTTCATTGAATCTCTTATTCTGAAGTGCTATCTTGAGGGTGATAACTATCCAGACTAGTCTAGGACAAATGAATTATGCGAGTATCATCAGGTTAATGGCCATAATTTGCATCATTATGTGTAAATTAAACACGTGATTAAGAATATGTTGGAAAATAGAGAGATCACATTGGATCATGGAGCTTCCACATCTAATCAAAACATCAACATTTATCAAAATCCCTTTCCCTAACATGATAATCAATAACAACAACAACAACAATGACTAGTAAAACAACAAAAACAATATCAACAACCAAGGTAGAACCAACAAAACTAATAAAATCAGTAACAAAAACAACAATGTCAAAATAATAGATAGTACTAAGGCCAAAATGATGTCAATAACCAACATACCTATTGTGTGGTTGCACATGTCTATAACATGGCTATAGGCCATATTGTAATATGTCATATTCGCACCATTTATATCAATCAAAGACTAGGTACCAATTAGATATGACCATTATTAGTCATTACCAATCAACCAACCCATGTTGATAATCCTTCCTTAACCTAGGACCACATATAAGTGAACTAATAAGTAAGGATTACCACTTTTAGACCTTATACTGATAACTCATCATTAGCCTATGACCATGCACAAGTGTACTGATAACCAAGACTTATCTTATCTAGTCCCCCTCCACCATTATTTGTTAGAAATAATGGTCCTATATCTAATCTTGATTGTGTAATTACAACTCGATGGTCAAAGATTACCATACTAGGCCCATAACCATCTACCACCTTACCCATCATAAAACCACCCATTTTCACTAAGAACAAGTAATTTACCATTATGCAATTAAATACATTTGATATTATAGAATAATTACAAAAGCTACCCACACAAATATCCATTTTGGATTTGTTGCATACATATACAATCCATAAGAACATCTTGATCTAATTTTGTAGTCAATCCAAATTTCCTAATGACATATCTCAAGACAAATTTCAAGATTTGGTTGGACACGTAGCTCTAAGCCAAAAATTAACCTTCAACTAAGGTGATATGTCATCCCTTGGCCCACTTCATAACAATCCAATGTACATCAAAGTTTACATAACACAACAAAAAGTGAAGTGTGTCCTCATAGACAATGGATTAGGACTGAATATTGTGTCTCTAAATCTCATCAATCTTCGTAGGTAAATAATAATAGATCTCCAAGTAGAAACAATCACCATCAAGGCCTATGATAATGAAGAATGAGAGTCATATAAAACCATCAAATTGTTAGTTATCATTAGACCCTTGACCCATAATACACTTTACCATGTGTTAGATCTCCATTTATCATATAATATGCTTATAAGTATACCTTAGATACATAAGATTCATGTAATCCCATCAACATTTTAACAGTGTATCAAGTCATCCTATTTAGGTGTGGAGGTTAATATTCTAGGAGATTTACATCTATACGATAATTGTAACCATTTAAAGGTTGAGTTCAAAAGATATAACTACAATTTTGTCATGAATTCAATTTCTAAGAAGGATAAGGGAAAATAAATACTTTTTGATTCATCAGAGACTAATTGCATTAACCTTGATACCCTTGATTCACTTTCCCACATACCACCTCCTAAAATGTCTAATCATTATACCATCTCGGTTATGGCCTAGGAGAATATTTGACCCTTGATACCTTCCATATTGCCAAGCTTCCATAGAACCCAAAGTCCTTTGGAAGACTAAAAGCCAAACCACCTTGCATGGAATGGCAAAGAATGGGCAAAGCCTAACTACATAGTCCAACACCTATCATTTTTATACCAGACTCTAGCAAAGAACATGACCCTATTATAGAATAAAAATCATGGTTTTATAATGACAAATTGGCCAATTATTACAAAAATTCCAAATACCCCATTCTTAATCGAATCATGGATAACCAAGCCTATGAAGGTGGCCTCAATCTAAATAAATAGGGAACACTTGAGCTAATTTATATGACTCGATACAAAGGAACCTATGGACTTAGATTTGAATAGCCTAGGGGTTACCCCACATATCTTATTCATGTTCCAATACCTATGACTAGTGATGATGATGTTGACAACAAACTAGAGTATGATCATATCCCTTTCAATGACCTATCCCATACAAATTTGTTTGATAATAATGCCATTTGTACCAGTCAACTAGTTATTATCCATAATCTACTATTATATTATCCCCAAATAATAGAATGGGGCAAATAAGAATTAAACGTGCTAGTTGATGAGTTTTAGAATGATGAAGCCTTCTGTAATTTTCTAGGCCTTAGGGACAATGTTTCATTTGGAGACCACAAATAAGGGTTCTCAATTAAATTGGATCCTGAAGCCTATTTTGGAGAATGGGTGAATACCCTATCCATAAACAATTAGATAAAACATTGAGGTCCCAAAGTGAAAACCTCTTTGAGACACTTTTGGAACAGGGAAATAGTAAAGATAAAGTCCAATCTAGTGGTAAAAATCTATTTCAAGCACCATTAGATGGAGTTATTCAACTTTCCTCAAACATAGACTAGAAGAGCACTAAAAACCAACTTGCCTATGGGTTTGGGTTTAGTCTTGAAGAATAATAGGCTTTTGATCAAATAATCTAGGACACCACTAACAATGAACTTGTCTATGGGTTAGATTTTAGTCTTGAAGATAAACAAGTTATTGATCGAATCATCCAAGAATTTCCAACTATATTTGTTACATGGCCATCCCTACCCTTTAGGATTTTGATTCATCATGATTAGGAGAAATCGAAGAGCTATTACTAACATAAGACTCTACCATTATAGGATAGTTCAAATCTTTGCCCACTATTCTTGAAAATGATTCAACCCTTCTAGTGAAAGACACAATAGAAGTTAATATTAGGACTCCAAATGATCCAAAATGGATCAAACTAGGCACATCCCTCTCTAAAGAGGAGTGTGAAGTCCTTATAGCCCTTTTAAGGGAGTTTTTTGATATATTTCCATTAGCCTAATATGACATGACTAATCTGGGACCCACCTTGGGTTTACACCACCTTGTGATACATCTTGATGCCAAGCCTATTAAAACAAGTGTGCAAGATGCATCCTTGAACTATTGTGTTAGTGAAGAAAGAGTTGGAAAAACTATTGGAAATGAGATGTATTAGCCCAATCAACTATTCTAAATGGATTTCCAATGTTGTGCCAGCCAGCAAAAATATAAAATGAATCTAAATCTACACTGATTTCCAAGACAAAAGTAAAGCCTACCCCAAGGATGACTTTTATTTGCCAAACATTGACATGAATTTCAACTCCATGGGGAACATTGAATCATACTAGAAGACCAACAAAAAATAGCATTCACCACTCTATTGGGAACATTCTATTATCAGGTTATGTTATTTGGTTTCAAGAATGTAGGGACCACTTATCAAAGATCTATGACCTTCATATTAAATGATATGATGCATGACATTATTAAATACTACGTCTATGACATACTAGGTAAATCCAAGACTAGGGTTGATCATCCAACAACACTAAGGAAGATATTCAAGTGACTACATGAATACAAAGTTAGGCTCAACCCTAAGAACTATTTTTTTAGAGTTACTTTAGGCAAACTACTTGGCTTCATTGTGTCTCATTGAGGCATTTAATTTGACCCAACAAAATTATGAGCCAAAAAGAGATGTAACCATTGACCAATTTAAAGTAGCTTCATAATTTTCATGAAAAGATCTAATCCATCAAATGCTTCATATCTCAATTGGCTGACAAGTGCTACCCATTTACACATCTCTTGAAGAAAGTGGTAGAATTCCATTGGGATGATGAATGCCAAAAATCTTTTTAGCATTTGAAGGGCTATCTTTAAAATACTCCTATTTTATTACCCCCTATGCTAGGAAAGCCATTCCTTCTATACCTATCAGTGATAGAGAAATCCCTAGGGGTACTTCTAGCTCAACATAATGATACTATAAAATAACATGTTGTATTTTATATAAGCCATACACTGGTTATGTATGAGTACAATTATATGCCCATTAAAAAAGCTTGTTTAGATATGGTATTCATAGTTCAAAAACTATGACAATACATGTTAAATAATAAGAACATGGTTATCTCAAAATTAGATCCACTCAATTATCTACTATCCAGAACAACTTTACAAGGATGTGTGGCTAAATGGATCATGATTCTCAAAAAATTTGAGATAGAATATGTCAATCAGAAAGCCATCAAGGGGAAAGTTTGTATAGATCAACTTGATGAAGCACCCCTTGTAGATACAAAGCTACTAAAATTCTAATTCCTAGATCAATCCATTATGAATATCATTTAAACACCTCTTAAGGATCAATATTGGTATCTATATTTTGATGGATCATTCATAACACATAGATCAGGAGTAGGCCTTTTGTTTATTACTCCACAAGGGGATCTAATCCCTAAGTCATTTAGGATTAATTTTTCTTGTACCAACAACATGACAACATATGAAACACTTGCTGTAGGGATTCTATAGGAATTACAATAAAACATACATCATATAAAGGTTTATGGTGATTCTCAGTTAATCATCAATCAAGTTATAAACAATTTTAAGACAAAAAATGACAAACTAGTCCCATACAAGGCCATGGTTGACACTCTCAAATAGTATATTGCTAATATCTAATTTGAACATATACCAAGGGCTAGTAATATAAAATAGATACTATCAAAACCATTATATTTTTTATTTTTCATATAGATAAAGCCAAATAATACTAGTTTATCATTGAAAATCTAACAGTGCCATCTTATGAAACTTCAACTATCACAATGATCTATGATATTTTTGGTCCTAACTCTGCTTGGTATTCAAACCTATATGCCTATCTTCATGATCAAATTATGCCACCAAACTTATCTTGTAAATAATCCAAAGCCTTTGTCCACAATGTTGTACATTATACCTTACTTAGACCAACCCTATATCATCATAGTTTTGATGGAAATATACTTCATTGTTTAACTTTAGTAGAATCTACATTACCATTATGGGAAGATCATGAAGGAATATGTGGATCCCACACTAGTATGGCCATCCTATCCAAAACAATTATACATATTAGGTACTACTGGCCAATGATGGATGCAACTATAGCTACATATGTCAAAATATATGATAAATGTCAACAACATGCCAATCTAATTTATGCCCCAACTAAGACTTTAAAACCAATGTTGACACTATGGCCATTTTCTACATGGGGCCTCAATCTCATTGATAAGATAAACCCCACCTGATCCGATGGACATAAACATATATTTACCATCAAATATTTCACTAAGTGGGTTGAAGTTATACCCCTCACTTACATGACTAAATATCAAATTTCCATATTCATCTTTAACCATCTCATTTTGCACTACAGTATCCCCTCCAACATTATATCTGATAATGGTAGATCATACAATAACAAGGACATCAAATCACTATGTGTTGAGTACCAGATCAAACAAAAATTTTCCATGACATATTACCCTTAAGGTAATGTCTAAGTAGAAGCATCTAACAAAACCATTATCAACATCCTTAAATATATCATTAATGATGCCATCCACAATTATAACCTTCAAATATTCCATGCCCTCTAGGAATATCATACCAATAACTATACTCTAATAGGACCTACTCCATATTCACTTATTTACGACACTAAAGCCATTCTTCCCATTGAGGTCAAGTTACCTTCTTTATGTATCTCTTAAAAACATGTCCTAAATGATGAAGACTATCGACTAGCTTGCCTAAAAGAGTTCAATTTATTTAATGAGAAATGTATGAATGTAGTGAATAATCTACAATAATATTAGAAATGAAGTTGTGGTTACTATAATTGGTGTGTGAAACATAGGTAATTTGATCTTGGTGATCTTGCTCTTAAAGAAAATGAAAACAATATGATAACCAAGTAGAAACATAAAGGCAAGTTTAAAACCTACTAGGTAGGTCCTTTTATCATTGTTGTAAACTATGGAACTAAAGCATATAGGCTCACCACACCAGACAAGGATGAACTTGAGCCAATGAACATTATACACCTCAAACATTAATTCACTTGAGTGACTGGGTGTACTGTCTATGAGGACCATTTCAAGTTGTACCTTATTATTGACTTTTTTCTTTATACCATACTATTTTACCATCATATCACTTTGTCATTCCACCATTCCATTCTACCCTACCTTTTCCATCAACTGAATTATTTTCACATTCCTTACTATGCCCTTTTGAACTTGGATTCATTTCACTGGTTCTACTTTTACTGTGATGATTCAGATCAGTTTTAGTATTTATTTCAAGTATTATAGACAAAGTCCATATTTTAGAGTAAAATGATAGAAGTTTTAGTAGTTGCATCCTTCATTTATTTTTCCATTCTTATACCATTATGGGCTTGATTATAATTGTCTATGGTCAAATTAGTGTCCCATGATCTTGATACTATTATAACAACCTAAGGGAAAATTAGTATCATTGATTTGTGTCATTGTTTTACAATTACCTATGGGAAAACTAGGTGTAGTATTTATTTATCATGACTTGACACACCAACTTACCATTCCTATTGTCATATTGTGCCACTTATGCTAACTTTGTCCATTTTTTTTTGAATTGGCTATTACACTAGTTAGATTCCTTTGCTATAATATGGAACTATAGTGACTTGAGAGGTCCCATCCTAGAACTATGTCAACATTGATCGATACTTGTTGAGGTCAGCTTGGTCACCCCTAATCTATGATATCACCATTTTGTGAGCAATTTAATTTTAAACACTCTCATAGTTTTGTGAGCTTAGACCATTTAGTGTATCATCATCCTCAATCAAGTTGAGATGCTCCAAAAATTATAAATACATTTGTAAAACCAATTTAGAAAAACCATAAACATTGACCACTTCTTTTCTTTAAGGATTTTGGGAACCCTCACTAAGTGACAAGAAACCACTTATCATTTAGTTTCCCCATCCTTAATGGCCCTCTTATCCCATGTGATTTTTATTTTTCAAGCTCATTCCCATATTCTTCTACTCCATAATCATGTTTTATTTGTAATCATTTTCTTTTATCCCACTTACTGTGAGAACTACATTTGGCCTAAAGTTTCTATTGGATCTGTGTCCATAAAACTATGTAGGTAACATCCACTTGCCTAGTACATCTAGAACCAGCTTAAGTACCCCCTTCCTTTTCTTCTATTCCCCCATTTTTTTTGTTAAGTTGTCTCTTATTTTCTATGGGCAATGTCCATCAACTTGTTTTTGTCATGTTGTTTGTACGAATATTATGATTAACCATTATTTTTTTGTTGTTTATTTTATTTTATTTCTTTTCTTTTATTAGTGTTATTTTTTTAATTTATGTGGCTATTTAGTTTGTTTCATGTTGTGCCTTGATTTAGTCTATATGAATTCATTTGGTGATTCCTTACGCATTATTCTTGAACCCATCAATATTCAACCATTAACATAGTCATCATGGTTGTTATCATTGGTGCATTGGTTTTAATTGATTATTGGATTATGTGTCATTCCTTATGAATATTTTAGTGAAGTCCTCATGATGTTATATCATGATGCCTACCATCATGTGTTATAGCAAAAATTATCTTTACAGAGTCTAGACAATAATGCCACAATGATATTTCCTTGGCACTATCAACAATCTTGATGTTATCCAAATCATATTCCACATAGAGTAATTAAATAATGAAAGAATTTTTAACCTTTGTTAGTTTAGATACACATATCCATATTAGTAGGTTGACCTAATTCATATTTATCCTCTATCCCAATTTGCCATCATCATATTTACCATAATCAGGATACTAATGATTTTAACCACCTTTAGGCAAATCATTATATACTATCCCAATTATTTGTCATAGTTGCGGTGAAATTATTCAAACCACCTTTGGGAAAATAATTGTGTTTCTATTCATTTTAAGGTTAATGATTATAACTACCTTTGGGAAAATCATTCACTTTCTTCTTCCCAATTGGGATATGTTTTTAACCTACCAATGATTATAACTGCTTATGGGAAAATCATTGTTTTCCCTTTAACTAATTATACATACCTTTGGGAAAATTTATCTCTTGTTACCCTAAGTTTTTTTCTATGATTATAACCACCTTTGGGAAAATCATCACCTTTTTTATCCTACCTATGTTGATGATTATAACCACTTATGGGAAAATAATCATGTTTGTCTACCCTAATTGGGGCAGCTCCATATGCCACTAATTATACCCAGATATGGGAAAATTAGTTTATTATACCTCATCATTTCATTTTTTTGTCCACTCATTTCCTTCTATTGATGGACTATTTTTTTATCCCCTCTTCCAACTACTCTCTCAAGGGGACACCTAGAGTTCATACATTGTCATTGAAGTTATAAGCATACAAGACCTTTATAATATTTGAGAAGATATTAATTTTATTATATCTTATAATGCATTCCAAAATAGGGGAAAATTATAAACAAATAAAATTGGCCACCAATGGCTTCATACTAGACTTTAGATCAATTCTTACCAACCTTTACAAATTAAGCCTAAGAATCACTAAACATCTCAAATTTGGCTTCACAACATGCAATTTGACAACATGCAAAAACAATGCCATTGTCTCAAATCCTTATTTAGACAAAAATAAGGATTCTCAGAGTAAGAAGAATGAAAATGTAAAGGGGAAGGAAAAATTTAAACTTAAATCCTCTAGTTTTAAAAAACAAATTGTTGATGAGGAAACTAAGTGGGAAAGTACAGAAAGTTCAGAGGAGGAGAGTATGGAGGAAGAGGAAGGGATGAATAGTGAGGATTCCAGCTCTGACCTAGAAGGTAAAGATAAAAGTGAGAATGAAAAAGAAGGGGATACAACAGAGGAAAAAATAGAACAAAAAAACTCTGATCATGAGAATAATCAGTGAGTGTTGGGGGGAAGTGAAAAAGAAATGGATATTTTATTTGAGGATCCAACTTTGAAAACAAAGAAGGAATACATGGTTCAGGAAGCCAATCATGCATTGGAGACTAGAGAACAAGAAAAGGATGATCCTGTCCATAATGAAAACTCTATTGATATTAAAGAATAGAAAAAAATGGAAAGGGAGGACAAAAATGAAAAGGATGATGTCAATCCAAAAGAGAACACTGAAGATTTGAGTGATGTTTGGTAGAGTGATAGCAGGATTCCCTTCATGAATTCAGCCAAATGTAAAGCAGATTTTATTCTTCAAGTTGATTCATGGATGTATAAGGAAATAATGGGCCTCAAAAAGAGAATGGAAATAATGGAACATAATCAGGAAGATGATCAAAAGAAAATCAATAATCTAGAAATGTAGATGAGAGATATTCCTATCAAACTTAAAGATTATGAGAATAATCTAAGAAGGCTCATTAAGGAAAGTAGAATGAAGATGGAGGAGGTTACTTCTAGCATATGTGCTGCTACTACAAACCTTAGAAAATGAGCTAACGAGGAAATAAAATCCTTGGAGGGGCCAAGCAAGAGGACCAGATAGAGCTTGAGGAAGAAAGCAATGCAAGTGGCTGCTACGTCAGTTGCAATATCCATATAGGACACTACTGTGATTAGAAAGGAGCGGTGAAGATGATCCTAGAATTATAAGAATAGGGTCTTTTTGCTCTTATTGTTCTGGTCCTTTTTGTTGGATGTTTTAATTGGTTCCATTATCTGGTCCTTTGCTTTCTAAATGTATTGGAGTTTCCAGGTCTCTGTAAAACCTGGGGTCTTTCTTTTTACAAGCTTGTTTTGTGGTTTCAGGTCCCTGTAAAACCTGTTTTTGATGCTACTCAGTAGTAGGCATTAGGTTTGTTTTTCCTATGGTTCGTTATTGTTATATCTTCCTTTGTTATAGGGTTTTTGGGTCCCTTCAAAACCTATTTTTACCTTAATCTAAAACATGCAATTTGACATATAACCTAATTAAACGGGGAAAATGCACACATGAATTAAATCAAATCTTGGAAATGCTAAAAATCCTAAACAGATTTAATTAAAATGCAAAAAAAAATTAAATTCCTAATTTAATTAACCATGAGAAAATAATGAATTATAAAAAAGGAAATTCAATAATCAAGAATATCATAAGAATTCATAATTACCTTTTTTGAGTTGTCAAAAATCCTAAAATATCTCAACATGCCTATTCACTGCTAATCATGACCATTTGACACCTTTTAACTCTAATGGGGTTAATTAACCCACTAAGGTTAGGTTTGAACCCATTACAATATCTAACTACACTCTAACTCATGTTGGGTTGGGGTTAGTCTCTAAACCTATAAATACAAACATTTGCCTCTTCATTTGGAGAGCTTGGATAGAGTGAAGTTATAATATTGGTTTTATGACAAGATTAAAAACAATAATGTTATAATTCCAAAATTTTAAATCAAAAGTGAAGCCATCAAGTTACACCAAGAAAGCATGAGCCAAACCATGGTGCCAAGGAGAGAAGGAAATAGCCAAGCTCCATTTCCATAGACTTCTTGAGCACAAGCCAAGTAAACCAAAAAAACACATCATTTGAATCATTCAAGGAAGGTAAGGTATTTTTATTTCTTTGCATTTTAGTTGAGCTTTATTATTTTTTGTTTGTTCACTAAGATCCACCTATGATATAGGCATGGAGGTGTTAAGATTATTAGTATGTATTTGATTCATTGTTTTATATGAAAACTAACACTTAATCTAACCTCCCCTCTGTCTTAAAATTTTCTCACATCACATAGACCACTTCAAAGCCTATTATGTACCTTCACATATACTCAAACATTATGATTAAAATTGACACAAATTGATACATGGAGTATGGATAACTACTATGTGTTTCATGACATGACAAGACCCTGGACCTTTTTTATTTGATATGATAATCAGTGATCTCCTTTGAAATTTCTTAATCCATCAAGGGATATGACAACTATGAGGTTCTATGGTAGACTAAGGTTCTCAAGGATTATGTTGATTATAGCCATGAGGGTAGAGAGTGGTCAACATTAATGTCACATCTCTCCCTCACATCAAATAGGTTGATATAACTAGGCCTGTTCCAAGTAATTATGATTCTAATGCATTTTGTGATTATCACAAGGCACCAAACCATACTACAAAAAGATGAATCAACTTATGACATAAGATACAAGATTTTATAAATTCTATTATCATTCATGCAAAAAATCCTATAGAGGTACCTAGATTATATTCAACTAAAGTGAAAGCAATGAAAATATTTTTATTTCCATTTCCAAAACATATAGCTAATGAGATAGCATGCACTTTAGGTGTTACTTATACTTATAATATTATAATACTCATATAATGGACACACATCCTATAAATAATATCATTGCTATGTATCATAATGCATTCTTATCTGGACCTCTCATCACTTTCTCAAAGCAGGAGATCATTGATAATGACTCAGATTTTTATGCACTATTTGAACAAGCTTACATTGATCATCATCCTATTTAGAGTGTCAAAGTTGATAATGGGTCCAACATCATTATCTGTATTACTACACTTATACAAAACTTGAATTTTTTATAAAAATATATTTTTCCAACATACATAATTATCTATGGCTTTATTGGCCATGTCTAGACCTCCATTAGTGAGATCGTAATTCCACTATAGGTTGGGCCCACACATGTGGCCACAAGATTATTCATTGTTCATAGTGGCAACACATTTCATATTTTATTGGGTGGGCCTTAGATATAATATATTTCATCCATTCCATCCACTATATATAGATGTCTTAAGTATATACATGTTAATAAGGTGGTTACAGTCAAGGGCCTTCTATATGAGTATCATTTACCTATTCCATATCCAGTTACACATTATCCACCAATAATAGCTCCATACATATCTTATTTTATCACACCTTTGATATTAGTTAAGCCACCATTCCAGGTGAGGTTTACTCTTACAATATTACCACATACACATACTCTACCATAAAGACATTTATTAGAGACACCCATACATTAGACACATCTTGTGGATTCTAGAGACACTATATCTACCCCATTACCATCAAGATTAGTGTTATTGTATAAATTAACCACTCTAGTCATAGATTATTCTACTATATGGGTCCCTAAGAACCCCACAATTCATAGGCCTATTCATTCAGATTAACATATTCATAGCCCCACTCTACAAGAATTTTTAGTAATATATTACTTAGTAAATTTGATTCATATATCCCAAATACCTGATCAACAACACATATAATAACTCTTCCTTTATTTGATATAAAACATCTTGATAGTGAGTCTCTTGAGAGAATCATTGGTTAGTATGTTCCTTTCTACTTGTACATAGTTTAATTTTCATGTTGATTTTACATAACATATACTCAAAAAATACAAAAACATTAAATTAGTCTCTCATAAAATACAAATTTTAGATTATATGCATTCTAATGTTTACATTCCTTCTATTTTATAGGTAGTACATATGCTATCTTTGCTACTATAGTTAGTTTTATCATACATATATGCTTTAATTATTACTTTTGAGTGTTCTTATATTATTTTTTTCATTTTAATTTATACCTATTTAGGAGACGACAAGTCTCTCCTCATTCAAGTGGCATAATGGAAACACCTCAGGGTAGTGGGTGACCTAAATTTGAGGTGAGTCTCTAGATTAGGGCTAGTTCCCTTGATGTACCACTTAGGATTAAACCTAATACTAGCTTTGGGGGGTGAAAAGGGAGAGAGATAACTAAACAAAAAAAAATATAGGAGAGGTGATACACCAAATATCTTGTCTACTCACACCACTTACAATGCACTTAAAACTAAAGAGAATCCCACACATACACTTCATCCAATTAAACACTCCTCTTCTACATCAATGTTTCAAGAATGGGGTCTTGAATATATCTTAAGATAGGAGGACTTAAAAAATAGGTATTCTAGAAACATTAATTAATGAGCTACTCACTATACCTACAATCCACATTAGACACTTCTTGCTAATGTATAAAAGAGAGTTTTCAACTACATAAGGCATTAGGAAGGATAACATGTCAAGGTAGGAAAAATATACTTGTACAAGACCAACAACCATAACATGCACTTTATGGAGTTATTAAAGAGGTAAAACAAAATTATTTATTAGTTCAAGGAAAAATTGAGTAGGGCTTCACCATACTCCGGTGGAGAGATCTATACAATAGCCAAAAAGGCTAGTATATATAGCAAATGTGAGAGGAAAGAGATAAGGTGAAGCTCAAGAGTCACTAAGACACTTTTCAAGCAAGGAGAATTTGTTATAATAGCATGAAATCAAAAATGAGATAGGTCTTATAAGGAAAATAAAGGCAAATATCCCTCAAACTTGTCTAACTCCTCCAAATATGGAATAGATACTCTTTCTCTTGCATAAGAAACTATCTTCATGATTTTCCCTCATTAACATACCTCATCACTAAGTAGGGTCAGGTCTTATTGTTTATTTAAGGGTGAGGGGTAACTAAAAATCCTTCACATGTATTAGAGTGGTCTCTAACCATTTACATTCCCCTGGTCATGAGCAATCATCTCAAATAGTTATAAATAACTCCTTCTCATGCACCTCTCACACTTGGAACACAAAATGTTTCCAATTTATCAATATATTATATTAAAAAGGAATAATGACACCTTTCAATAGTTTCCAAGTCATCATATTCATGAATAAATCCTTAAAAGGTTTCCCAATTGAAGTTTCACCAGTTTTACTAAGTGTTCACTACTTGTTCATTGTGATTGGCTGGGATGAAGAAGGTAGAAAACACACATATGAGTTTATATATCTCCATATATGGACATGAGTACTTATTAAAAGTCCCAATACCTCTACTAAAATTGGTTTCATCTTTTAAAACTTCTCCATACCTATAAAACACATAAATCTATTAAAATAATCCCTATTGTACCTCTTTTATATAAGTTGGGTACAACTAAATCACATGGGGTAGGTCTTTGGAGATTCCTCTACATCTTCAAGTCATTACCCTATCCTTTACACTCCATCTAGATGCTCCATTTGCCTTATCTTCCCAATCAGGTCCTAGTTGGGGTTTGTGAGGGTTTTAGGGAGGTATCTAGTATTAGTCTTTTTTCATAAAGGATACACATTATAATTATATCAAAATTACATTTAATGCTTCCTAGGGACCCTCTTAAACCTCGAACATCTTGAGTATCCATAAAAATCCTTATTTACTTTCCAAGCATTCTAAGATGGCCATTCATGTCCTTTCTATAGATTTTACATGGGTTGAGTACACTTCAAGCCAAAAATGGATTATTGTATACCTACCTTTAATATTAGTGACTTTAAAATATCTATTATCATCCTAAAAACATTTCTCAAAACATTATAAATATCAACTTATGTTACAAATGTAATTAACCTACCATTTGCCTTAGGCTTAGACCTTGCTTCTATAATTATGCCTATAACCTAAGACTCAAAATGACCTTTTGATGTTTTCCTTGCATCTAAATAGATTTGAAACATTTATTTTACCTCTAAAAACATTAATAATTAAAGTTGGAAACTTTTCCAAGATTGAAGATGAATATGATCTTCCATTTGGTTTCAAGGCTTGAGGGTGTCCCTCATGGATGACTACAACCCTAGGGATATAAGATGCTCTTTTAGGTTTCCAAATTCTATACAAGTTTATTAATGTTTTATTGGATATATTTAAAATCTTAAAAACTACCTCAAATATTTCCTTGACCTCTGGCTCACTATCTTAGTCCATATTCCAAAATTTCAAGTTTGGTGCAAGGGGAAAGTGCCCCCTATATGAGATAAAATAGGGGGAAATTCCCCTATTTTATCATTAAAAAATTATTTTAAGGTTTTAATAAATTTTTACACATTATCCATACCAAATTTTATCCTCTGACTCTAATAATAGATCCTCCAACTCCATCAAAACCTCAAATAGACTTATAGGAAGAAACACTATCTGTAGGGTTTTCCAAAAGGGACTGTGTCTCTATTTGTTTAACCCTTTTCCATGATTAATGAACCAATGTGATAGTTTAATTAGTGATATTACTATTAATTAATTTATCATAATCTTTAAAATCACTTCAAACTCACTTAATACCTCCCTTAATGCATGAACTCAAGACTAGGTTCCTGCCTACAAGAATGAGACACTCTTCTTTGGTGACTCCTGTAGGTCATTTATTTATTTAAACCTTGAAATAAAATTTTTAAAACCTATAAATTGATTTTAAATCCTATCTCAGATTTTATTATACCTATTTTATTCATCTAATGCTATATGATCATCTAGATATATCCCTTTTTTTAGGTGACTGCCTGAGATTGAGAAAGTTGTCCTTAAACTCCTACATGTAGGTGAAGATATGGCTTAGCAAAGATGATTGTGGTGATAAAATATTCATTCCTAAATTAATATTTAGTAAAAAAAGTATCAATAACTTAAATTTTCCTTATATGGGATAACACTATCCAAACCTAATGGTTAAACACAGTCTGCCCTGTCTCAATCATAGTTGGTTGTAGGTGTTATTTCACATTTGTGTATGGACACATAGAGGTGTGCTTGAGGGATAAGACACCACTTAAATATTGTTTTGATGATATATTGTGTTATAATTTCCTTTTATTCTTGTTTTTTTCAACCTTCTCAAGTCTTGTCTCTTGTGTGACTGGTCTAGACTATTTGTATAGGGCTCTGACTGTATTTCCCTTTTAAACAGTGACCTATGGTGTGAGTGAGTTATAATTTAACTTGGTAATAGTGTGAATATATTATATATGGGATCCCTTATGTTAAAAATTTAATTATTTTACTAACACTCACTTTTATATCTCAAAACACCATATAACCAAACTTTGGGATCACTGCCCTTTTTGTCTTGTTGTAGGTGGGTGTTTCATGCCTCTGTATGAACTGTGAGTGAGCATGGGCAGTCACAAACACAAATTGAAATATATTTATTTTATATATTAATATATGGATAAAAATTGAGCATTTATAACCACTCATATAGGAAAATATTCCTAATTTTAAACTTGGTGAAAAAAAACCACTTCTAGGCTTAAACCTGTAGACTTCACTATGGGAATTCAATGTCTTTAGAGGCACTTTTAGGCCCCTTGTAAACCAATTTAATTTTATAAAATTATATTACCACTTGTAAATGGGATTTTAAATGATATATGATACTAAATAAATTAACCAATTTTTCTCAACTCTAAGCTCCTCACTTTTATTTTAATTCCAAAAAAGTTCTTGGTGCACTATTTTGCCATTTTGGGGAAAATTTTCTCAAAATTCAAGATTTTGTTTCTCCAAGAAAAACATTAATTGTTTTCTTTCCTTAATAACCCAAATTATTTTTAAATTATCAAAATACATGTTTGAAACCAAGAGTATTATTCTTTTAGACTTGAATCCTTCACACAAGGATCTCCAAATTCTGTGGTACCACCTGTAGGTGGTGATTCCTACAAACTCAGTGAGAGATTATAGGATGACATAATAATAATATTAAAAAATGGGTTATGTAAGTGAATAAAACATATTTTAATCTTTAAAAATTCATCATTAATGTTAAATGCACCCTGAGATAAGCTTCAATAACTTTTTCCAATAACAAGATATTTTATGAAGTGGAGAAATAGTTTGCAAGCACAACAAGCATAGAAGAGGATTATTGAGTTAATGAAGCCTAAAAATCCAAAAATATAATGAAAAAACCTATTTATAGGCCTTGATAAACACATGAAAAAATAAAAACCATCAAACCAAAATAAAATATTTAGAAACTAGCTCAAACAGGGACCCCTCATGAATGCAAGAGCATAAAAAGATGATTGGATTATTAGAAATGGTTCATAAATGAGGAGCCATGAAAATAATACTTATTTACATTAATTTCAATTAGAATAATTCCCCTCTTAACCCCCAATAGGATTTATCCCAACTTCATCTATACGGATTGTATCAAGCATTTGAAATTGACTCTTGTTGGCTTACAAAGGCAAGAAAGGAGCAGAAGCTAAAATTATTATTTTTGACTTTTTACATGTAGAAAAAGTGTGGAAAATACTTTAGGGAGATGAATAGACATTTTCCCATGTTTTAAGCTAAATATGGACTTCCCAAGTCTGTACAAGTGGCATTAAGGGGCTATTTTGGAGGAGTTTTCCCTGTTTTCATTTATGAAACTACTTATTGAAACCATATGACTACTTACTAACATATTTTGACACTATACACATTAAAAAATTTCTTTGTGACAAATTTTCTTCCATAACCAATCCATACAAGTCATTTAATAAGCCATAAATGTGATAAAAAGGCACTTTTTGCATATAAAATAAAACAAATGGCAAATTTATGACTTAGGAGCACCTTAGAACATTTAAATGACGATATTAGGACATTTTAAAGATAATTTGAGCCTTTGACCATGTTTTACCATAGTTGATCAGAGTTGACTTGACAAGTACAAGGAAGCTAGGCTTAGGCCAAGGCTAGAGTAGGGATGGGTGAGGTGTTTAAACACACATGGGACCCTCTTAAACATATAGGAACCTTTGAAAAATTTTCAATATGTAGGGGTTGACCCAATTTGACTAAAAGTCAAAATTTGTCAATAATTACTAGAGGATTTAGGTCCTTTACATATATTCAAATTTTTTACTATCTACCCATTACGGACACATACACATATACACAAATTCAACATTGATACATTCACCCATTGTGGGAATAATACTACATAATTTATGATATTATAGGTTTTTTCATTTTATACTACATTATTTTTGTGCTGATTACTACTACTATAGACTTACATTATGTATATATTTACTCTTACATCGATTTATACTACATGTTATGCAAACTTTCATTTCTAGATTTACTAGTTTATATTTGATTCCATCTCTTTACTTATACATATATTTGAGGGCATTTGATATGCCATTATTATATGGATCTAATCCACTTTATTCATTATATGTATGCTTTGGACATGTTCCCATATCCTTGTATGTGCCTTCTTGCTTATGTATGTATAAATTTGAACATGTCCTTCCATGTGGATATAAGCCAACCTTTCTTGCTCTTTGCATATGTGAACATTTGAACATGTCCTTGTATGTACACTCTTTCTAAGATTTAGTGACATGTGCCCATTCCCATTGTATTGTGACCCCTTGGCCTATTTTTTATTCCTCATGTGTTTTTATGTATGATTTCATGTATGCATCATGGCCATGACACTTATCTCTTGATTGTTGCTTGCACACTCAGTTTGTGATGCCATGAGGGACTTCATGCATCTCTCCTTCCTCTTTGGGTGCCCTAATGGATATCATGCCCCATCCCCTTAAGTATTTTATATATATTATGCTCATATTTTCTATTCATATAAATGCTTAAAAAGTTTTACCTATCTTGATAATATTTTGAATACTAGATCTAATATACATCATACATTATCAACTTATGCTCAGACTATTTTACATTCTGATTTCATGTATACGCATTATATTGGTTTATCACATAGATATCACATGTTTTTAGTCTAACACAAATGATGAATAGATTTTTAGTTTGAGGATAGTTATTACATAGGTTCAATAACTCCACTTAAAATAAGGTGCATTCATAGAGGTTTATCACAAAGACTAGGTCATCCTAATGCACTCAGAACATAGTTTTCAACACATAAACATAGATTATAGATCCCATACTTAGGAAAACACAACAAAAAATAATTGATCAGATTAGTCTCAATTTTACACATAAATAACACATTTGGTCAATGACATAGAATAAAGGAGACTAGCATAGTGTGTTATTGACTAGGGGACGGTAGTACTATCTAGTGGTCCCAAAAATAGAAAATTATGAAATTATTAGAAAGGTATAGTAATTAAAATTTAGATTTGCATAGTCTCAGACACAAATTATCAAATAGGTTTAGTATTTACACAAGATTTATCAAATTGGGGGCATCATGAGTGGAATGATCATTCCCATTTTAGTTTTAGATACTCAAACATAAACTGTTATGGATCAGTTCAGAATCCATATATATATATATATATATATATATATATATATATATATATATATATATATATATATATATATATGTATATATATATATATATATATATATATATAAAAGAGTTAGAGGCTTTTGTACAACACATTATTCCCATATGTTTAATTTGGCACTAGTAATCTCAGATAGAAGTGCATCTCCATGTTATTCTCCATGTTATTGCTCCAAACACCATTTATACTAGTTTTGTACTAGGTTTACACCATATTGATGTCTCATTCTATCTATATATGTTGGCATTCCCAAGTGGCCCCTGAGTTAGTTTAAATTTCAAATTTCTCCATTGGCCCCTAAGTTATTTTACATTATAGATTTTTTGAGTGGCCCTAGATCCATCTTACATAGTTTTAAATACATCACATAGTTTCATCTTCAGATGCATCTACTACATATGGGTGGGCAATGATGGATTTATAGCCTACTTAACTTACGTATCCACCTACATGAGAGGGTTGGACAAGACATCAGTCCAATCGAAGTTACTCATAGATTATGATCCACTAAGTAGGGGTGGGTAATGATCGAGTCAAGACCAATTGGAGTTCTTGAGCCACCACATATGAGGATTTAGAAAAAAATCATCCCTATCTAAGTTATTTACTATTTGATCACCATATACATGCACACATAGGATGTCACTAGTTTCTAGCATCAGTTCATTTACCCAATGAGGTGCATTCATTATTTTCCTCTTTTTCTCATCTCTTTACTCAGTTTTGTCTTTTTTTTGATATTTTAAAGCAAGGATTGATTCAATCCTATCTAATTTATAGGACATGGAATGGAGCATGCTTCATAGACTCAGACCTAAATTCATAGCTTTGCCTCATAGGTAAGTTTAGGTACATCTCTTTTTCTTTTATCATAGTCATTTCACTTTGTTACATTTATAGAATAAAGGGGGGGGGGATGTAGTCATCTAAAATGTCATTTTAGTGAAATGATTTCCCCTTGAGACCACCTTATCCTTAGCTTATCCCTAAACCTATCTTAGGGACTCTCTTGACCATTTTCCATCTTTTGTGTGTTCAACACATTCCTTGATATACCAAAAGTAATACTAAGCCTTCACTAAGGCATCTATGTCCCTTTTTTTCCCATTCCTACCACTTAGACATTAGTGAAACCCTTTAGATAGTAGTTAATTGTGATATTGGCAAAGGGGCATCTCTAATGTCCCCTAACTCTTTTCACCCCTAATGGATATCTTTCCATTTCTCAAAACACTTTAGGGTTGCCCTAGACCCATTTGATGTCTCAAAAAACACTAGAATGATATATAGACCAATTTCATTCATTTTTCCCTGAGATATAAATTATATGTAAATAATTATAAATAAACTCAGAAACAATTATGCAAATCAAGGCCATTGATCCCTATTTTTCCCTAATTTTGCTTACACCCATCAATAACATATTAGAGCTTAGATTAATCATATTTGTGTCTTAATTCATACTCAAATAACTGAAACTAACACTCATACTAGCATTCACTTGCACTTGCACCATCACATAGATTGAGAGAACTAAATTGAGCTTGATTCCCTTTTGAGGTATTGGTATGTAAGAAATGCTCAACACATGGGGTGTTAAGATCACATCTAATTTACCCTATTGAAGCCACTATTTTTCTACTTTTGGTCCTAAAATACCCTAAAAAACATAAAGTCTTAGGGTTTCACATGAAAATCAATCAATATAAGGAATAGACAACAACCTAACATTCAATCACATAGACACAGTCTCCTCAAAACCATGTGAAGGTCTACCCAAAAGCTCACTACCTTTATTGCATAAGGGCATTATTGAGGTGTAGTAGGACACTAGAATAATGTTTTAATTTATAGATACCATACTACTATACATGAGGTTTTATGACTCTTTTTTCCTATTGTCAACACCTTACACTATCATTGCACCAGTTTTCAACCCTCCATTTATCTATCTCAATCAGTTTTCTAGCTATGCATCTCTTTTGTAATTTATTCTTATTTATAAGTTGAGTAAATAATTCAATTATAGAATAAATTAGTGTTTGTCAAAAAAATTATATTTATCCATTGATTTATTATTTCATCACTTTAATAACCTGGGTATTTACATTTCATAATCCCTTAAAATTTAAACTAGTAAGCTATAAAAACATGATTAATAGTAGGTCTTTCTCATGGTTCCCAACACATGATAAGCCTTATTAAAATCCTTACATGCCTCAAGTGATTGTTTATAATAACATAAATTCATGATAAAAATTATATTAACCATAATCTCATGGTCATCAATGTCAAAGATGAGCATTATGGAAAATGAGGCCTCATAACCCATTCCCCTTATGCAGAATTCCACCTAGAAGTCATTAAAAGAGGTGAGGATATTTAACCCTCAAATATGATACATATTCTAAAGTAGATAATGACTCCTCACATTTATACCACTATAATTTGACCTGATCTAGGTCTCTACCTCGAAGGGCTAGAATCTTATGTGTTATAATCCTAAGAGGCTCAAAAATCAAAACATCATCAATCTCAAATTGCAAGGTCATAAAATATAATATATGAGAAATGTTAGATACATACTAATGCAAAAATGATACATGAAACACATCATGAACACAAAATA
This sequence comes from Torreya grandis, assembly GCA_037957365.1. Lineage (NCBI taxonomy): Eukaryota > Viridiplantae > Streptophyta > Pinopsida > Cupressales > Taxaceae > Torreya > Torreya grandis. Next base: position 1,133,605 of record JARHVA010002343.1, on the reverse strand, counting down.
GGCTAGGTGGCAAGGCCAGTTGATAAGCTATTAGGCCAATAATATCTAATATTTTGAATGTCCCTAAAAAGGATTTGCCAAATTCAAACATTTTACATAAAAAATAGGGATATTGTTAGGTCTCACCCTCAATAATACTTTAACACCAACATTAAATTACCAATCAATCTTATTTACATCAATTTACTTATTTATTTAATCCCCGATAGTCTCAAGATGATTTTGGATCTTATCCACTTGGCACTCCATGTCTTCTAACATGGTAGGGGCAATTACGACTCTATCCTAATGTCTATCCCAACTTAGTGGGGTTATACAAGCTCGATCATATAAATCATAGAATAGTTCCATCTTAATTAAACTTTGATAGCTATTATTGTAATAAAATTGGAAAAGACAAAAAAAGTTCTCCCAACAAGATGTTGTTCCATAACATACATGTAGAACATGTATTCAAGAACCTACTTAACTCTCTCAATTTGTCCATTAGTCCTAGTATGGTAAGAAGTACTTAAATTGATCTCAATGCCTAATTCCTTCTACAAATAAGTCTATAAATTTGAAGTATACGTTGGATTTTTATCCAAACTAATCTTATAGGGAATCTTATACAATCTAAAAATATCATATAATAAGACACTTGCCATTGAATTAGCATTGTAGATAGTCTTCATGGGATGAAATTAAACTACTTTGGTTAACTTATCTATAATGACCATAATCACATCATGATGATATGATGAAGTATAAAAATTGAAAATTAAATTCATAGAGATAGTATCCCATTTCCATTATATAATCTCATGAGGATATAATAATTCTATTGGATGCTAATGCTTAGACTTAAACCTTTGGAATTCTATGAATCTAGCTATAAATTAAGAAATATTGCACCTCAAATCATCCCAATGATATAATTTACTTAACTCAAAATGTATCTTCTTATCTCTAGGGTGTGTTTGGTAAGGATATCTATGAGATTTACATAGAATTAGCTCACACAACTCACTCAATGATAAAACATATATGTGCCCTTTATGGAACATCAAGAAATCTAGATCATGATAATAGCCTTAAAATTTTCCTTTTTGATCTAGACCTAAATCCATCTATTTTACTTCATTATATAGGTTTTCCTCTAGAAGATGATCTAAAATATGACTTTGTAAGTTAGTACAAAAACTCATTGCTACCAACTCTTGGAACCTTCTAGTCAAGGTATCAACAACCACATTTTCATTTCCTCTAATATACAGAATTTCACAATCATGTTTTCACATTAGTTCCATCTAACACCTTTGATGTGTATTGAGATTAGGTTTATTGTATAGATATTATAAACTCAAGTGGTCTATCTTTAGTATAAAGTGATGACCAAACAAGAAATGATGCCACTTTAGGAAGGCATGTCTTATAAGTAAAAATTATAAATCATGCATGAGATATCTCAATTCATAGTCTTTGAGTTTTTAGTACTCATATGCTATCACTCTTCCATCCTACATAAGTATAGCTCCCAACCCTAATTTAGATACATCAATACATATCAATAATTATCCCATATGATGAGGTAAAAATAAAATATGATAACTAGCGAGTCATTTATTTAATAGTTGAAAGGCTTCCTCACACTCAATTATCAAAGAAAAATTATTCCCCTTCCTTTGAAGTGAATTTATTGGATCTATAATGTGAGAAAATCTATCCATAAAGTATCTATAATATCTTGTAAAACCCATGAAGCTAAAAACCTTAGCAACATATTTAGGCACCCACCAATCCATAATGGCACAAATATTAGAGGGTAATATATAAATTCCTTCCCTTGAGATGAAGTGCTCAAGGTATTACACTTCTAATTTCATAAAAACATACTTTTCTTAGTTTCTAAATAACTAGTTTTGTCTCAAAACCTACAAGACTTGTCTCAAATGGTCCTCATGTTCTTCCTAAATTTGTAAATAGATAAATATATCATCAATAAATATTAAAACAAATTATCCAAGTTTATTTGAAACACTTTGTTCATAAGATTCATGAACACTAATGGAAAATTAGTCAACTTAAATGGTAGAATCATAAATTCATAGTGCCCATACTGCATTCCAAATGTGAATAGAAGGCTTTGTAATATGCAATTAATGGTATCTAGATTTCATGTCTGTCTTGGAGAAGACCTTAGCTTCCTAAATTTGATTGAATAAATCATCAAATCTATGTAAGGGATAAGGATTTTTTATTTTTACCTTATTTAATTAGTGGTAGTCCATGCACAATCAAAGGGATCTATTATTCTCATTCATGATGATAATTGGTGATCCCATGAGGAAATAATAGGACAAGTCAAACCTTTCTCTAAGTTTTTCTCAATTTACATCTTGAGTTCACATAATTCAAGTGTGGTCCTTGAATATCACTTATCATAATGGTAAATAATTTAAAACCCTCCCTAATGTTATTATTGGGTTTTATCATAGAATTCATGTGAATTTAAATAGGTATTTTGACTCCAGATATAACCATAGGAGTCTCATGGTCATCTACATGCTTGATAACCTTATCATGACAATACACTTTAGGTTTATGAGCCATAAGCTAATCCATTCCCAAGATAACACCATAGGTGACTAAGGGTCTAATGTATAAGTCTCATTTGGTGGAAAAAACACCAAGGTATAAAATAAAACTAATTGCTAATGAGATAACAAACATCTTGGCTCCTATGGCCAACTTTACTTCCCAAATTTATAACTGTCTAACAACCACCAATCCATAATGGTCCACAAAAAAAAGAGAAATAAAATATTCTGAGGCTCTCCAATCACACAACATTATTTTAAAAAAGATTATTAATTATACCTATGGTCTTAATTACTATTGCATATTGCTTGGTTTGGTTGTTACCCACCACTACATAAAACATGTGTCATCAACCCACATCACCCACTGTCTACTCAAACATTGGGGTATTCTACCTATTTTTAAGTAATGATACAAGATGATAATCATGTGTATAATGATGAATGGATCTACACATTAAAAAACACACCTCTTTACTAGTCTCTCCCTTAGGGAGATCTATCTAATCTCTAATCATTAAATGTTATCGATCCTAATGGTATCATATATATTGACTATGGAGATTATATAGGTCTAGTTTATTAATGATCCTAAGGTCTAAAATAACCTCACCTCTAGAAGTATCTCTCAAACTGATCTCTATTATGATCATAACTTGAATGATTACTCTCTTTTTACTACTAAGGGGTCTAGAGTTGGATTGAGTTATTTTCCAACCTCCCCTAGGTGTGGGATGTGAAACTTATGACCTTGAGTCATGTTGAGATTGAATATTGCATCAAAAATTCTCTTAGGCATATTATGTTTTTCCTTGATAATAATAATCCAAGTATTCCTTTTCAACTATTACAACCAAGGTTATGAGAGCTATAATTCACACTGTGCCAGCCAACTCCAAATTCATGCCTCTAATGGACCTATTAGGTTGGATGGATTCATTTGTATAACCTTGCATATACTAGATTGAATATACATAATGACACTCATACTATGCCACTATGTTATTCCAATATCAAAGGTCATAAAACTTATCTACCTTCTTTTGTACATATTGAGAGGATAGGTAGTAGGCTCTAAAATTCTCCTCAAATAATTCCCAAGTGAGGGAAGTTGATGTCAAATTGATATTATAATCCTCTCTTTCCCACCACATATTAGGTACATATCTAAAAATATGGGTTCCAAAATAGGCCTTCCCATTGGTATAATAATTTTACAAAGTGAAACATCCTCTCATGATTTCTAACCAATCCTCTACTACAAATACTTCCTGAGTAATGTCAAAATTAAGAGTATGTAGTTTGATGAAATCTTTTATTATATCTCTAGGTGCAAGCCTATGAGTAAAATATGATTCTCATCTCTCCCTACATTTAGCATGGTGATGCAATTCACCTCTATCACCCTATAGATGGTAATGTGAAGGACTTAGAGACCTTTCTCTCTCAAATGATCTATGAACATATTGAGAGTGTTGTGGAGAGTGACTCTTAGCCTTGTGCTATGATTTTGGTAGTCTCTCATGTAAAATATCTCTCATATGTTGCATGGATAAGAGGATTTGGGGTCTTATTTCATTCAACTCTAGTATATTGTGAGATTCTTTCTCACAATTTTAATCATTATTATAAGATGTTCAATTGTATCTCCTCATTTTGCACATCAATATAATATACATTAGATTTTATGTAGAAAATAGAAATCCATAGAGAAAATATAAATGCCTAAATCTATTGGTTTATTAAATTGGGTTCTAATAACAAATGTCATGCCCTTTTTTCATAAAAATAGATAGAGCAAAACCATTTTTCATAAAATTGAATCCTAAACATGAGTATATATATATACTTAAAATTATTCAAGAAAATATTTATATTTAATTTAACATTCACATTCCACTAGATAAGTGATTAGAAGGCTCAATTTTTTTGTTCAAATGTTAATGAATTCATTTTTTAGCATACAATCTAAGGTTTTTATGTTATGAAATTAAGACAACCATCAAATTTGATAAAGGATAATACTAACATAGTTAGGTTCCACATGGTTTATTAAAGTTTACTCATGTCTAGCTTATTAGGGGACCATGGTGTGTCACTTTTCATAATTATGGAACCCTAGGTTCACTGTTAACTACCAAACTACTTAGGGTTTTAAATTCTAAAATATTACCACTTGGTAGTTCCTCAAGCCTTAAAGAAAACAAAATCATTAGGTCATTATACATAATGTATTAATCCTTCTAGGATTCTTACTCTATAATATTTCCACTTGGTATCTACTCAGGTTGTTAAGAACATAGAGGCTTTAGCGGATTAGGCTCAATAGCTCAATCCTTTTAGGGTTTTGGGCTCTAAAATGCTACCACTTGCATCTCTTCTATAGCCTAGGAGTATTAAGGGTTTAAATCACCATGACAGTACTCCATTCTATTAGGATCATGGAATGTAGCATAATTCATTGAAACCTTTTAAACAAACTAAAAATTGACTAAGGAAAATCCAAAAGAAAATCTAAAGTGTTATTAGTGAAGGTAAAACATAAGAAATAGTTGACATGAACTTCAACTAAGGAAAAATCCATATAGAACATATGAATTTGGCAAAGTGAAATTTAATTATAAAATCAAATTAAAAAGGGGCTTAAATATTTGGTCTTATTAAGATTGGTTGAGATATAAGCCCAAGAAAAAATAGTAAATGTTTAAGATGAGTGTGAACAAGTAAGATAAAATACTTCTACTAATGGCCCCCCATCATTAACATGTCTAAAGATACACATAACTTCCTTGGAATGCCTAAATTTACACCTAAAGTACCTACATTTACATAATAAATTAGCTTGATACTAAACCAATATTATCATTGGTTTAGTCAACTAACAAAAAATCTCCAGGCAAGCTCAATCTAGCTAATTATCTATTAAGAAGCTACTCAAACCTATGATCCAACTAGTCTATTCTTTAGAATATTATTATTTAAACATTAACACAAAGATCCATTTACTTTATTCTAGCTTATGGATCAAATAATAGATTTATTAAGGTGAATAAATATAGAACTTAATGTTTGGCCTATGGGAGCCTCTTTTTTAATTAAATATCTTCAAGGAAGATGCCAGTCACACCTAAGGGTTTCATACCTTATTATAATCAAATCCAATTTCTATCATAATTATTATTTATTTATTATATGGTCTTATTTATAGGCAAGTAATTTATTAGATGGATTACTTAACTGCTAAGATTAAAGTTACTCTTCCACAAGATATCATATATCTAAAAAGAACATCAACATTTAGATTATATATTCAAGCTAGTTTATTATTCATAATAACAATATCATATATATTTATTTGAGTTCCAATCATACTTAGATAAGCTCAATCCATAAATATATACCATAATTGAATATTGAAGAGACATAATACATATTTTAATAGGTTGATCTTAACATATATTTGAGCAATGAAACACGATATAATTTTATTAAAGGAATGATATAAGATAATAAATATTTCTTTCATGAATAATCCTTCTTATGGATCTCCATATATAATACATAACATTCAACTACATCACAATTTATCACATTGGTTCAATAGCAATATAACATACGTCTTTACCCATAGTTGGGTCATTATATAAAGACTATATTTCATAGTAATATTACAAATAGGTTGGTTGCTATTAGCATTTATAAATACAAAATATATTATCCATATTATCCTTAATAATGAGGAATAATTCTAGGCTTGATTTATTAATAAATAAATCATCAATCTTTAATAAGATTCTTATTTGTTCCATAGTAATTCATGTTAATTTGAAGGAGGGTTCACCACCCAACCTTTTCTCATCATCAAGCTACTACGTTAGAAACCCCCAAGCTCATGAATTGTAGATATAAGCATGTTTACATCACTTGGTAAAGGTAAGAATGATTATCTAAATATGGGTACTATACTTAAAGAAATGACCATGATCCTAGTTCTAGTCCTTTTCTTGATTCTTATCTATTATAGCACATAATTATACCCTTATGAGAGGGTTATTTAGGATCTCTCAATCTTGGCTATAAAATGGGATCAACCCCAAGCTATGGGTATCTTGTGATGGGGTTAAACCTCTAAATAAGGTTGGTTCCTCTTGGTAGATCACCCAAACTAATAGCTTTGACTTGGAAAAGGGTAAGAGGGATGCAGGGGATAACTAAAATCATAAAAAGGGTGATACACCAAATTTAAAGACACTCCAAATTACTTGAATATAACACTAAACAAGTTTAAAGAGAACCTTCACTCACATAGTCTCTCAAACTGGTCATTTTACATCAATATTTCTAAACTAGGCTCTATATACAAGAGGTGAAGTATGGAGGAGTATAAAAACTCACACTATACCTTCATCAATGATAAAAAACACAAATTCAAACCTATAAACACCTTGAAATACCTAAAAAAATGAAATAAATAAGGGCAATCACCAAGGAAGAACACTCTTCCACAAATTAATCATGCAAAATTTGAATAGAACACTATATGTAGGAAAAGAGATAGGTAAAATAAGTTGTCTTATTTCTTCAAGAGGTTGTTCCTTCAAAATTTGATAGGGTTTTACCTTTTTAAATTGATAGTATATCCTTTTACAATGAAAAAAAGGTATGTACAGGATAAAAGGGAAGGGAGAGGAGAAGAAAGCATTCATAAATCAATAAATGTGACTCAACCACCCTCCATGTAGATCCATCAAAGAAGAGGAAGAGGTAGATGAGTCTTAACAACTTTCAAATCATTTAGGAATTGATCTTACTTAGTAAATTAACCCTACAAATTAAAAAGGTCTTCAAGCTCTCTCATTGGCCTAAAAAGGCACTAGAGGACAAAATTTGCTTGAGGAAGATGATATCATGCTCCAATAACTTGAAAAAAGACTCCAAAAATCTAGAAGATTCATTAAATTCTCCATTAATTCTCCCCAACTCCCCAAAACTCCTCCACTTTATTTATACACCCCATCTCCACTTGGATTCTAAAAGCTACCTAGAAACATAGTTAGTCACCTTGACATTTGATGCTTTAACTAAATTTTAGGCCTGAATTTTTGTTCTTTCTTCTTTTTTTCCACTCATATTTTATCCTCCAACTTGAAAAAGTCACCATAAAACCTAAAAATACTTTGGACTCCAATAATAGAGGTCTTCAAGCTCAAGCCATCTTCAACTAGCTATCCTAGAATTTTCTTTCAAGGCCATTTATCACCATGAGATTCACTATTGGACCTATATAAGGATTTTAGGCATCCATATCATTCCTATGAGGAATAAAATGAAGTTTTATACTAACTTCAAGACCTATAACAATGGTGAAAATATCTATTAAACCTATAACCATTTAAAATTAATTAGAAAACTTAGGTTTTTAGCCTTTTAACTAAGTAAAGCACACTATAAACCCATATGAATAGATAATAGTGCCATATAATGGTGTTTTGGGTCCCATTAGGATTCTTCCATGAATTTATACAATTTCATCCTTTGAAGACCTACAAAAAGGGAATTTTAATCCATTTGAGACCTCATAATCACCCAAAATGTCAATTTATTATAAAAAAATATGTCAAAAATGAGATTTGGAGAGTAACCTATATGGTCTAGATGGTTTCCAAGTGATTCCAAGTCATTTCATGGGCTTATGAGCTAAAAAACTCAAAACTAGTCAAGATAGGCTCTTTGGCAGCTCAGAATGATTTTATGCCTTCATATGGTACTTGGGAGATTTAATGAACTTACTTTTTTCTCATGAATCTTTTTTTTATCCTACCCTTACTTTTATACCATTATCATCATTTTATTCACTTGAAAACACTTTAAATTAGTTTGGGAAGGTCTGCGACCTTTTAGGCTTAGGTAGGTCTAGGGGGTCTCTTTGCTAATTCAAGCCACCAGGAGTCTTTATTGATTTTTAAAACTCACTAATTTTTTTTTTTGGATCTTATACAAACTCTTGATCACTTTTACTTACATAAATCCTCCTTTTGACCTCTACTAAAGGCTCTTTTAAACCTAGTTTTGAGCACAAACTCCATTAATTGAGATATGAAAACTTGGTTTTCCTCTCAATTTAATTATAATATGGGAATGATACCAATTTTAAAATTAAAATGACACAAAAAAATACCCACATGTAAAATTTAAAGTCATTTCATTTAGTATAACTAAAAAAATGCATCTTTTGGGTTTGCCTCAACTTGCCTTGTCAAATTTCTATGTGTGTGTAGGTCTGAGTTTTATCATTTTATAGATTTATATGAGGTAAAAATACTTAATTATTTTTTAATTAGTACTATTAGGTACACCCAAAAAATTTCAAGTAATTTTTTTCCATTATCATTCAATAAAAACATCCAGAATCACCAATTTAGGTCTGTTACATACTTAGAAATTATGAATTATGAAACATAGGGAGCAAGAGATAGGTGAATATTGAGATTTATAATTACTAAATACCTAATTTTTTTTGTACCTTTAAATTACCATAGAAATTATAAAATCATTATATTTTATCATTCAATCTTTTAAGAGCCTCAAAATTTCTTTTTGCGATTGTCTCGACTTGCATGCAAAAATCTTAATTTTTGCAAATTTTCACTTATCTTTATTTATCATTTAAATTTTGAAATTTTTCACCATAAAAATGTGTTTTAATAATTTAAAAAAACCCTAAATTTCCTCACAAGCCATTAAATGAGTTTCAAACCATCTATCATACCTTATAGCTCTCTAAGTAGCTTGACTAGCTCCATGTTGACTATCAACAAACAAGCATAAGACTGTGACAAAAAATTGGATGATTACAATATTATTATTACCTAAAAAAAAATTTATAGATAAATAAACTCATAAAAATCACTGTTACCAAGTTTCATATCTTGATCATACCTGTATAGGCCTTAATATGAATTTTTCTTAAAACTAGCTAGTGGGTTGCCTGTATGAATGACTGTTTATGACTATAAGAGGTCTGTGAAAAAAAAAGTGTATGATTACCTTATTATATGGGTCAAATATATGTCATGAAATTATAACCTTTTTAATAATTACCATATTTACCAAATTTGGAGTTTATATCACCTCTTTATAATCTTCAACTCTTCAAATCTTCTCCAAATTAGCCCTCAAGATTATCACTTTGTGTACGGGCTAAAACCATTTTCTCAACCTTGGCCATGATTTAATTAAATATTATTTATATGTGTATTGTTATCATATCACTCTTTATAGTGTCTTCATCATATTCATCTAGTTATAAAACCTTGCAACCTTCATAAATAGATCTCTTTATGATACTTTTGAGAGCACACTAGGTCAATGAACTTATTAACACTATTTTGTGTATGATCTATTGAAGATGATCATAGTGCCTTAAAAATATCATAAGAACATTTCTCACCTTGAACTCAACCTTTTAATTTTTTTATAATTTCCAAGCACTATTCCATTAATCTCATTGTATCATGGTTTCTTCATTCATAATCCTGTAACAAATACTTCTCAAGTATACAGACTACAACCTCTAGGTTGGATTCAAAGAAAAAGAGTGACATATCATTCTTTGAAATTTAAATTTAATTAGACATTTCTATTAATACTATTATGTATTCTAATTTAAATTATCTAGATCACTTAATTATGATGAGGTATCTCACACCAACAACTCTCCTTAAAGCATGATCAAATAGTTGTAAGTGATGTTTTTGAGAAGATCCAAAACACTAATTTTTTCTTGGAGAGGATCTTATCATCTAAACTTGATTGTAGATGCCTAAAATAATATGATTAAGGCACTCAATAAGGATGAGAGCACTTAGTAGGGTCATGAATCTAGTCTTCTCTTTCCACCATTGGATCATCCACTATACTAAGATTGCCTCTTCTTTGGAACTTCAATAGAACATCTTCAGAGATACCTAGATCATCTTAATAATTTCATGGAATATCTTCAAAGCTTCAACATAACCTATTTGTAACTACCTAGAGAATCTTTGGAGCTTACTAGAGCATCTTTAGAACTCATTAGGTTCTATGACAAGCTTTCAAAATTGTTTCCAAAAAGGTGTTTCTAAAACCATTGATGACTTCTCAAGCCTTCAAATTATCTCTCAGTAGAGATACATTAGATTTCCTCTCAATATATCCTAAAACCACACCAAGACATTGCATGATACTACACTACACCATCAAGTCAAGACTAGAAAGAAACTAGTCCTAAAGGCAAAATGTCACTAAATGGTCTAGGATAGTGGACTAATATATCTAGGTAAAAGTTTCATATGTAGGCCAATTTTGGCCAACATTACACAAGGATACTCTCAATCCTAAATATCATTTTAAAAATCTAAATAAACATTCAAATTAATATAAGCATGTTTAAATATAGAAGTTGAATAAGTAATCTTTCAAAGCATAAACAATACCCTCTATTTGATTAGATATAAAGAGGATTCCTCACTCAAATTATTTCTTACAATAGTCATAGGAGGTTCAAGTAATCTACCACCATGACATTCATGGGAGGGTCAAGCATTATACAACCATGCCCAACATAGGAGGCTTGAAATGATACTAACATGAAGATGTTACTCATAGAGAACCACCACATTATGCCACAATAGAATTACATACTCAAACAAGAAGGTGAAACATTCAATTAAAATAAGGAGGAATACAACCTCTCCAAGGCCTTTGACATACCAAATAACTACATCATGGTAATTTTAAAACCATGGAAAGATAATAAAATATGTAGAATAAACTAATTGTATTATTATCCATTAATCAAGAGAACATACAAAGAACCAAAATCATTTTCATTCAAAGTAATAAGTTGTAAATCAAGTTAATAATAATACCACATATTAAATTTAAGACCTCTTAAGTGTTATCCTCTAGTTGCCTAAGTCTTGACTCTTCTTAACCAACTCTTCCTACTGTGTAACTTTCCTTCTTTTTTTTAGCTTATTCCTCTCTAATAGGCTAAAGTTATCCTACTCCCCTATATTCTCCACCATAAATCCCAAAAATGGAAAGCTTGACTTCCATATATAGACATTTTAGAATCAACAAACCACCCTATTCTCACTATTCCATAACTCATTAAAATACATGGTAACTTTTTAGTTTACTATAGTTGATTCCTAGAATCCCTCACCTCTTCTTAATTTATTATAGACTTAGTCAATCAGTGGAATATTTTTCAATCAACCACTACACATTATAGACATTGGATATGATATCTTAGGGCAAGGAGAAAACAAGTTTCACTAACCAAACTCAAAGGCTAGCTACCTAAACGACATGTTCAATTAAAATGAGGTGATGATGGTATCATAGACAACTAAATAATTAAGCTAGGTTTATAAGGGTTTAAGGTAAGGCTTTTTAGTGATATAAACATGCTTGGCATAACTAATTTCCTTAATTGGCCCTTCCTTTTTATTTCATAATTAATGCACACATCAAAATACCCTAACTTAATAGTTGAAGATATTGAGTTTAATAAAAAATGGCACTAAATCAATTTTTCATAGTTGTCCATTCAATGAGTATAAACATCCACATAGGTATATTCACATAATAAAACACACATGATTTTTACAATTTACAAGCTTATGAGCAATGTTTTCAACATCAATAAGTCAACACTTTTTATGAACATAATTAGATTCATGATTATAACATCACATGAAATAAATGAAAGCATTTTAACTTTCATAAGTAAGCAATTAAAACATCATTGATAATAGATATTTCTCATGGTTCCATAGACATGATACTCCTTAATATCCTTGCATGCCTCAATTAGTCATGGATAAAAACATATATTCATAATAAAAATTTATTAACCATAATCTCATTGTCATTAATGTCAAAGATGATCATTATGCAAAACAAGGACTTACATAGATCAACCCAAGTTTTGTCAATTGCCTAATGTATCTCAACCTAGCACAACTTACCCAACACATATCATGAAACATAAATTAGTATTTTTAACTATCACATCAAAAATTGTGTATCAAAACTCATCTCATGTAGTGAAACTCACATATCATATCTTGTTAAACATAGCCACCCAATGTAGCTCAACAATGGTTGTGCCAATAGTCTAACACAGATCAACCAAACATGGATCACACAATAAAATTAATCTCATGAAACACAAATCATCTCATGAAATTAAAATTTCATAACAAAAGTCTCTTAACATATCTCATATAATGCAACTTAACTTGGGTTGTACCAATCTTAACATAACTAAACCCCAAAGAAATGTACGAACCATGTTTGAATAATCTGGGTTAATTTAGGAGGAAAACATGAAAGAGCATAACATGAAAATTAGTGACCATGCATATCAAATAATAGTTTTCATCAGTGTCCTTAGTGATAGACAAAGACCAATTCCCTAGGAAGGGTATATTGAATTGGGTGAGGGCCCTATTAGGCTCGTATCCTGTCACAACATGAGGTGTTGTCATTGAGTTAAGTTGTTTGCTAATGCAACCCTAATTGAGTTTTAAATTTTTTCAAACGTTAAATAGGGAAAGAGACTAATAGAAAATGAGTACCAATAGATAAATATGAAAGGGACTTTGAAAATAGAGTTAAAGAGTGCTTCAAATTTTTGGGAGGTAAGTAGATGGATGCTGATGATGCACCCCTATTAGATATAAAACATCATAAGCTAGTTTGAAACTTGGTTTGGGTATGTGCTAACATGGGTAATCATAGTGTAATAACTAAGTCATTTGGGTTTTTAAATGTAGCTCATTTATAATGGTTTGGGAATGAAACACATGACATTAGTGGGCCTTATATCACCTACATTCTTGTGGTGTTATCCAATGGGATTTCCTATAACCCATCTTGAAACATGTACCATGAATTCTAATAAGTGTATGAGTTTATGGGTTGGGAAACCCATGAGGCACAAGAAATATGACTACAAAGAAACCCACTTAGGGATGAAATACTAATAAAACCATCTAGTATTTATTTTCCTCTGAAGTTTATTTTAGGATAGTTAAATCTTGCATGTGAGTTTTATTGGTTAATGAAAATGATTAAAGGCATCAGGTCTGTAACTACCTTGACCTATTATCAAACTTTAAATAGGTAAAATGATGTGGCTGCTCCATTGATCTTTACCATATAATCACAAGCTCTAAGTGGGGAATTTTTAATAAGAATGACTATTGATGCATGATAAATGAAAAGTTGAGTTATGTTTCTAAAATTCATGCTAACCAATATCCCATAAAGGATTATGGCTGATTAAGTTAAAATTATGGTGGTCATGGAAGTTGAAATCCACTAAGGAGTATGTAATTACTCACCTACTAAATTAACTAGCCCTAAAAATGGAAGGCAATGAAGTATGAAACTTATATTCACTAGTTAGGGCAAGTTTCAAAATATGATGAGTAGGAGGATGCATAGAATATTTCAAAACCTTATGCATGAGCTTGGGTAGATTGATCCCTAGTTTAAATCTTGGTGATAGTATAAAATATTCAAATGAGAAAAGGTTTCATGTGAACATCACTTGGACATGGGTTAGTCGATCCTAAGATTTGGGGAAGTTCTATTCTAAGGATGCACTTTCATGGTCATGAAAATATATCAGGTCAATATTATCAAGCTAATATGTGGTGGTAGATGATAACGTTAGGAAATTTGGAGATTTCAGAGGAATCTGTAATAAGAGTTATATATTTTTTTTAACCTACCCACCCTAAAATTAGTTCAACTAGAGATAGGGTCAAGTAGCTAAAAGATAATTATAAATTGTATAGTGTCTAGTGCACCTTTAGTAGCCCTTAAAATTTTGGTTGATTGAATACTATTCATGCCTATTCATACTCATAACTACATCAATTTTCAAGGTAAACAACCTCTAGTTAATAAAATAATACAAGGGAATTCAAAAAATGGATCCATAACTTAGGGGAAAGGATTGGATTTAAGGGATAGGCCTAGGTGTCTATGCCCCAAAATAATCAACTATTGGTAGTCTACCCAAGATACTTCTATGGTGAGGTTAGGCTAATGCATATCAACTGGGTGATGGGCATAAGACAATCCCTTTATGTGGGCTTTCCCTAGGTAGCCAAAAACTAGCTCAAAACTAGTATAGACAATGGGAATTAAATTATTTAATTACAAAAATATTTTTAATGGTCCTTTCAAATGCTAACACAATGTGATTTCTACCTAGTTCTTTGAATGTCAAAGGGAAAAAATTCAACCAAGCATGGGTAGATAATGGGAGTAATTGACTCTCTTAAGGTAGGGAAATGCATCTTCATCTAATTAGTGATGCACATGAATGGATTAACAATATTCCCATTGCCCCTTTATGATATCTAGAAAAACTAGAGCCAAGGGAATGGTCTTGGCATAATTATCAAGGAAAGAAGACTATATTGATCTTGATTTTAGTCCAAATTTATGAAATGAATTAAGAGGTGTATAATAACTTAGAATTTTTTAGGCATAAGTGAAATACCAATAATTTTAATTTTATTTTACATATTCCATGAGGTATATATGGGAAACTTCCCCTATTTTATATTTAAGTTTCCCTCTAGTACATCGATCCAAGTAGAAGACATTTTTAGGTGGGTAGTTTTGTTGGGGTGACACATTTGTTAAAAAATAATGTAGGTTTTATAATATGAGCTCAATGAGAATAAAAATCTCATGAGGAACAAAAGAGTAAAATATCATTTGATTTTTATTTTTATTATAAATAAAAACTATGAAAGAGTGGCCTATCAATCCTTTAGAATTTCATAATTTGAAGCTATAGGTGTTAGAAAAGTTACCATAGGGATAACTAGCTTGTGGCAACCAATCATTAATAGTGATATTATTTTTATCCTTCAATATCATCTCTTATTATATTGTGATTAATAATTCACCAAGTTTTGCATTATTTACCCACCAATAGGCAATGTGAGCTAGGTTTCGACCATCATGAGACATATTAATCTTACCATATTAATGATCTGTACCATGATATTAAATCAAATTAGTATGAGAGGAACCATTTATTCATTCATTTGGTCATATTTCTTGGTTGAAAATCTAGTGCCATGAAGCTACTATGTTAGATTATGAATAAATGCCTCCAAGTCATAATCTAAGATAGATATAGCACATTTCTCTCTTGTTTAATCATGACTTGTAGTAGGGGCACTCTTATTCCCCGAGGGACCTATGTCACTAGTGACCTCTATTTATCATAACAACTTGCTTATAGAAACCTTGTATAAAATTTTCAAGTGGTTAGTGAGAAGAATCCTTTTTGAATGACTTAAATAGGCGATGAGGTATTATAAGTGGCAATGTGTCCTTGATTCCATGATCCACTAAGATTCAACCCTATGTCACATCCATTCTTAAAAACTTATGTCATTTTAGTGGTAGGGTTCATAGGTTTTATGTTTCACACATTATTATGACAAAAAATCTAAGTTTGGATATTTATACAAAAGTACAGGTAGCATGTGGTAGAGAAATCCAAACTTGGATAAAATTTTTGATCACCATGAATCGATATTTACACTCTAGGAATTTTCCAATAATGTTTTGAGTGGGGACTATAAGAGAAATGATGACTAGAACATGGATTTTTTTTCCTAAATAGTGGTTACATGCTGAATTTTTTGCATTTATTACATATTTTGGGTGTGGTTTTTAGAAAAAATATATATGATTGGGGTGTTTTATATTTTAGGTGGGGTTTCCTATGCCATAGTTTAGACTTGGGGAATTTTTAAGAAAATAGGTTAATATTACATAGTGTAATTTTCAATAATTTGGAAAATATTTTGGGTGGGGTTTCATATGTTGATGTCATTGTGTGGTGTATTGTGAACCACTTAGGTGATTTTTTCACAAATATTTGGGTGGGGTTTTAATTATATATTTATGAGTTAGGTTTGTCCTTCCAAAGTAATTTCATAGTGCAATATAATTTTACCCTTTTATAGTTCTACAACAACTCTTTGATTATGATACACACCACTAAACACACAAAGTAAACACTAACTCTCTGAACCATCAAAATTCTTATAAAATCAATGTCTATAAAGTATCTCCTAACTTCAAAAATAGCCTAAAATGGTGTTGTCTCCAATAACTTTCTCAAATTTATCAGATGAAGAAATGGTGCAAGGTTTTAACAAATTTCCTTTGGCCAGAGTCCACTTCATGTTGTGCTCATAATAAATTACAAAGACTCATCCTAGTGATGAAATCCGAATGTCCTAGCTTTGTATTTAAAGGACACCCTTCAAGGAACACTAAAAAAATATCAAAATAACATTTTATCACTTATAAAATTAATCACAATAACTCTTACTTGATTTGAAAGCTTGGAATTACTTTATAACTCAGATGCTACATTATGGGGAGATGTCTTAATATTTGGGGATTATTGAATATATATCCCTATAATCAAATTTCTAAGTGTAAAAGTGATTCCAAGCCTTAAAAATAATTAAGTGTTATTGTGATGAATGTTAAAATAATCAAACAAAAATTTGGAGCCTATTCTAGCATTCCTTGAGGGTTATCCTTGTGAGGGTAATCTAGGAAATTTAGAGTTCACACTAGGTTGAGTTTATGTTATTTGAGATTAACACCATGCACAATAGACTCTATCCAAGGTAAACATGGTAAAACCTTTCACTATTTCTTCATCTGATAGATTTGATTAGGCTATTGGAAATAATGACCTTTTAGGCTATTTTTGGAGTTAGGAGTTATTTTAGAGACATTGGGTTTGGAAGCATTGTGAAGTTTTAACAAAGTTGGTGCCAAATTTGTGTACACATTGGTGTGCTTCAAAATTAGAGAGTTAGTACAGACCTATAAAGGGGAACATTATATCAAGTGATGCATTATCAATTGAGCCCAACTCCATGTTGTCTTAGGTTGTGAAGCCCACATTGTAAACTATATTATGGATCACTTACATTAATATAATGAGAACATTATCTTATTTATAGTTCTTGAGTTATTTTTGAATGTATTCCTTTAGTGTTTAAATAATACTTTCATGTTATTATCAATTCCATTGCATTTGTGTGCTAAATATATAGCTCTAGTGTGTTAAGTCATGATCTATGACTCTTTGAGTAGTTTGGCCTCATCAACAATCTCGGTAGAAGAGCATCTTGGTGTTCCATAGGTAAGTGGAAAATTTGACCTTATGATAGTACTATGTGGGTATGATTGAATATATCTCCCCATAACCTAATGTTTAAGCCAAAAAGTCATTTTGAGACTTCAAATTGAGTAAAGTTAATATGAAATTGGTGTTGAAGCAATGCAAGTTAGGAATATAGAATGTATAAAAAAATTAATGAAATAAAGATAGAAATAAAATGCATAAAACAAAACACAATAGAGACATATTTAACATGGTTCACCCAATATGGGCTATGTCCAGATAGAAATAACCAGTCCTTATTATTTAGTCCAACAAATGAAGGGAAAAACCTGTAATTTATTTATTTCAATATCCTCTCCACCCACACATAGTATACCAACATGATTACAACACCCTCATACCAAAGAATTATTACATATTAGGGTAAAAATTAACAAACATAATTTTTATCATTATATTTGTGACCTAGTATTGAATGGTCCAGATTTACTACCAAATTACAATATATTATAATTATTTTTAATAAAATTTTGATTTGGGTGTGCTACCATAAAACCCCACCATGGGGGGCTTCCAAGTAGGTTTCCACCCCACTTATACCCCCATGGTGACCATAGTTAGAGGGCATTTCCCCCTACACCCCCTATAAGGAACTAGGTATTATATAAGATCAGGTTCCACTGTCCAATAATGCAAAGCTATTATGAGTGTATTTTGACATCATTTGAAGGTTTTCCTTATGAGATCAAGCTGAGAAATTTAGAGTTCACATTAGTCTAGGTCTCTATCATTATGACAAGCATAATGGGTATTGGTCTCTGGTTAAGGAATGTGGTGGTAGCCTTACACATTTTCTTCATATGACAGTGTTAAGTTAGCTATTAAGGAACATATTTTTAGAAGATAAGAAGTTCTTCTCAAACACTAGGTTTAAAATCATTGTGAAAGTTTGACATATTTAGTGTTAGATTTGTGTGTGTAGTGTTGTGAATCAAAATAAGAGGTGTTGTTGTGGACCTAAAAAGGGAAACATCATTATATTGATTAAAGCATTCTTAGTTGACCTCATCTTTATGTTACCTTGGCCATTTGTATCCAGCATTATAATCCATCTCCTAGAGAATTTCATAAATATATGAATACATCATATTTTTTTATAGTATTGATTTATTTTTGAATATTTGCCTTCAAATTTTGAATTTATAATCCATTATTAATTTCTATTTTGTTTCATAATTTTGATAACTATATAGGTCTAGTTTGTGAAAGTGTAGTCTAATGATCTTTGAGTGAATAAGCCTCATTGATGAGTTTATTATTCGAGTATCTTGGTGCTACATAGTTATGTGAAAACTATAACCCTATAAAAGCTACCCCTTATTTGGGTCTTTGACTCTTTTTTTCCTCTTTGGTCTATTAGATAGTCTTGTAATGAATGCCCAAATCATTGAGAAAACCTACATTCTATGTGGATAATGTGCATAATTATGGTTGAATTACATAGCTCATGTATCATGTCTTACCCAATCCAAATCCCCTATCTCACTCACCACATCATAAACCCCCCACCCTTATGGTTCCTTGACTCATCTT
Source organism: Torreya grandis (assembly GCA_037957365.1). Classification (NCBI taxonomy): domain Eukaryota; kingdom Viridiplantae; phylum Streptophyta; class Pinopsida; order Cupressales; family Taxaceae; genus Torreya; species Torreya grandis. The sequence goes on along the minus strand of JARHVA010002343.1, from coordinate 1,114,192 downwards.
GATTAGATAATCATACATATAAGGCCTCTTCAAAAATATTATATTGAATGCACTAGCCACCATGTTTACCTATGATCTCTATAGTTAAGGTGCACATTCCTTGTTACTGATCATAGATCCCCAATACATCTCATATAGATTAATTTGCATAGTGCAACTCATGCATCATAAGTCATCACCCATAATTCACTCTTTTAATGTAGTGTATCTTATGCAGTGTATCCCAAATAATGAATAATGACATGATTTGTGTTGAATTCCCAATCTATCTCAACCTAGTACCATATCTCACATGACATCATATGTAGCATAGGTTGATCAATAAAGCTCATATTCTATAACATAGTTTACCTAGTACAATTTTCATAGTATATCTTATGCAACATAGCTCACACAATCTACCCCAACCTAGGTTATGTTCATTTTACTCCATATCTTGATCTAGCATAACTTACATGGTGTAACTCATCTCTCAAAACACAACTCATCTTGCATAATGAAAACTGTAAAGCCTAATTAGTGCAGTGAAAATTGACCCTAGATATGATGAAAAATGTTGTGTCAGTTGCTTAATCTAGTCTGACCTAGTATACCTCACATAATAAATTCATATCACACTACGCACCTCATCTCACTTATCTCACCAAATATTGATTAAGGTTATGTTTATCACATAATTTAACTAGAATAGGCAAACTCATTTAGTGGAACTCACATTATGTAGCTCACCTATTACATATTGACCCTCAGTCCATAGATATATAATCCAAGCCTCATTTTTAGCTTGATCTGAGTTATGCCAATTACATAAAAAGGCTCAATTAACCCTGTGTATGTTAAAAATTATAGATCATGATCTAAATCTTGTGTAATTTAACCCATATCATACACCATAATGTTTATATAACATATGGACCAGGGTTGTGTTAACACATATTACATTGATCACCTAAGTAGCTTGATCTAGCATAAATCATACAATATAACTCATCTCATAACACAATGAATCATACATAGTGAAATTTGTAAATCTTAGATCTTGTAGGGAACTTATATAATCCTTACACAACAAATCTCATGTAAGACAAATCACATATAAAAACTCATCTAGTGCAACCCAACACATCTCACATAGTGTATCTCCATATGCATCTTGACCTAGGTTAATCCAAAAAAGGTTGTGTTTATTACCTAATGTGGCTCAAACCAATAAATCTCATTCACCATAACTCACACAACATGATTTATGTAGTGTGAGCTGATCACCTAGCTTGACCTATAGTATCTCATGCACTATATCTCACATAACACAACTCATCTAGTGAAGTGAAACTAATCTCATGTAGTGAAACCCATGTAACATATCTCATGAAATATAGATCTTCCAATGTTTTTTGACCAAGGTTACACCAATGCATTTATTATAATTAGATAACATATCTTAGCCTAGCACAGATTATGTAGTAAAGATTTCATAGTGAAACCCATATTGCATAGGGTAACTATTTTGTGCGGTACAAATCACATAACACATCTTTTAATTCATATATCACATAACATAACATACATATTTGTTACTCATTTCCTAAAAAAATTCACACATCATAGCTGAGTATCTTGACTTATGCATCCCCATTCATCTCATGCAATACAAATCATATGGCGAACAACAATACATCCCATGTAGTGCATCTCACATAGAATATATTATGTAACTCAGATCATTATATGCATCTTGATTCATTTTTGGTCAATATCTAATGTAGCTTAGCCTAATGCAGCTCATTCAATATATCTTGTGAAATGCAACTTGTCTCATCCTAGGTTGTGTTGATCACCTAACACAACTTAATTGAGCCCAACTCATTATGAGGGTCTATTTTAGTGAATATCATGTAATGTAGATCATATTGTGTAATACAATCCATCTTGTGTAGTATATATTTTGTAGTGAAACTTAACCTATATTTTTTTAACCACTAGAATTGATCCCCTCATACAACTTGACCTAGTTTATCTCATCCAACATAACTGATCTCACACAATGCAAATCATCTCACATAGAAGACATCATCTCACATAATATAACTCCTCATTCTTATCTTGTAAATCAAATACAATGAAGCTTAGCTCATATAATACATCTTATGAATCCCAACTTTTGCAATGTACCTCATATAATGTATTATAGATCATGAAACATGCATCTACATATTATCACACACAATATAGTTGGACAAGTATCTCAACCAAGATAAACTAATTATAAATGTATCCTAAAGTGTAATTATATAATGTTTATAATCTAACTTGGTGAAAATCATATCATTTTTCCAACCTAGGGTATAAAAAACCTAGGTTATGCTGACCTAGGGTGTGAAAACATGAGATGTGTTAATTTTAAGGATAAATAGCTTGTGGTAGCCAAAAATTCATAGCAACATTACTTTTAATCCTTCAATGTCATCTCTACCTATCATTGTGAAGTATAATTCCCCAAGTGATGGATTTTTCAACCACTAATTTCCTAACATAACTTAATGTAGTGGAGGTTTCTAAATGTATCTCATATAATGGGGCATGGTCATGGATCTCAACTCAAGTTATGCCATTCACCTAATTTATCTCAACCCTATACAACTTATGAAACACATCTCTTCCTACACAACATAACATGTTGAGTGAAAATATTTCAATAATTATTACACAATGTAGCTTAACCTAGGTGGTACGAACCTTGGTAGTGTTAATCACCTAATATGGCATGAACTACCACAACTCATGCAATATAACTCATCTCAAATAATAAAAATTAATCTCACATAATTCCAACTCATATCACACAATATACATCATCTCATGGAGTGTAAGTTGAGAATCACATCATGCACATTACATCTAGATAAAATCATCTTGTACATCACATTTCATGAATCCTAGCTCATGTATCCTGACTCATATCATGTAACATAGATCAATACATTATTTCCATGTTGCATATCATTAAATGAACTAAGGTTATGCCTATTCATTGATTTAACTTGCCCTAACATATCTTATGCGTAATAAATTACACTATGAAATTCATGTAGTTTACCTTTCACACAGTAATGCATCCCAAATTAAAATCATATCTTATAGTTTAACTCATGTAATATATCTCACATAACATAGTTTTCCCATTTCACCTTGAATACTCTTGCATCAAACTAGTTGGTTTTGATCACCAAATGTTTATCAATACTACACATTTAGATTAGCATAACTCGCATAATGTAACTCATCATATAAAATAATGTGATTCACCTCATGTGACACAACTCATCTTACATATTTCAATTCATGTAATGTTTGTCACATAACACATCTTGATCGAAGTTATATTGATGGCCTAATTTAGATCTTACATCATAACTCACTAGTTCAACTTCCACAACATGGTGTACCACTAATTTCATGCAAGGAAACTCATATCATGCCATGAAACTCATCTCATATAGTGTAATTCATCTATTTTAGATCATCTCATGTAGCATATTCCCCCTAATGTAGATTGACTAGCATTCTTCTGATCACTTAATGCATCTTATTCAATAGATCTTATGTAACATAATTTGTGCATTATAACTTGTTTCCTATATTAAAACTATCCTAACACATCTTGTGCAATGTATTTTGACCTATGTTGTGATAGTCACCTAACATAACTTGACCTAGATTGAGTTGTTCACCCATGTTATGTAGACCTAGGTTGAGTTTGTGACCTAGGTTATGTTGACCGAAGGTGTGAAAACCCAAGATATGCTAATTGGGATGAACAAACCTATATTATTATGAACACAAGGCTAACTAGATTATGTTAGCTAATGTTTCATAGTAACATTGATTTGTGATCATTTGATGTCATATCTTCCTATCATTATGATATAGAATTCACCAAGTGTTGGATTATTCATCCATATTCCTAACACATCTTGATGTAGTACATGTCACCCAACACATATTGCATAACATGATGCACTAATGTAACTCAACTTGGGTTGTGTTTATTAGATGATATATGTTAACCTGATGTAACTCATGTAATTGAACATGTGGATTACATCTCACTTAGTAATTCTCATATAATGCAGCTTGACTTGGGTGATTCTGACCTTAATAGTGTCGACAACCTAACATGACATGATATAGCATAGCTCATGTAATGTAAGTCATCTCACACAATTTAACCTTATCTCATACAACATACCTCATCTTATGTAATGAAAATTCCAAATATTATCATGTGCATTGCATCTAGTGAAGCTTAGCTTGTGCATCACATCTCACCAATCCTAGCTCATGTAACTTGACTCATAATATGTAATGTATATTATACAAGGCATACACACATTTTAGTTCATCAAATGTAAATGAACTAGGGTTCCACTTATCACCTAATATAATTTGGCCTAAAATATATTATATAGCATAACTCACATTATGTAATTAGTGTGGTATATCTTGCACATCGTAACTCATCCCACATAGTGAAACTCATCTCATGTAGTGAAACTCATGTAGTATATCTCAAGTAACATATCTTACCCAATGCAAATTAATTAAGGTTATGACAACCTATTTGACGTTTATCACCAAATATAGATCAATGTAACATAACTATAGTAGTGAAACTCACATAATTCAATTCATCATGTAAAATGTAACTCACCTCATGTGGCATAACTAACCTTGTATATTGTAGCTTATGAATTTTTTCTCACATAGCAAAAATCAATTGAGGTTATGTCAATGGCCTAGTTTAGGTCTTGAATCATAGCCCACTAACTCAACTTTCACAATATGGAGCACCAATCATCTCATGAAAGGCAACTCATCTAACATGATGAAACTCATCCTATGTAGTACAACTCATCTTGTGTATCACATATTATGTAATATACTTCACCCATAGATTAACCTAAATTATTTTGATCACTTAATGCATATTGACCCAATTTATCTTTCTCAATGCATCTCATGTAATGAAACTAATCTCTTATAGTGAAAATATCATATTACAACTTACACAACCTAGCTTGACTCAATTTGTTATGATCACCTAATGCAACTTGACATGGGTGGAATTTTTAACCAAATTTATATTGACTTGGAGTGTGAAAACCTAGGTTGTGCCAATTTAGGGTATACAAACCTTGGTTGTGTTAACCTGGGGTGTGCAAACCTAGGTTTTAATAACATAGGGTGTGTATAACCAAGCTATTATGACCATAAGAATAAACTTCTTATGGTAGCCAAACAATCATAAGAACAACACTTTTTTATCCTTTGATGTTGGCTACTCCTATCATTGTGAATCAAAATTCATTAATTGTTTAATTATTCACCCACCAATTTCCTAACATGGATTGTCCTAGTGTAGGTCATTCAATTCATATTGCATATCATGAAATGGCAATACAACTCAACCTGGGTTGTGTTGATCACCTAATGTATCTTAGTCTACTTTAACTTGGGCAACACATATATTCTCATTCATTACAGCATGCGAGTACATCTCACTCAATAGTTATCACATAATGTAAATCAACCTGCATGGTTTTGACCTTCGTAGTCTTGACCATTACTAAACTAACACAACTCATGTAGTGCAACTCATTTATCACAATGCCAATCAATATACAAAATGCACCTCATCCAATGTAATGTAATTCATCTTGTGTAGCATAATATGTACTCCTTTTATTATATAGTTAATCTTAATTAAGTTTGCGTCTATGGCCTAGTTCACCTCTTGCATCATAAATCACTATCTCAACTTCCACAAAATAGTGCACAACTCATCTAATTTAAGGTAACTCATATCATTTAACAAAACTCATCTTTTGAAATGTAACTCATCATGTATAATGAATCTCATGTATCATAGCTTAGACACAGTAGATTAAAATGAATTTTTATGATCACTTAATGTAACTTGACCTAAAATAACTCACTAATGAATATCATTCACTACAACTGAACTTCAATGGTAAAATTAGTGTAGCACATCTTACATAGTTTAGCTTAATCCAAGTTATTATGATCACCTAATGTATCTTGACCTAGGTTGAGTTATTCACCTAGGTTATGCTAACCCAAGGTGTGAAAACCTAGGTTGTGTTGACCTAGGTGTCCAAACCCAAGTGTTGATGACCCCAAGTGTACTTAACTAGGTTGTGTTGACTTGAGGTGTGTAGACCCAAGTTATGTTGACCACATGGATAACTAGCTTATAATAGCCTAGAATTTATTGTGATGTTTTTTTATCCTTTGATGTGAACTATTTATATCATTATGAATTAGAATTCACTAAGAATTAGATTACTCATGTTAGCATAGCATTTATAGTGATGTTTTTTTATCTTTTGATGTCAAATATTTATATCATTATGAGTTATAATTCAATAAGCATTGGATTATTCATGCACCAATTTCCTCATGCAATTCTACTTGGTGTAGGAGTCTAGATACATCCTACATAACTTGGTATGCCAATACAACTCAACATAAGTTGTGTCCATCACATACTTTAGATAAACTCAACCTAACTCACACAATTCATCTCCTCTCATATATCTCAAGATGTGGAGTGTACCTCACTCAATAATTCTCACATAATTTAGCTCAACTTAGGTGGTTTCAACCCTAATATTGATGATTATCTAATGTGTCATGAACTAAAATAACTCATGCAGTGAAACTCATCATGAATAATGCCAAATCATCTCACACAATACACATCATCTCATGTGATGCAACTCATGAATCCTAACATACACATTTCATCTATTGAATATCATCTTTTGGATCACATCTTGAGAAGTGTAGCTTGTGAAATGTGACTCATCTTATATAATGTAGCTTACACATGGAATCTCCATATTGAAACTCATTTAATGCAAATGAACCATGGTTGTGCTAACCATATAACATACAATTATATGACATATATTATGTAATGTAATTTTCATTTTTTAATTCATTTATTATACCTTACACATCATAAATAATCTCTTGTATTATAACTCATCTCATGAAGTACAACTTATCATGCCCATTATTTTCCTCTATAAAATAAGAACAACACAAATATTTTTTAAATAACCAACTATAAAAAATAATTATTTAAAATCAATCATAACACATAATTACAATTATTAAAAATACCATTATTCCATAAATGGTATAAGTTACTGATTCACAGGTCAACATCTATATTCATTCAATCAAGAAATTAAGAACTCATTCATGATATCATGTCAAGGGTTACTACCTTATGACATTGAGATGACCATCAAAATTGAATCATCCACTACTAATAATGTTGGGATCTATGTGGTTTCTTTAGAAAGATCCCTAGCCATGCCAACTTTTATTTAGGATTCCAAGTCCATTTTCTACCACTTTCCATTCCCCTAACAACTTTAACCTTCTAGACTAATCCATAATCTACATATACTGCTATATCTACTAAAATAGTGGCAATCTAACATGTGGATATATGCTAATGATTTGATATCCTAGCATGAACTTTATTATGGAACCTTCTAATATCACCCCCATGTTAGTGGGATGGTGACTTATATATGGCTCTCAGTGATTTGATTGCCTAACATCAACCATATAAGGAGCCTTCTAACATCACTTACAAGTTACTGGGATGGTGACATGTGGATGGATCTTGATGATATTATATTTTATAATTGACCATATAATATAACTTGTTAATATCAACCCCAATTTAGTAGGATGTTGATATGTCAATGGATACCAATGATCCACTTTCCAAACATTAATCATATCATGGATCTGGCTTATGTCACTTTGAAATTAGTGGGATGGTGACACATGAATGACTCTCGATGATATGCTTTCCTAAAATCAATTATATAATGGAGCCTACTAATGTCACTCTCATATAACTCATAAAAGTGATGGAAATGAGTAAATCAAAAAGGACCAAGGAAAGGCCCAACTAAGAGGTGTCTAAGGCAAAGTCCAAGGAGATGAATTAGTCATCAAGGTAAAACTAACTAAGATAAAAAGATGTAATAAAGGACATGATGATTGACTAAGGAATAATACAAATAATAAATTCCAAAACCAAAAAATATCTTAAGTAAAAATGAAATAAAGATAGAAATAGTTAATCCATTAAATTGTCTAAAACACAAGCTGAAACAAAACTCACAAAACATCTTCAATGAAGGTAAACAAGTTTAATTTAACCAAAAAAAATTTGTAATAGGTCTATCACCATTGATGTGACTTAAGATTACCTTCCATAGAATTTCTTTGTTATGCTAAAAGATTCTACGTTCATAAAAAATTTAACTTGACACTAAACTAATATTTTAATTGGTTTAGTCAAATAACATAAGTTGCAAGACAAGCTTAACCAAGCTAAACACTTCTTAAGTAACTATTCAATACAGTGAGTTAACTGGTCTATCCCTTAGGGGATGACACTTATACCATCAACACAATAACCCATTCATTTTATTCAATAGGAAGATCAAATGACAACGATTTTTTATGAATAAAAAACAACTTGTGCTAAAAAGATTATCAAGTCTTATTATTTCATTAATTCTCTACAAGGGAGACCTCGGTCAAACCTAAAGGCTTCATGCCTTGTTATAATTATAAAAATATATTCAATATTTAATAAATTGTTATTTTAAAATGAAATTTTCTTGTTAAAATAGTTTACTTATCGATCTGCTAAGTATCAAGGAACTTTTCCATAAGACATATTTTAGTAGAATACTCATCAACATTCAAACTATATAGTAAAGCTATATATTTGTTCCCAATAATAGTCTCATATAATTTTACTTAGGATCTACTAATTTTTGATAAGTTTTATCCATTAAATCACATCACATTCAAGTCATAAAGAGTAACATAATGCCTATTTGATAAGTTACACATATCAAATATTAAGCAAGAGAAACAAACTATCAAAATTTATTCAAGAGCCAAACAAGCTAAGGAATATTTATTTTCATAATTAATCCTTCCTAACGATATACGTACATAATAAATACTATTTATTTACCTCTCAATTTATCAAGAGGTTTAATATAAAGATAACAAAAGTCTTTACTCATAGCTAGGTTATTTTACAAAAGGATTATCTTTCATAAAAATAATACAAGAAAGCTAGTTGCAATTAGAATTTATCAATACAAGAGATGGCGTACATCATATACATAAGCATGAGGTAAAATTCTAGGCCTGATTAAGTAATGTAAGATCAACTAGTGCTCAACAAGATCCAAATTTGTTTCACAAAAACAACTAGACATTGAAGGAAGGCTCATTATCCAACCTTTTGTCATCATTAATATACTACTCTAGAGACCTCTAAGATCAATAATCCCATCTTTGAGCATGTTTAAATCACTTGAAAAGGTAAGGGTAAATACATAAATGATGGTAACTTAACACTAAGGAATACCCATGCATGACCTATAGTCTTATTCTTGGTTCTTACTAAAAAAGACTCCCAGTCCCAAATACAAAGTAAATAATAATTCAAATGATGCTAAGAATTTATCAATATAGAAAAAAGTAGGAAATATTCCACATCATAGATAAGGTTTTCCATTTAATTTGATAGCAAGATTATACCTCACTAAAATTATTTCATCTAATAGTCATAGGAAGGTTAAGCAATCTACCACCATGCCATACCATGGGAGGGTTTAAAAATTTATCACCATGATATTTGTGGGAGGGTCAAGGATTTTAACACCATGTCAAACATAAGAGGATTGATATTTTTCCACCATGAATATGATACTCATAGATAACCACCACATTATATCACAATAATATTTATACACTCATGTAAGAAGTTGAAACATTCATGTCAACAAAGGAGGAACACAACCTCTCCAAGGGCCTCAATAGGCAAATCATTACATGGTAGCCAATGTGAAAAGATAATAAAATAGGCAAAATAAAATAAGTGTTCTTATTTTCCTTAAATACAAATAATTAAACAAAGAACATAAATATTTTCATTCAAAGGAATAAGTTGTAAATAGTAAAATAGTTAATAACAAGCCCACCATAGGTGATTAAAGACCTCCTAAGCACTATACTTTAGTTTTGTAATCCTTGTCTCTAGCTAACTCTTCCTACTTGTTTCTCTCCTCATTTTTATCTATCTTTTACTTAGTTTATCTTTCCTTCTCAAAATGGCCAAAATAATTCCCCACACAGAGTGTTTAGCTTATATTTATAGATGTCCTAGATTCAGCCAACCACCCTCTATTTGTTAGCACCTACCTCATTATGGTTCATGTCAGCTCTACATGTTCTTATAATTACTTCTTATACTTACTCACCTCTTCCCACTTGATTCAAGATAGAGAAAATGAATGGGAGATCTGCCAGTTGGCCACTAGATATTTTATATATTATATGTGAGATATTAAGGCCATGAGATAATAAGTTTAACCCACCAACTTAAAAGTTTTCTACCTAAACAACATGTTAAGTTATAAAAAGGTTATGATGGTATAATATATAACTAAATAATTAAGACATGAAAGGTTTATGGTAAGTATATTTAGTGATATAACAATGCTTGTTATAGTCCCTTTCCTTCACTAGGCCCTTACATATTCCTGTACACTCAATATACACATCAAATTTATCTAACCTAATAGTTGAAGATACTGAAATTAATCAATGAGGAACTCAATAATATACTCAATTTCCAATCATCCAAGGAATACAAGCATTCACATAGATATATTCATATAACCTTATACACATGTAATTTATAATGCACAAGTTTATGAGAAATAATCCAATATCATTTAAGTCAATCTATCTCATATACATAATTAGATTCATAGTTATAACATCTTATAAAGTAAATATAAGCATTATACTTCATACATAAGTAATCAAAACATGATTTATAATAGGTCCTTTTATTATTCTTGTTTGTACCCTTGAGGCAAAGGTGTTATAAACCTACCTCATGTAGCTAATACAATGGGATCACCTCTAAGTATGGGTAGCCTATTGGGTGAGATGAACCTCTAGTTCTAGGGCTATCTACCTTGATGCATCATCTTGGATTAGTTACTAGACCTATTTAATTGTCAATGAAAATGTATATAATGATTTCATGAAATAAACCTAAGATATAAGAGGTGATATACCAACATAAACATCCTCCACTTGCTTATCCTATACTATGGACATGAACACAAGCTGAACCTATTACACCACCTCACAATAGGGCTCTAGTCACAAGTGTTTCATTATGGAGGTGAGAACCAAAATAAGAACCAAGAGGGGTTAATTAATATGTTTCATAAGAGACACTATCAAATTAATCTCCATACTCAGATAATTTAAGGATATGAACACACTCCATATGACCTACCAAGATGATAAACCAACTTACAACTAGGTAATGAAATGGGACAAATGAATGGATTCTACTTACTACCACTAAGAATCATCAAAAATAAAATTTATTCACTACTTAAAACATATGAGAAGGCTAGAAACATTATTTGTTCAATGTTCAAAGGTAGAAACAAGTGTTTAGTAGGGTAAGGCTTCACCATACTCTACCAAAGGTTACATTATAGGCCAAAAAGGCTACACTTATATAACACTAGAGGGAAAGAGAAGAAGAATTTGGTGTGTAAGTGTGAAAGAGAGGCCATGATGACCATCATTCATTAATCAAGTATTTACAAACATGAATTATGGGTAGAAGTATCCCTAGAAATCTTCCCATGCATTGCCTTATAGGTATAATGGCCTTCATGACAACGTGTCCTAGTCATTGAATCAAGGAGTTACAATGCAAACTTTTGAATAGGTAGTTAAAAATATATTATTTTGACATTTTTACCTCTATGTTACCTCCATTCCATTCTTAGAATGCTCCATTTGACATCTCACTTGTTTAGCTCTTCCTCATGAGAACTCTTCTTGATTAGTCATATAGGCCTATTAGGCAGTTAGGCATAACTATTTTATGGTAGTAGAATTTAAATGAGAACCTATAATATAATTTTAAGGTCTTATTTCAGAACATAAAACCATGTTAATGATATGACCCATGGCTTTTAAGTGGTCTAACCCTGTTATCCCAATTTTCCTAGGTGACTTCATCAATCTCTCACAAGCATATCTACAATGTCTTCAGAAATTGGACCTATATGAATGGTTTAAGAGGAAAAAAATTGTATCTTGAGGTCTAATAAGATTTATGTCTATCCACATGAACCTACCTAATGGTTTCCATTAGTTTAACATGCTCAAAACCCTATTTTCTCCCTAAAACCCTATAGTAGTACAATTTTTAGTGAATTTTTATAGGTTAATATATATAAAAATTCCATGGTGATGGTTTAAATTAAGTGAATAATGTCATATAAGTGTTTTCTAGTCCAATATAATCCATTTTGAGCCTTTATGAAGCTAAAAACCTTCATCAAGTTCTTTTATGAGGTTTGGGTAGCGTCCAAGGATGCATAGTCTCTTACCAATGATTCATAAAGGTTGGATCCTCAACTTGGGAAATAATTATATAATTATAAAATATAAAACCCCTTACCTTACCTAATTATCTTATAGTCCCATGAAACATCTTTGTATAGATTTGAGCATAAGAAGGATACCAATTTTGACTGTTAGGCCAATTTTAAAGCTCAAGAAGCGTATACTTACTTGAGGAGGTTTGAGAGTGTTTGGTTTTGGATAAAAATGGCTCATTGGGATATTTTACACCCCACATGAAGTGTATAAGTGTTTCCCATACTTTTCTTACCTCTTTCCTTTATTATTCTCCAAGATTAGCCATGATTAGCATTTATGAAACACTAAACTAGTCTAACCCTAATGGTATAATTCTTGGTATTTATGTTCAATTTATTGATACAAAGCTTAATTTATACCTTTAAAAACTATATATTGCCTTCCCTAGTGTTTTATAGTCCTAAAAAAATTCCCCAATTGTAATTTATCTTCAATTTTCATGTACATGTATGCACGTGCTTATTTAATAAGCCTAATTAGCCTATCAAGGATCTTGGTTGTTTCAAAGGACCAAAGGATTTTAAAATACTAATAAATTTTATCAAATAAGTCAATATACCTTGCTCTCACTCTTTCACTTTACTTCCATGAATGGTTCCATACATACTTCCACTCTTATTTATGACCCTACCTGTAGGTGCTCTTATATCTACCTGAGTGAAATATGCAGACATCCTCCTTTCTTAGTTATAAATTTGAAGTTATATTTAGTGGATGAAACATAAAACATAGGATATTTACACCTACACAAACCTCTAAGTCATTTTTTTAACTCCTTTATAACTCAACTTCTTTATTTTCGATGACTGGCCTATAAGAATCAATTTGTTTATACTTGACTATGTAAAAGGGTGAGATATTTATTTAATGACAATATTATCACAAATTATCAACATTTATCATCATTTATATGAGTTTTATAAATCTCATTACACTATATACACCTTTAAAACACCCTAAAATAGGACTCATTTGCTTACATGTTTTCCATCTACATTCAGGCTTTTAGATGTTTAATTCTAGACTCTTGACTATGAGAGAGATGAAAACTAAGGATTAATACACTATGTAATCTAGGGTTTCTTGTATTATGTTATAACTTAGGATATTAAATGTACTCTACACTCCTTTGTACTTCCTCAACTTATCACTCCATTAATGTTTCTTAGATTTCCATACAAGCCTCTATGTGATTACTTGAAGTATTTTGACTGAGTTTATCCCTTGAGTGGCATGACCTTCCTAACTATATTCATTCAAACTTAATTTCTTCCCCATTGATCCTTATTAATATTATATGATTCAACACCCTATCTCAATATTCATAACCTTGGATTTCTCAAATTGCCTAAAGATTCTTGTAGATGCTCAAATGAGAGCATGTCTCTCTCTAGGACTGAGAATGGGTTCTGTAAAGGGGTGAAGGAATGGAATACCTAAATTTCATCCTTATAGTATGATTAATATATGAGTACCTATGTAAGATACAATATATACTTCTGATCCTCTATAAATATCAATAGTAGGAATACCTCTATTCACTAGTGTAATGAAGGTCACTCCATGTGTAGAAACCATACTTAGGTATAGGAATTGAAGGAGGTTGGGTGGTCACTTGGTACATAACCATTAACTTGAGTAATCTTAGATAATTTTTAATAAACCACCATCATAACATTCAACTATGATTCATCTCTTTCATGCACTAAATACCCTAAAATATTAAAAAACCAATTGCCCTCAACCTAAAACTATTACAAACCAAAGATTCCTTGTTTCCATGCACTCAAACATGCCAACCAATGGTGAGGAGTGAAGTATTAAGACTATTAATAATTATATAATACATATAACCACTAATTTTATCAACCAATCTAATAATGTATGGAAACCATTCAAAAGTTGACCCTGTGTAGGTGTAGAAGACAAATTTGACTTCTTAGGTTCTTAACATTTGTTCATAGAGCATGGGGCATCAAAATAAAATCTAAAGCTAAATAATATAATTAAATTATACCTTATTCCTCTAGATAATATATCAAGTCATCACTTTCTCTCTCTTATTTTTACTAAGCAATAACTTAATTGGCTACCTTGAATAACCAAGGAGAAGGATGGAGACAAGGCATAGGTTTTGACTTATTCTGACTTGTGAATAATGGATTATCTTCTCTGATGCCTAAAATTAATTCTCATTGATATATATAACCTCATCTAACTCTACCCTAACCATACAAGTCTATATCAATCTAAAAACACCTATAAAACCTCATTTTATACAATTTTTTAGGTTGGAACCCTTGGGAAACCATTGGGGGCCTCAAGGAGGGAAATGAGGAGTCAAAAAATGCTTTCAAACTAGGTGGTATGGATGGAGGTAAGTTTAAGGTCATTTTAAAAGTGTGTGGGGCCTTTTATGGTAAATAAATAATATTTAACCCCTAAAAAGACCTCTTTTACATATAAAATCACCTTCATGACCTGAAATGGCCCTTGAAAACTCATAATTTTAATGTGACATTAGTTTTATTCTAGGACTCATAATATGAAGGTTAACCGATATGGCATGTTTGAAAGGGAATTTGATGACATGGGGGACTAATTAGAGTTTAAAACAATCTTGACTATGTAGACCATAAAAGGAAACCTTGGGTACATTATTAAACCTCATGTTAAACCCAAACATGACTTGGACACCTTTTACATATTTCTAACAAGGCCTCTCCCACAATAAGTAGCTAAGTTAAGCAGGAATACTATGAGAATAACAAATCTTAACTTCTCCAAATACCTTAATTTTTACTAAAATACTTTAACTTTGTGAAAAAAGGTATGGGTCACATTATAGAATTAATAAGGCACTTGACACAATTCTACTCATTCAATTACAACTCATGACAACTGAACACAATATCTAAAGACTCAAAACATGTTTTCACATGAGGCTCTCTTCAAGCAACCCATAGTACATATAGTAAAACATTGAATAATGCTAGAAGGATTTAAATACCATTTGAAGATGATGACAATATTTAGAAGGCCTCATATACTCTTGGAGGGCCTTATGATAATTTTTTGGACTATAGGGGTTGAAATTTGGCCTAAGAAGCCAAATTATCAATAGGTCTTTCTCATAGTTTTCAACACATGAAAAAACTTCATAAAATCTACACATACCTTAGTTGTTTATGGATAACAACATAAATTCATGATAAAAATTAGATTTAACCATCATTTCGTATTCATCAATGTTAAATATGATAACTATGCAAAATATAGCCTTACAAAACTCATGTAGTGAAGCTTGCATAACATAATTTTCCCAATGCAGCTTGACCAAAGTTATGCAAACCTTGTCACTATTATCCAAATGTATACCAATCCAACATAGTTAGAATAGTGTACATAAAAAAATATAAATCATCTCACATAATGTAACTCACCTTATATGACATAACTCATCTCACACAATGTAACTCATAATATGTTTCTCACATGGTAAAACTTGACCGAGGTTGTGTCAATGGCCTAGTTTAGATCTTACATTATAAATCACTATCTTATCTTACACAAGATGGTACACCACTCATCTCACACAAGGAGACTCATCTCACATGACACAACTAATCCTATGCAACATAACTCATCATATGTAATACATATCATGTAGTTTAATTTGCCTAATGCATATTGACTAGTGTTCATTTAATCACTCAATACATCTTGACCAATCATAACTCACTCAATACATCTCATGTAGTGTAACTCTTGTAGTGGAACCTAACTCCTATAGTGTATGTAGAATATCACATCTCACGTAATGTAGCTTGACCCAAGTTATGATAATTTCTTAACACAACTCAACTTGGGTTGATTTTTTGACCCAAGTTATGCTAACCTAGGGTGTGGAAACAAGTTTTGAAAACCTAATGTGTCCCAACCTAGGTTGTGCCAAATCAGGGTATGAAAACTAAAATTATTCCAACCTAGGGTTTGTAAACCCAAGTTATGTTGTCCATAAACATTACTAGTTTGTGGTAGCCAAGTGTTCATTATGACATTGTTTTTAATCCTTCGATGTCATCTACTGCTATCACTATGAAACATAATTCAATAAGAGTTGGATTGTTTACCCCCCAAATTTATAAAATGGCTCAACCTAGTCTAGGTTTATTAATGCATTTCAAATATCATGATCTAGTAATGTAACTTGACTTAGGTTGTGTTGATCACCTATTGTATCTCAATAATGTGAAACTCATGCAATGCATATTTTATTATGGAGTGAAACATGTAGAGTGAAACAAACCTAGTTTTATCACATAATGTATATTGATTAAGGTGGTGTCAACCCTTGTAGTGCTAATTACCTAACATTTAATGAACCATCATAACTTCCATAATGTAACTCATCTTAGACAATGCCAACTCATCTCACTTAATACACCTTATCTCATGTAGTGTAACTCATAAATCCTAACACATGCATTGCATCTAGATAAACTCAAATTTTTCATCACATCTAATGAAGCCTAGCTTACAAAACATGACTCATCTCATGTAAGTTAACTCACATAAGGATTATCCACATCATAATTCATCAAATATAACTAAATGAGAGTTATATTGACCACCTAATGTAACTTGCCTTGACATATCCTATGTAGTGTAACTCACATTGTGAAATTTATATGGTGTAACTTTCACATCATAAATCATGTCATGAAACATAACTCATCTCATGTAGTACAACTCACATAGTGCATTTCATGTAACATACTTTAACCAATGCATCTTGATTGAGGTTGTGAAAACCTAGTCAGTGTTCATCATTGAACATAGTTAAATAGAATGTAGTTAGAGTAGAAAACTCACACAATGTACCTGATATGGTAAAATACACCTAAAAATATGTAGTGAAACTCATATCATATAGAAAAAATTGTGTAACATTTCTCATTTAACATAGTTTGATCAAGGTTGTGTCAATGGCCAAGTTTATCTCTTGCATCCTAACTTTCTATCTCAACTTCCACTGAATGGTTCACCATTCATCTTGTGCAAGGAAAATCATCCCATTCTGTGAAAATCATCCCTTATATCCCAAATCATCTTATGTAGTACATACTGTGTAGTGTATCTCTCCTAATGTAGATTGACCCAATCCATTCCTATCACTTAATATAGATCGACTAAACATAAATCACTCAATTCATCTCTTGTATCTTATCTCATCTTTTACAGTGTAACAAGTGTAGAAAAACTCAGGCATCATAGATTAACCCAAGTTTTGATGATATCCTATTGTTTCTCAACCCATTTTGAGTTGTTGACATATGTTATGTCAAGCTAAGGTGTGAAAATCTAGTTTATGATGACCTAGCATGTGAAAACCTAGGTTATATTGACTTGGAGTCTATATAGATAGGTTGTGCTAACCTGGAATGTGTAGATCCAAGTTATGCCAGCCACATGGATAACTAGCTCATGAAAGTCAAGCATTCATAATT
Source organism: Torreya grandis (assembly GCA_037957365.1). Lineage (NCBI taxonomy): Eukaryota > Viridiplantae > Streptophyta > Pinopsida > Cupressales > Taxaceae > Torreya > Torreya grandis. The sequence goes on along the minus strand of JARHVA010002343.1, from coordinate 1,096,058 downwards.
GATTTAATTTTTTATCCTTTGATGTTAGCTATTCCTATTATTTTGAAGAATAATTATTCAAGTGTTAGATTATTTACCCACTAATTTCTTAATATGGCTTGACCTAGTGTCGATAACTTAATGTATCTCACCTAGCATGGTGTTGCAATATAAATTGATCCAAGTTGTTCCAATAACCTAATTTAACTCAACTAGGTCCAAGTCACATAACACATATCTTCTAATATAATGCAACATGTAGAGTGAAGCTCGATCAATAATTATTACACAATGTAATTCAAATTAGGTGGTGTCAAACCTGGTAGTGTTGATCACCTAACATTACATTAACCAACATATCTCACACAATGCAACTTGTCTCACATAATTCCAACTCATCTAATAAAATTCACCTCAAATTTTGTAGTGAAACTCTTGGATCCTGTCATGTGTATTTAATATAATGAATAACAACTTGTGTATCACATCTCACAAATCCTAACTTGCTTAGTGTGACTCATCTTGTGTGACATAACTTACAAGGGTAATATCCACATTCCAACTCATTTAATGAAACTTAACTAATGTTTTTCCAACCACTTACTCCATATTTCCTTTACATATCTTATGTATTGTAACTTTCACTATGAAATTCATGTGGTGTAACTTGCACATTATAATGCATGTCTTGTAATGAAACTCATCTCATCTAGTAAAAATCATGTAGTGTAAATCATGTATCACAGTATTCCTAATGTAGCTTGACTGAGGTTGTGCTAACCTAGTTAGTGTTGATTTCTAAATGTAACTCAATATAATGTATCTATAGTACCATAATTCACAAAATACAACTCACCTCATGTGGAAAAAACTCATCTCATGCAACACAACTCATGAAATGTTACACTAGTGCACCTTAAATGAGGTTATGTTGATGACCGAACTTATCTATTACATCATAACTCACTAGCTCAACTTACATAGCATTGTATACCACTTATCTCATGTAAGTAAACTCATCTTGTGCCTTTTAACTCATCTTGTAAAATGCAACTCATCCTTTGTAGTGAATTTAATGTAGGGTAGCTCACCCAATTTGGATTGACCTAAGTTCTTTTGATCACTTAACATATCTCAACCTAATGTATCTTACTCAGCACATCTCATGTAGTGTAGCTCATATCTCATAGCAAAAATAGCATAGCTCATCTCACACATTGTAACTCAACCAAATTTATGATGATTTCCTAATCCAAGTTAAATTGGGTTGAGTTTTTGACCTAAGTTATTTAGAACCAAGGTGTATAGACCCAAGTTGTGATAACCATAGGGATAATTAGCTTTCGGTAACCAAGTGTTCATAGAGATGTTACTTTTTTATCTTTTGATGTTGACTCTTCATATCATTGTGAATAAAATTTCCAAAAGTGTTAGATTATTCACCCACTAATTTCCTAACATACCTTAACCTAGTGTAGGTTGCTAAATTCATCTCAAATAATGTGGCATGCTAATGTAGCTTGTCTTAGATTGTGTTGATCATCTAATATATCTCAACCTGACATAACACATGAAACACATATCTTCTCATGTAGTGCAACATGTGGAATGTAACTCACTCAACAATTATCACACAATGTAACTCAACCTTGGTGGTGCCTACCCTAGTAGTGTTGATTGCATAATGTGGAATTAAAAAACACAACTTATAGAGTAAAACTCATCTCACAGAATACACCTCATATCATGTAATACAACTTGAAATTCCCATCACATGAATTACATATGGTGAAGCTCATCTTGTGCATCATAATTCATGAATCCTAGCTTATAAAACATGCCTCATCTCATGTAATGTATCTCACCTAGGGCATCTTCATCTCATAACTCATCTAATGTAATTGAACCATAATTGTCTCAACCTCATAATATAACTTGCCTTGACATATCTTGTGTAGAATAACTTGAATTATGAAATTCATGTAGTGTAACTTGCACATCATAACTCATAGTACACATTATAACTCAGATCATGTAGTGAAACTCATGTAGGGTATTTAATATATCATATTTTTAAAAATGCATCTTCATCAAGGTTATGCCAACCTATTTGATGTTGATGGCCAAATGCATATTAATCTAACCTAGTTAGAATAGTGAAACTCATAGAATATAACTCATCTCATACAATACAATGCACCTCTTATGGTGCAACTCATCCTACGTAGTTTAGCTCATGCAATGTTTCTCACATAGCATTGTTTGACAAAGATTTTGTTTCTAACCTAGTTCATCTCTTAAAACATTACTCAATAGGTTAGCTTTAATAAAATGGTGTACCACTCATCTCACATAAATAAATTCATCTCATGCAAAGTAACTCATCCTATGTAGTGAAAATAATCCTATATAGTGTATGTCATGTAACATAGCTCACATAATTTATATTGACCTAAGTTATTTCAATCACTTAATTCAAATTGACCCAATGTAATACACTCAATGCATATTATGTAATATAACTTGTGTAGTGCAAATTTTAAAGTACAACTAGTTTATCACATCTCATGTCGTGTAGCTTGAGTAGTGATGATCACCTAATGCAACTCAAGCCTAACTCAAGTTTTTAAACTAATTCATACTAAGTCAGGGTGTGTAAACCTAAGTTGTGACAATCTTGAGTGTGCAAACCTAGGCTATGTTAACCCAAATGTGTAGACCTAAGCTATGTAGACCTATGCTATGTCAAATAAAAACTCAAGGATCCTTAGGAAAAATAATGGTTTCTTCTAAGAGATATAATAATGTATAACACAAAGGAGGATCATGTAGCCTTCATATAATTATATGTTGTTTCTCCCCCCCCCCCATATGTTAAGGCAAGTGGGAGGGTAACACATATCACCCAATATCTTTGATAAAAAGGATAAAAAGGTATAACACTATGAATTATTAGGAGGTCACCCATCCTAGTACTACCTTGGCCCAAGTGAGATTAACTATGGAGTTTTTATGGGATCTATTGTATTAATTCTAGTATGAAAACACTTTATATTATTATATCACTTTACTCTACTTATAGGGGACACATGGAATATAATCTATAAATGTGATTCATTTCATGAGGCTTGTTTGGCAATAATTTTTTTCATCATTAAATTTAGGTCATATAATGACACTCATCATAGAAAACATAACTATTGTATCACATTGAACATCATAACTCTCTTATAAAATCTTGACCTAGGTTGTGGTGAGTGTATAACATAACCCAAATGGAGTTGATTTATGCTATGTCACTAGCCCAGGGTGTACAAACATGCGTTATGTTCACTTGGGATGTAATAACCCATTCTATGTCAAATAATAATGGTCATGCTCAAGGAAAACAAGGAAAACAAGTGGATTCTTCTAACAAAGATTCCAAAACACTAAATAAATGATCAGGGTCCCCTACCCTTCATGTTAGTCTATGTTGTTTCTCCCCTTTGACATTAGGGTGCTTATGAGGGACACTTGATAAAAATAAAAATAGGGTGAAACACTAGGACTTACTAGGAGGTCACCCATCTAAATACTACTCGACCCAAGTGCACTTAACTATGTTTTTATGATGGGATCTGATGCACTAACACTAGTATGATCACACTTGACATTTTTATATCACCTTGGTCTATTTTGAGGAGACACATGGAGCATTGACCACCTAATGTAATTTAACTTTTATGTCTCATGAATTATAATTACACAACACAAAACATATCATTCAACATAACTCATCTCATGTAAAATAACTTATGTAATGCATCTCATTAAGCATTTCTCACCCAATGTAGCTTGACCTAATTTATTCTAACCCTATCTATTATGATCATGTAATGCATCTCAAACCAACACACTTTGTATAGTGCAACTCATTTTATGTAACTTGACCTAGTTTATTTTGAACATAAAAGGTAGTTCACACATTATAAATCAATATATCAACTTGTATAATTCATATCACATAACACTATTCATATCACAAAACACAACTCATCTTGTGAAACAAAACTCATCTTGAGTATTGCAACTTGTATAATGTATCTTATATATCATATCTCACCCAATGAAACTCAATTCAATCATGTAGTGTATCTTGAACTAGCATAGTTATCTCAATGCATCTCATGTAGTGTAACTCATGTAATGTAACTTGCACAACACATCTCATGTAGACAATGTGTATCTTGACCTAGGTTGAGCCAATTACCTCGCATATCTCAAATGGGCCTAATTCACATTTCATGTATCGTGTAGTGTATCTTATGTAACATAATTTATCTCATGTAACAAAACTTGTGTAGTGTAGCTTTCTCTACATAATTCACCTAATTTAACTCAACTTGGGTTGTAACAACCTCAGTTGTATTGATCATCTAATGCATCTTGACAAAGTGTATCTTGCACAACATAAATTAATGCACATAATGTAATTCATCTTATGAAACACTCCTCATCTCACATAACCCAAATCATGAATCCAAACACTTGTATCATATATTCCAAAACTCAACCTGAGTAGAGCAATTTTTGAATCCCAACTTTGTGCATCACAACTCATCCTATATAGTGCATATCCACATCAAAGCTCACCTAATGTAGTTATACCTAGTTTGTGCCAATAATCTAATTCATCTCAAATTTGCATATCTCATGTAATGTAACTCCCATAATATAACCTATTTTATGTTAATAACCTAATAGATTCAACCCTAATAACAAAGTTCATACATGGAAACTAATCTTTCCCAACACATCTCATCTCACATAATAAAACTCATCTCTTGTAGTCAAACTTATCTCATATAATGTAACTCATCTCATGCAATGTAACTCATCTCACATATCAGAACTCATATATTGTAGTATATCTTGACCTAGGTTGTGTTGATCACATATTGTAGCTCACACATCATAACTCACAGGCTCAACTTGCACAATGCCACTCATCTCATAAAAATAAACTCATTTCACTCAACACAATTCATTATATGTAGTGAAACTAACAAAACACATCTCATAAATCATAACTCAACTATGTTATGTCAATTAAGTAACATTGTTTGATTTGAAAAAACTCACCCAACACATCTCATGTAGTATAACTTATGTTTCACAAGTCAAACAACACAACTCATCGCATGTAAGGAAAATCATCCTAGGTCATGTAACTCATTACATGTAAAAAAATCATCATGTTTAGCACATTTCATGCACATGGATCACCCAATGCATATTAGCCTAGGTTCTTCTTATTACTCAACACAACTCACTCAATGCATCTTATGTAGTATAACTTGTCTTATATAGTAAAACTAGTGTAGCACATCTTGTGTAATGTAAATTAGCTTGAGTTATGATGATAACCTAATTTGGATAAAATTGAGTTGATTTTTTAACCTATGGTGTATAAAACTTTTTTTGTTGACTTGGGGTATGAAACCCCATGTTGTGCGAACTTGGGGTGTTAAAACATAGGTTAGGCCAACTTGGGGTATGTAGAGCTAAGTTGTGTTGACTACAGGGATAAATGGATTATGATATCCAAGTGTTCATAGTGATGTATCTTTTTTATCCTTTAATGTTGATTATTCCTATCATTATGAATAATTATTCACCAATTTTTAGATTATTTACCCACTAATTTCCTAACACAACTCATCTTGGTGTAGATCACTCAATACATATCGTATAACATGGTGAGCTAATACAACTTTACATGCATTATGATTAATTACCTAATGTATCTCAAATTATTATAATTCATGAATTTATTCTCTTCTCATGAAACACAACATGCTAATTTTAGCTAGCTCAATAATTATTACACAATGTATCTCACCTGGGTGGTGCCAAACATGGTAGTGTTGATCACCTAATGTGGAATGAGATAACACAACCCATATAATTAAAATAATCTTGTATAATGCTGACTCATCTCACACAAGACACCATCATCTCATGTGATACAACTCATATTTCATAGTATAATTTATGTAACATTTATTGCACATCATATCTTAATTGAGGTTGTGTCAATGGCCTAGTTCAACTCTTGAATCATAACTCACTACCTTAACTTCCACATCATGATGAAACATTCATTCCATATAGTATAACTCATCCTATATATCAAATATTATGTATTATATCTTAACTAATGTAGATTAACCCAAGTTCTTCCAATCACTTAACACATCTTGACCTAACACAACTCTCTCAAAGCATCTTATGTAGTGTAACTCATCTCTCATAGTTAAACTAGTGTAACAAATATCAGACAACATAGCTCAACCTAAGTTCTGATGATCACCTAATATAGCTTAACCTATGTTTATTTTTTGACTTAGGTTATACTGACTCAGGGTGTGTAAGCCCAAGTTTTTTTAACCTAGGGTGTGTAAATCTAGGTTTTACCAACCTAGGGTGTGAAAACCTATGTTTTGCCAACCATAGGGATAAATATCTTGTGGAAGCCAATAATTCATAATGATGTTAATTTTCAATCCTCAAATTCTATATATTATTATCATTGTGAAGAATAATTCACCAAGTTATGGTTAATCATGCACTAATTTCCTAATGTGGATCAACCTAGTGTAGGTACTCAATGCATCTCACATAACATGGCATGCTAATTCATCTCAACATGGGTTGTTTGGATCACCTAACATATCTTAAATTAACACAACTCATGAAACATGTCTATTCTCATGTAATGAATCATGTGGATTGAAACTTATTAAAAATTTATTTTAGAATGCATATTAAATTGGGTGGTGCCAACTAGGGTAGTGTTGTTTGCCTAACATGACACAAACCAACATAAATAGTGAAATTAAACTCATGTCATAAAAGGATAACTCATCTCACATAATAAAATTCATATTATGTGATGTGAATCATCTCATGTAGTGTAACTCATGAAAAATTTATCATATAGATCATCTCAATCGAGGTTGTGTCTATGGCCTAGTTCAACTCTTGCATCATAAATTGGTAGCTCAACTTCCGCAACCTGGATCATCACTCATATCACGTAAGGAAACTCATATCATGCCATACAAATCATCCCATGTAATGAAATTAATCTTGTGGATTGAATCTCATGTATCATATCTCAACTAATGTATACTAACTTGAGTTATTTCAATTATTTAACATAGTTAGACCCATTATCAATTTTTCAACACATCTTGTAGAGTGCAAGTTATCTCTGATAGTAAAACTAGCATAAAACATCTCATATAATGTAGCTCAAATTGAGTTGTGATGATTAATTTTTATATCTCAACTTGTGTTGAGTTTTTGACCTATTCTATGCTGACTTGTGGTGTGTAAACCCAAGTTATGCCAACTTAAGGTATGCAAACCTAGGTTGTATTGACCTGCAAACCCCTAAGTCATGCCAACCATAGGGATAACTAGATTTTAAAAGACAAGTGTTCATAGTGATGGTTATTTTTTATCTTTTGATGCCAATTATACCTATAATTATGAAGTATAATTCACCAAATATTGGACTTTTTAATCACCAAATTTAAAATGTGGCTCAACATAGTGAAATTAACTTAATGCATCTCACATAACATAGTGCACCAATGTACCTTAACTCAAGTTTTTTTGGTCATATAACATATTTAAAATTAATGTAACTCATGTAATGCATCTCCTCTCATGTAATGCAACATATGGAGTGTATATCACTCAATAACTATTGCATAATGTAACTCGATCTAGGTGGTGTTGACCCTGGTAGTGTTGATTACCTAATGTGGTTTGAACCAATATAATTTATGCAATGTAAATAATCTCACACAATGCACCCTCATATCTTGTCATGTAACTCATATTATGCAATATTACTCATATAGTTTAGCTTGACCAAGGTTATATTGATGGCCAAGATCAGCTCTTGAATACTAACACATTAGCTCAACCTCTATAACATAGTGCACTACTCATCTTAATCAAGGAAAATCATCTCATGCCAAAGAACTCATCTTATGTAGCTTAACTCATCCTATGTAGTGCATCTTATGTATAATATCTCATGAAATGTAGATTGAACTAATATCTTTTAATCACTTAACATATCTTGACCCAACATAAAGCACTCAACACATATCATGTAATATAATTCATCTCCCATAGTATAACTAGTATAAAGCATATCATGTAATGTAGTTTGACCTGAGTTATGATGATCACCTAATATAACTTAACCTTGGTTGAGTTATTGACCCAAGTTATTATGACATAGGGTGTGTAAACTTATATTGTACTAACTTGGGCTATACAAATTGAGTTTATTTTGACCTAGGGTGTGTGGACCCAAGTTGTGCTAACCATAAGAATAACTATCTTGTGGCATCCAAGCATTCATAATGATGTTTCTTTTTTATCCTTTAATGTTGGCTATTCATATCATTTTCAAGTATAATTCATGAAGTGTTGGATTGTCCACCAATCAATTTACTAATATAGATTGACTTGGTATAGGTTTCTTGATACATATTACATAGCATGGTGAACTAGTACAAATTTAATGGGTTGTGTCAATCAAATAACATATCTCAACCTAAAATAAATAATACAAAACATCTCTTCTCATGCAACACATGTGGACTATGGTTCACTAATCAATTCTCACACAATGTAGCTCAACTTGGGTGGTACCAACCCTAGTAATGTTGATCACCTAGTGCAGAATGAACTAGCATAGCTCACATAGTGTAATGCATCTCATAGAATGCAAACTTATCTCACATAATACACCTCATATTATAATATTAAACTCATCTCATGTAGAACAACTTGTACAATTTTTCTCACATAGTGTAGCTCAACTAAGGTTATTTTATGGCCAAGTTAAACTCTTACATCATAAACAGTATCATAGCTTCCATAGCATGGTGGATTATTACATAAGGAAACTCATCACATGACATATAAATCATCATATTTAGTATAACTAATCCTTTGTATTACATATCATGTATTTTACCTCACCTAGTTTAGTTTGAACCAAGTTCTTTCAATCACTTAACATAACTTGACCCAACATAACTCACTCAATGCATATTATGTAATAAAACCATATATCATAGTGAGACTAGAGTATCACATCTCACATAACATAACTCAACCTAACTTATGATAATCACATAATGTATCTCAATCCAAGTTGAGTTTTTGAACTAGGTTATGCTAAATCTAGGTGTAAAAACCCATGTTATGCTGACTCAAGGTGTGTAAACCTAGGTTATGTTGACTTGGGGTGTGTATATCTAAGTTATGCCAACCATAATAATAGATAGCTTATGGAATCCAATAATTCATGGTGACTTTGCCTTTTTATCCTTAAATGTTGATTATTCCTATCATTGTTAAGTATAATTATCCAAGTGTTGGATTGTTCACCCACCAATTTCATAACATGGCTTGACCCAGTGAATGTCACATAATGCATATCACATATCATGATGTGTTAATACAACTTGACCTAGGTTATGTCATTTACTTAACATATCTCAACCTAGTGCCATATCATGTAACATATCTTTTGAATATGAGATCATGCATCACATCCCATGTAACACAAGTCAAGCCATAAAACTCATCTCCCAAAATGTAGCTCACCTAATGTAACTTACACACTGCATCTCATACAATTTATCTCACATAATCTATGTCAACCTAGGTTATGTCAATCTCCCACCATAACTCGATCTAACATAAATCACATGGTGAAACTCATGGATCCCAAATTTCATAGTGAAACTCATGGATCCTAGTTTGCATAGTGAAACTCATCTCTCATGGTATAACATAGATCAACCATAGATATGTCATAAAAAATTGTGTTGGTTACCTAATGTATCTCAACCTAGGATATATCTCAAAAGTAACTCATATCATACTATGTAACTCATCTTTTATGGCTCACCCAATTTTGACCCTAGTTGTGTCGATCACCTAAGCCAACTTGATCAAACATAGATAATGTATTATAACTCACATAATTTATCTCACACTATATAGCTCACTTAATGCATCTTGACCCTTGGTCTATATACATTTAAGTTAGGGACTTATTTTAATCTTAACCTAAGTTGTGTCAATCACCTAACATGGAAAAATTAAACTTATGCATGTTTTAAATCATGGATTGCACAACACATCTTGTGAAACACAACTCATTTAGTGCACCACATTGTGTATATAATAACTACATTGAATTAGTTGTAAAAATAGATAAGTCACACTATGTGAGGTGTGATGCACAAGATGAACTTCACTAGATGTAATGTGCATGTTAGGATTCATGAGTTTTGATAAAGGAGATGAGGTTAATTGTGAGGATGAGTTGGAATTATGAGAGATGAGTTTCATTATGTAAACTATGCTAGTTCATGCCATGTTAGGTGATCAACACTAATAGGGTTGGCAACAAAACCATCAACTATAAAACTACGCCAATATAACAATATAAACTTCTAAAAATGGGGAATATTTACTAGCACAATATTTGATAATAGAATGGTATTATCCTTGGGGCCATAAAAATCACCTCAAGCCTAAATAGTCATATAAAAATGATCATGATCTATATGGTTTGTGTATACAAAGGAAAATGCATCTGACCTATTAATTAATCCTTATTTAGAGAATATAAATCCTACTTACACATCCTTTTTTTGATACATTAGATATCCAAGGTCATGAGTAAGATGGATCTAATAGACTTAACTAAGGTATATCTTACCACAATAAAATTACTAGAGAGGGTTACAAAGCCTCTAGTCAAGGAATAATATGTGATAGCCCTAGCTAGGTCCAATGTATTCATATTCACTAAGTAAATGATAAGTAAAGTAAAATCTAATCCAGTGTTCACCAAAGCTTGTGGCACAAAGTGGGGTTAACAAACATAAAAAGTAAGAATGCATAGAATATTTGTACTCAAATAAATATACAGTATATCCTAATGCATGGGAGAGAAGTACAAATTCTAATCTATCTAATCTTACAATTGAGGAACAAAGTTAGGAATACTTACCTTTGAAAATAAACCCACCAAGCCTCAGTCTCTCCCTTGGCTAAGGTTGTTCAGAAGAGGTTGTTGTGGTATGGAAGGATAAAAAGGATAATTAAAATCTATGCTACATAACTTCTCTATGTCTCTAAAAAAATTAGATATAAGACAAGATCTGTATATCCATATAAACTATTGAAACACTAAGTAATTATCCTCAAGTAGAATGGTGGATAAATAGATGTGAACTATATTATTATTATTATTATTATTTTATTCTCACTAAATGGTGGAAATGGATGTGTATATATATCTAAATATAACCCTAAACCTTTTTTAATGTTTATCCAAAAACATGGTAAATTTTAGTGGTAAAGGTTTGTTAATTCATGAATATTCCAAGTTTTGGATTTTGGTTTTGGCAAATTTTTAGGGTCAATAGATGGGATTAGATTGCCAAAATTTTAGGGATATAAATTATTTTTTGGGTTATCTCACCAAAAATTTATAAAATTATCTTATATTACCCTTTAATTCACCATATATATACCCTTAGCCCCCGATATCAAATAAGGCAACTAGTAGAATCTCAACCGAGGAACCAGATGGTGATACTGAATAATGAACACCAATAGTTCTAATCAAAAGAGATGAATGATAGTTTTTAATGAAAATACCTCTAATATTTACAAACATAAGTGATAAAGGGTAGTGTTAAATGACATACAAAATGATAGTACCAAATAGAACTACAAAAACATTCACCAGTGTTAAAACTTAAGGGCATGGGAAGAAGAAAGGAAAACAAAAAAATCAAGGACTATATTCCCAAACCCTACCATTACAAGGTGTAAAAGAATAAGGAGACCAATTTTTAAACCTTGAAATATATAAAACCATTAAATTTACCTCACCTATTGAAGGATACTAAAATTAATTTTAATGGAATGTATAAACAAAACACTACATGTGCACCTTTACATTTGCCTGACTATCCTATAAAAATAGGAAGTTTGCATTTCTTTAAAGGAGATATTTCTGAATATGAAGAGAAATAAAATTTACAATGGATTTATAATGGGAATTTATATTCCATGTGTCAAGATTTAGCAAAAATGATGGTACATGTTTTGCAAGTATTACCTTTGTTTTAAAAACAAGCTAATACAAAAAAAGATTAAATCAAGAACTGGTCAAGATGCCTCTAGTAACCTTGTCATGGATCCATTGGATAGATTTAAAATCCATCTAGAATCATATGAGATAGCTAAAAAAATGGTTGATAATGTCTATTGTGAAGATGCAGGGCATGATTTAGATGACAGTGATAACGAACAACAAGAGATGGTAATTGAATAATGATCAATCAATAAAAAATATGAAACCCTTGGTGAGATAAATATTAAACTATTGCATTTAATTCATGATTAATGACTCCATATAGAGAGATAATCTAATATGAGGAATTTATAAATAAATCTCAACATGTGGTAATTTACATTGATGTGTCAATCATCACAAATATGCATTGTTTGAATATTGCCACAGATTTAGATTTCTCTCTAAATTCCTCATCTTGTTTTTGATCTCTCTATGGTGGTCACTAATCTTTAATTACATGAAATATTTCAGTCTTTATGTCACTAAGGTTTTCATCTCTTTATTGACTAATTATTATTAAATTGCCCTCTCTTATTTTTCAGTATCCCTGTCATCTAAATCATGCCCCATAGCTTCATAATAGACATTCTCAACTATTTTTTTGGCTAGATCATATGATTCTAGATGAATGCTAAAGTTATCCAATGGATCTATGATATTGTTTACCAGAGGAAGCTTGACTAGTTCTTGAGTTAATATTTTTCATATCAAGTTGTAAAAAATAATGGCAATACTTGCAAAGGTGGAACCATCATTTTTACTAACTACTGACATATGAAATCTAATTTTTTCCTATAAACCCCTTGTAAATTTAACTTTTCTTCATATTCAAAAATCTCTCCTTGAATAATTTGATATTATTATTTCTCCAAGATATAGCCAAGAAAATCTGTAGTAGGGCATCAAAACTCAAAATTGCATTTTAAAATCCAATCATTGTACCATGTATGCATCTGGTAGTGGCTGTTGTATAGTCTTCAAACTATATGGGCTTAGAATTATGTCAAGTTCTTCAAAATATATATTCTTACCATGGTGAATCGTTACAGGTGGTTCTAAAGGGGGATAATAAATATAATGTGCAAAATGTGTAAAATTAGGGTTGAGGGTATATTTATAGTACTAGGGAGGTAACCAAGCAATCATATAATAGACCAGCCACAATGGTAACCTACTATCTTGGTCTAGCTTCACTATTCAATACAACCATTTGGAATAACCATTTGGCATATTTGCTTAGCATAACCATTTGGTAGATGAATTTGGTACAACTAAACTATTGTATGGAAAAAATAAAACTAAACATTTTTGCTCCTTCAAAATCAATATAGACTCACCATCACCCATAGAGGATTCACCAAAGCCATGATTCAAATTTCTCAAGATCCATCAAATATTTTAAATAGGTTGTCTAATAGGGCCTCTTAAAATTAACCTTGGTTGATAGGGTTGGCCCAATTTGAATCTATATAATTATTTGAAATAAAAATTCAAGTCCTAATTTAGGTTATCCAAGGCTAACCTAGACCCATAACATGGCTTTAACAAATTAAATACAAGGTCAACTCATGCTAACAGTGTACTATAAACTATAAAAAATGGTTTTAGGCTTAAGATGGGGCTAAGTAAGGTGGTGAATTACTTGGAAGAGAGTGTATAGAGGAGGAGGCAAAGCTTAGTTAAGTGTATAAATATAGGATATGGTCATATAGATAATGAGTGGTGGTATAGGGGACAACAATCTCATAAAGCACTAATGGTCTACCCACCACTTTCCTGGTGCACCTTTTAAGGCATGAACTTAGAGAGATTAAGACTTAATAGGTTCCTATAAGATATAAATCATAAATAACTGATAAAGTTTAAATATATTATTTTTATACATATGCCCCACTTGAAGATCATCATTTATCACATAGGTGTAACATGGGATGGTGTTTTGGGAAAAGAACATTGAAGCTAAATAAATTGTAGTAAGAAAAAAACAAGATAAATGAAATTACATAATTGAAAAACACATACCTTTACTTACCTTAGTGTTGTAAATAGGAAATGAAGTGAAAGAAATGTGAAGTTGTCCAATGTATGGAACATTAGGCAAACCTATAAAAATTAGCATAAAAGAGTGCAAAATCATTTTTTTTGAAAAATATACATGTAATATGTCAAAAGATTCTCTACAATGTCTAGATTCTATAACATCTTATAGTTCATAAAAATAATTAGTAGAAACAAGGATATGACTAAAAAATGGAATCTATTTACAAATATTTGACAGGGAAATAATTTTGAATAGTAAATATAAATAGGGTGAAAAAAATTAATTTGTTGTTTTACTATTTTGAGAAAGTAGTGTTATGAGAGACTCAATTTGAACCTAGATAATGACTATGATGGGGATGACACATAGTAGATGCAACAAGTGTAACACAAGTAAGAAAACATGAATTTCAAAAATTTGAGAAATTTTATTTCAAATTGAGCTAAATATGGAAAAATGAATGGTAGGCAAAATCTAGACACTATAAATGACCCTAATAAAATTTTAGGTGGACTAGGGGTAGAATGAGGTACTAGGTAGAAAAATATTAGACCAATAAATGCCTAAGGTAATAATGGTAAATGGTCAAAAAGTCACCATAGACAAAGAACAAAGTCAACCTAGTCAACTATATTCGTAAGGTGAGAGGGAAATAGGGGGCCAACTTCACAGCTATGGGATAACATAGTATTATTTAATGTGGTTGACTATGTATCAATAGGCTAACATAGTTTATAATCGGAAGATGGCTGACATAATACCCTCTAGCCATTGTAGTTGGTAATATGTGGCTAATTTAGTTTGATAAAGGGGTACAACTCTATACTAGAGGGCCTATGTAGTATGCTAAAGCTAGGAAAGGGTCGATTTAGCATCAAATAGTCTCATATAGTCTAAAATAAAAGGGCCAACTATATACCAGTTGGCTGATGTAGTATAACAAGACTGTAATAGGGTTAATTTAGTATCAAATGGGCCAATGGTTTAGGAAAATAAGAAAACAAAAAAAAAATCTAAAATGCTAATGAAGTAGTTAATTTATAAATTTTTGAGACTATATTTTAATTATTATGAGATCGAGATTTGATACATCCTCTATTGTTTGATATTTTGTAGAGATGTCAAATATTTTGTTTCCTTGTAAGTTCATCATAGCTAATAGATCTATTAGATTGGTTAGTTAACATGGATAGTGATCGACTAGTCACCTTGGGCTTTAGTGGCATTATGGATATGAGACATATCCTACTAAGTGTTGATCTCATTATCATGTTCATAGGATCATGGGAATTATTGACCAACACTTTTTGGTGGGAGGTAGAAAGGGACACCATTGAGGTAGATATCACTTTTGAGGACGTCCATGTATTGATTGGAATTTTAATAGAATGGAAAATAGTGATCACTAATTTTGGAAGTAAAGTTACTAAGAGTGGGGGTGAATCAGTTGTATTAAAACATTCCTCCAATTTCACTTAAGATTCATGAATCATTCATTCACTTACATACATTAGTTAATGCATAAACAAGCATATATGAAAGAGAACAATATAAGGAAATGAAATATATGTGGGAAACCCTTTAATGGATTAAAACCCACTGATTCAAAACTTTTGATATGGCCCTATAAGAAATGAATCAAACTTTTAGTGAGGTAACAACCCCACAAGGAGCACCAACCCCTCACTAGTCAAGCACCAACTCAACTAGTGCTTTTAGCAAGCTTCAACCCCCTAGGAAACCAAGCACCAAATAATATGCCTTGAATATTTGATCAAAATTTGACACCTATTTATTATTCAGCTTATAATTACCTCATTTTTTTTCTCTTCTCATATTTCTTTCTCACTCAAACACTCTATTAGGTCTTCTCACTTAATTAGCCCTTTCCTTGGTAGAATTAGGTCAAATGACCTTGCTCAACACCTATAAAAACATAGTTATATAATCATGGAATATTAATCACATCTCTATAATTATATTCAATCCCTTAACCTATTCAAAAATCTACATCCTTCGTTTAATAGCTCAATACTCTAACTAGTCAAAATAGGCTTATTAGGCCTTAACTTTATACTTGATTATTTATCATACCCATATTAGTCAACCAAGGAACTCAACACAATTATATTATAATTTAAATATATCACTACACATGTTTAAAAATTTAAATAAAAAATACATAGGTTGTTCATTACCCTTAAGGGCTAAAATCACCATTAAACCTAATAAAAACCTAATGCAATTAGGCCTTCTCTGAGCACACGTTTCACTTAGACCTCCTTGAAACACTTTGAACCTTAAAAAATGGATGAAACACTTCAAATTACACTTTAATATACCCCTAATAATCTCCCCTTGGGTTCCAAACACCATTTGGCTCTTTTCACTCTTTGAACCACCTAATTAGGTCTACTTGCCACTAGACCTTCTTACTGCTAGAAAGTATGTCTTGAGATTATGAATCATATACAAAACTTTGACATATAAAACACACATGAAATAAAATTTAATATGATATTTATGACTTAAAATAATTATATATTTTATTTGTTCTTCATCACATGGGCTAAAAGACCTCATGAACACTCCTGTAGATGACTTACTTAGAACCACCAAACACTATCAACAAATAGTCAAAAACATTTGACTCTCCATACTTAAATAAGGAAATAAAATGAGGAAAAATACATTAAAATGATACTATTATACCATTATAACACCTTATATAGAATTTTATCCTTCAACTTAGTGCAAAATGACTTAGAAACATCATTTTCACATACACATGGAAAGTTGCCTGTAACACCAAAAATATAGTCAAGAAAATCAAGTTGTAGAACACCTATGGGAAAAATTATATGATATTAAAATGGGTTTACATGAACCTTAATAATCATTATATAATTTTTTAAAATATATATTACATGGTCATATATCAATATTGGTCTTATAGTCTAATTTCACTACTTCACTCTACACAGACTTCACTATGTTAAACATCCTAGTTTGATAGCAACTTTTTACTTAATAATAGGTATAATAAAAAATTATACACAAAGGGAATATAATTAATATTTATTAAATAATTAAATCATAAATTAATCTCATCCCTAGTCCTTTGTAACCAATCCTTAATCTCATTCCTATTCTCACCTATTTTTCTCACTATCTTTCTCGTTAGGACTATTTAGCGATAGGCCAACTCCCATGACAAATTTATCACATTGTTGGTCTGAAACCTACTAATAAAATTTCATATACATTAAATATAAGTCTTAAACATCATCCTCCATCCATTTGCATGTTTTGACCTAATCAACCCTGCCTTTTACATCAAAATTCCTAGAAATAAGGGGTTTCTTATAGCTTATACTTCCTATCATGACAAACCAAAATAATTTGGAGAAACATTGAATAGTATTTTACATGTTACAAAAACAAAAATATTTTAAAAAGACCATTTTGAGCCATAACCAACAAGATCTTTCCTATCAGGTCATTATAAGGGTTTTGATTGGTTTCCCTTCTTAGCAATTGTTCATAAAGGATTACCATTCAACTCCAAAACCAATGATAAGAAAATAAATATAGGGAAATTACATAAATTACATGAATTTATTAGGATCTAATGCAAAATTTTCACATGCCAATGAGCATAAGACTTTTCTTTTTAGGTCTGCAATACTCCATTTTATGTACACATAAGACCTAATCACCAAGTCTCCTGCTTTCTCCTTCAGGTAATGAATTTACACTTAGTAAAGAATATTAACATCAACTATAATAGATTTTTAAATGATATAAATATATTTTTAATCATTTTAAAATATCTTGACCCCTCATTAGCCTACTATAGGTCACTTTGTATACTAGACCTTATACCGCCAGTCATACCTAGACTATGATCATGCCTTGAAACATATTGAACTAGATTAAAAACCTCATTTACATATCAAATTAACTCATGAAATTTTAACATGATACCAATATTCTCCACACAAGTCATAAATTACTTACCTCATCATATTGTTAAGCCTATGCCTTTTCACTAGGTCCTCATGTAATGATTAAGCCTCAAAACTAGACCTTGAAACTCATCTATAGGATTCTTTATCTCTTGATCATTGTTAACATAGATTATAAAAAATTATCATGCATGTAATGACCCAAATCACAAATGTTTACCATGAATACACCTTCTTATTATAACTATATCAAGTTACTCAAGATACCTAGTACTCAGAGTTTGGACATAAACAAGCTAGCTCATTAATGATGTCATTCTTCAAACATG